>OY754310.1:62941371-63254136 GCA_963573325.1 Astragalus glycyphyllos | reverse complement strand
AAACTCGAGAGCACTAAGTCGACCCCCGTGTCCCAGGGCAGCTTATGTCAGTGGACCAATGATGTTGGTTTTTAAAATATATAGTCAAATAATTGTGGATTGAAATTAAATTATAGCTATAAATTAAATAAGAAGATTATAAAATTTAAAAACAATATTGACTAAAAACGTTGAAATTAAACATCCATAGATAATGGGAAGAAAATGTCTAAAACTTTTAATAACATAATCCATATTTATCAAATGTAAATATAAAAACTTAGCCATAATAAGAAAGAAAAGAAGACAACACAATTAAAAACTAAAACACGTGGTATCATGCATGGTTGTATGAAAACTCATGATAAAAATAGGAGCAATTATACAAAGTTGAAAGAAGATGGTGGAGGTTATATTATAAATGTGGCTGAAGTTCCCGTTGAAAGAATATAAAATTTAAACACAATTAAAGTATGTTTTAATACCGTTTGATGCGAAATGACAAAAATAAAGAAGACAACACAAATAGAAAGTGAAACACGTGGGTATCGTGCAGAGTTAGATGAAAACCACCAATAAAATAGAATCACCTATAGAAAGTTGAAAGAGGGCGAAGAGGGGATCTATTGTAAACATGGCTGAAATTCCCGTAAATAAAAATTAAATTAAAAAACTATAAATTAAATAAAAAATATATAAAATTAAAAAGAAACATTAACAAAGACATTGAAATTCAACATCCATAGATAATAAGAAAAAAAACGTAAAGCATATTAATAACAACAAATACATTGAAATTGAACATCCATAGACAATTAGAAGAAAAAGTTTAAAAAACTGTAATAACGTTATCTATATTTATCAAATGTAAATATAAAAACTTAACACATAATTAAAGAGAAAATAAGACAACATAATTAGAAAGTGAAACACGTACGTATAAGTATCATGCAGAGTTGATTTAAAACCACCAATAAAATAGAAGCACATATACAAAGTTGAAACTATTTTTAAAGAAAGAAGTTCGCATATTTGAATAAAATAGAAGAACATAGAAACCAAGTTTGTCCATTGCGCAAATTTTGACCCCGTGTCCCAAGGTAGCTTATGTCAATGTGCCATTGGTGTTGGTTACTAATGTTATAATTATAAATTAAATTAAATTATAACTATAAATTAAATAAGTTTGGATTTAAGTTGAACCATAGAATTTCAACAAACAGAACAAAAGAAACCAATATTTGTCCTCTTCTATATACTCATCTAATACTATTTACAATCAAATACTAAAAGCGAGACTAATTAGAACAACTTCCATTGAGTCTCTGAACTTATCCTTTTTTGTTTAATTTGAACTTTATGACGATTTTTCTTTAACCAAACCGGTTATTAAGGAACAAATTTTGTGTATTTGAACAATTAAAATTTGTTCTGAATCATAAAGTACACCAAATTACACTCTTTAGGATATCACTTTAAGTACTTTGTCATAAAATGAAGTTTTTTTATCCAATCGATTATTGAATAATAAACTCCACATAGGTAAACATATTAAAA
This sequence comes from Astragalus glycyphyllos, assembly GCA_963573325.1. Taxonomy (NCBI): domain Eukaryota; kingdom Viridiplantae; phylum Streptophyta; class Magnoliopsida; order Fabales; family Fabaceae; genus Astragalus; species Astragalus glycyphyllos. The sequence continues at coordinate 63,252,600 of OY754310.1, read as the reverse complement.
TTTTCAAGACGGTAAAGTACTCCTTAACCCAAAACCTTAATATATAAAAGAAAAAAAAGAAAGAAGGAATTGAAAAAAAAAAGGAAAACAAAAAAGAAAACAAAAACAAAGCAAAAAAAAAAGCAATTTGGCGCCAACATGCCAAGCTGAAAGACTAATATCCCATCGTGCTTGAAAGCAAATTTCGCACTGGCCAACACAGAGTTTGTCAACGGTGAGAATCAAACTTAGGAGCACGGGATCGACTCTCGTGCCCTAGGATAGCCTATCCCATTGGGCAAATTGTGTTAGTTAGCAAAATATAAAATCTAATAACTGTGAATAAAACTTAAATATAAATATAAATTAAATAAAAAGATTATCAATTTTAAAAGGAACATTAACAAAGACACACATCCTCCATAGATAAAATAAGAAGAAAATTTTAATAACATAATTCACACTCATCAAATGCAAATATAAAAAATTAACCCATAAATAGAAAAATAAGACAACACAATTAAAAAGTGAAACACGATGGGTATCATGCATGGTTGAAGGAAAACCCATGATAAAATAGAATAGTTTTAATACCCGTTGGGGCGAAATGACCAATATAAAAAAGAAAACACAAATAGAAAATGAAACACGTGGTATCGTGTTGGGTTGGATAGAAATTACCAATAAAATAAAAGCATCTATAGAAAGTCGAAAGTGTGCGATTGAGGGATCTATTGTAAATGTAACTGAAGCTTCCGAAAATAAAAATTAAATTAAAACTATAAATTAAATAAGAAGATTATTATTTTTTCACAAACGTATTTTTTCACAAACTTATTATTTTTTACCAAACCGGTTTATATACGAAAAAACTTCTGATATTTGAAAAGTTAGTTTTTTTTTTCGAATCCCAAAGTATCTCAAAACACACTGCTTAACATTTCACTTTACGTATTTTGTTACAAAATAAATTTTTTCACCATCAAGTACACCAAAACATACTTTTTAGCATATCACTTTACGTATTTTTTATGAAATTAAATTTTTTTCCATCTAATTGATTACTGAAGAACAAAATTTGCATATTTAAACATTTAAAAATTTTCGACACCGTAAAGTACTTCTTAAAATACAAAAGAAAAAAAAAACTAAAGCAAAAACAAAAAGTAACAAAAAAAACTGAAAAAAAGAAGAGAAAAAAAAGAAACAAAAAACAAAATAAAAAATCTGAAATAAAAAAAAAAACAAAAAACTTGTCACTTGCGCGCGCAAGTGACAAGCCACATTAGATAATAGATGTTACGTTAGTGGATGTCTGTCAAAGGATACTGAAGCATGCATAGAAATATAATCGATCATTTTGTGGAGAAAGTGGGTGTGGGTGTGGGTGTGGGTGTGGCTTGCGATCCCATCAGTATATGTTTCCATTTCTTGTAAATGCAAAATGGGTTTTTTTTTTACCCCCACCATTTTCTCATATATCCCAACGTCCCTGCGAAAAGACCAAAATACCCTTAAAAATTTAACAAAATTACAAAACATATATCATTTGTTACTTACATAAACGTTTAACCCACCAGAATCTCAGAGAAAATCGTATATACATACATACGATTTCTGCCCAAAAATCGCATCGCATATACCTCCTCTTGAGAGATATATACGACTTTGGAAAAATAGTAAGTCGTATATACCTCCTCCTGAGATAAATACGATTTCCATTCGTATATATGTAAATACCAAGGTTGTCAAAACCGGACATGGCGGGGCGGTTCAACCGGTTGAACCGGGAACCGGCTGGGGTGAAAACTGGGAATTGAACCGGATAACCAGTTAAAAACCGGGAACCGGCCAAAAACGGAGGAACCGTGCAGAAAACCAGATTTGGTTTATTTTCCTTATCAAATGGTACACCATCTTGATTTTTGGGAAAAAAAAATTGATAAATGATGTTGATTTTTGGTATATGAGATATTTTTATCATTTTTTATAATTAAAATGATGGAATAAATAAATAAATAAAAATGTGTACACTAATATTACTATGAGAGTACTTACATTATAGTAGCTAACTATTTATGATTGTTGAATATTATAGTTTTATTATGTCATACTATATTTTTTTTGTTTTTTATCCTTTAAATATTGTAAAAAATATATTAAATAATTTATTTAATTAATTCCGGTTCAACTCCTGATTCAACCGGTTGAACCCAAGAACCCCTGAACCGCTACCTCTTCCGGTTCAATGTCCGGTCCGGTTTTGATTACCTTGGTAAATACGATTTACATTTATATTTTTTTTAAAATTTTGTTTTCTTTTTTTTACAGTGTCCCATAGGTATCGAGGGGAGTCTTCGGCATCGTCGGCTCGGCCGAATCAGGAGCAGGCCTCGTCGTCCTCTGCTCCTCCGTTTACACGCACCGGCCACAGGATTGCGGGACATGCGTCCACGAGACGTACGTAGGCGCACAGAGAGACAGCAGCCGGTGGAGGAGGTCCCGGTCCCGGAGTTTCAGTATGAGGAGGACCAGCAGCCGCACCCATACTATGATGACCAGCAGCAGTCTATGTCCTCAGACCAGTCTATGTCTGAGGACCAATATATAGCTGAGCACCATCAGCCTCAGTACTACCATGACCATCAGCAACATCATGAGCAACACCATCAGCCTCAGTACTACCATGACCATCAGCACCATCAGGAGCAGCATCAGGAGGATCAGGAGCCTCTCTTTACTAGTTTAGCAGCTCACGTCTGTTCTCGTGTACTGGGAGACCCGGTAAGTTGAATTTATTTACATAGTGTTGTTAGTTTAATTTATTCCTTTACATAGCCTTATTTTGTTAATTTATTTTTAATTCAGACATATCAACGTACTCTGAAAGTATGGAACCATGGTAACAAGATTACTACAAGACTATTTCAGTACTGCCAAGACGAGCATATGTTCAGCTATGTCAGGGGTTCCAGATTATCCCCCCTTGTCTACATCGGACATTCCACGGTGGACCACGAGTTGATTTCCTCCTTCGTTGAGAGATGGCACTCAGAGACGTCGTCATTTCACTTACCATTTGGTGAAATGACGATTACTCTGGACGATGTGTCCTGCTTGCTGCATCTTCCCATCCAGGGAAACCATTTCAGAGCTCCACTCACTTCTGTGACCACGGAGCAGGCCATCCAGTTAGCACATGTTTATCTAGGTTTGGATATCGATGAGGCTCGTAGGGCGTGTGGGAGGACTACTGGTCCATACTTTCGTTATGACTGGCTGCAAGAGATAATTACTGTGAATTCCATTGAGGGGGGCGACATGGATGCTGCTGTCAGGGAGTATATTCTTTTGCTTCTGAGCTACTCCATCTTCACTTGCAAGACTGGAGACAGGGCTGAGGCTAAGTGGCTGCTCCTACTTGCTGAGATCAGTGCAGATGTTGTTGGAGGGTATGCATGGGGAGGAGGAGGACTATCTTACATGTATGACGCATTGAACTACTCCTGTTTGGACTCTTCGTAGCAGCTAGGAGGGTATGCGAGTCTACCACAGGTACAAATTTTAAATTAATTTTTTCATTTTTTCTGGTTTTGGTTGAATAGTTTTTATTTAACCATTTTGTTTGTTTATTTTTGCATTTCAGAGCTGGATTTTATAGTATTTTCCTACCCTAGTTATGAGGAGGCCGGGTGATATAAAGGACGGACCACTGTGTGCGCGCTGGAGGAAGAAGAAGACAGACACATTGAAGCTAGCAGATTATAGGCAGATGCTTGATGCGCTGAGCTCGGATGATGTCTGTTGGCGACCCTTTGAGGAGCACTGGGGGGATAGAGCCTTTGACATGATTTCACTGTACAGAGGCTTCATCAGCTGGGGCGACATCAGAGTTCCCTACATGCCTGATAGGTGCCTGCGACAGTTTGGGTATGTGTAGGGCATCCCACGTGCCCCTCTTACTGGTCGTCTGGCCCATGCAGACATCATCTTTGAGATTGGCCACTATATGTCGTGTGTGCAAGACGTTCTGCGGACTACCCGTCGTGCTGAGAAGTTGGGTCAGGTTGGTCCGGGCTACTTGCAGCGGTATGTGAATGCATCGATTCCGAGACTCTTACGGGCTGCATCACCACCACCACCACCAGTACAGGTAGCTGCACCACCACCACCACCACAGGTCCATGATTATGCTGAGTGGGTACAGACTATGACAGATGTGGTTAGGGAGGGGCTTCGTCGCGGGCATATTCGTATGGGCACTGAGACGTATATTCGCCTCACGCAGTTGTTGGACATGCTACCGAGGCGTGACTAGGGCATTTTGTATTTGTACTTTTATGTTTGTACTTTTCTGGATTCTATGTTTGAACTATTTTCATAGCAGTTGATTATTACTATTTATTGCGAGTTTCCTTCAAATTTCGATTTCATTGATTCGATAAAACAAAGTTACATAAAAGATAAAGCATAACAAACTAAACATGTTGAACATAACAAACTAATATTCCGGTGCTCGTAGACGACGTAAAATCTCCTTCACGCTCTGTTGTGTTTCCACGTACAGCTCCAACGGCTAAATACCCAAAAGAAGCGTGTCATGAATGTTGAACATGTTCGCCACGTCTTCGTCGGTCTTGATAGACATGGACGAGAAGGAAATGCAACCATCATCTCCACGATCGGGTTTACGATAAGTGATACCAGTGACGTCACGGTTGTCGCCGGTCACTTGAACTTTTGACCACACTTTATCCTTCAAACCTTCAAACCCCATGGCACGGTGGATTCTGCATAACACCGGCTTCGGACTCCAAAAGAAGACACCGTCTTCTCTCATGGTGATGTTGTCCCCATGATGTATACCGCAGAGCCTATTCTCGTCGAACCGTTGTGTTAGGCAGATCTGCATTCTGGATGTGTGAAATAAGTAACTGAGAGTGAAATTTTTGTGTGAAAATAATGAAGGTGGGAGTGGGTATTTATAGATTTCGTCAATGATTATCAACCGTTGATATTGTCGGTGCAAGCTACACCGTTGATCAACATTGGAAGTCAAATCCTAACCGTTAAAATTAATACAAATATTATTATCAAAAAAAAATTAATACAAATCGTATATACCTATGGGTGGGGGTATATACGATTTGCTACGTAACAAGTCGTATGTATCCCCACACCTAGGTATATACGATTTGCATTTTAACAAATCGTATATACCCTCACCATAGATTTATACGATGCGTTTTTTAAAATCTAAACGTATATACCCCACCATAGGTATATACGATTTAATATTTTCAAAGTCGTATATATCTATGGTGAGATATATACGATTTTGGTCAAAAAATGTATTGTATGGGAAGATGGTGGGGGTACAAAAAAAAAACCATGCAAAATTTTGAAGTAAAAATGGGTGAAAAGTAGGGTCCAAGATATTTAGTAAAGGCAAAATACTTTCTCAACCCCTAGCTACTCAGTAGACACCCCTTCATTCTAAAAATCTCCAAAATACCCATTTTCTAATATAACTGGTTTTTACTGGTTCAGATCACGCTAGTCCTAACCGGTTCGAAGCAGCAGTTCGAAGCACGCTGCTTCGAACCTCTTCTAACATAACTAAAAGGAAAAAAGGGGTGTTTATGTGAGTTGTTTATTGGTTCGAACGACACTAGTCCGAACTGGTTCGGAGCATGCTGTTCGGAACCATTATAGCAGCACAAGATTCGTTAATGACATTTTGATCTTTTCACATGTTTTGGGGGTGTCCACTGAGTAAGAGGGGGTTGTACAAAATATGGGCCTTAGTAAATAACTTAGCAATCCTCAAGAAATTCACTAGCCCAAGTTAAATAATAAGGCTTTAGATTCAAGGGACTTGTTATACACACCTCCACAAAAGTGAATATTGACAAAAAACCCACTATCACTTTCTGTAAAATCGTGGGACGTGATTTTGAAAAACTAGCCTCATATGTGTGGCTTCTCTTTCATGATTTGTTTAAAAATTAAATTGACTCTAACCCGTACGTTTTACTAATTTCACCACTTTAAAAAATTAATTTCTTTTTATACTTTTTCTCTTTGTATTTTTTAGAACAATATTTTTCTGAACCTTTAAGAAATTAATTTATTTTTATACTCCGTCTCTTTATTCTATTGAACCATTTAGTTCGATCACTACCAAATTACAAATATATTTTTAATTTTTTTTTGGGTTAACGATTTATAAGAATAACTTCTCTCTTCGTGTTTGGTTGCATACATAATTAATGATATAGTAATTAATGAAGCAAAATTGTTATGTTTAGAATCCTCGAAATCTTGCAGCTGATTTTAGTTTTACATTTGAGATGCTTAAGTGAATATTTGGGTTGAATAAAATTATTTGGCTATTATAGAAAATGTGACATTAATGTTTTTTCCTTTTACAAATCTTAATGTTTTTTATTTTTAAAATCGGAAAAAATGGAGACCTAGCGGAAAAATAGAGATATTCAGTTATTTTACTTTTATAAAATATAAGTATTTTTTGTTTTGATCAAATATTAGTATTTAATATATTTATTAGTTGGATGAAATGATTTTTAAAATATTAGTCTTTCAACTATTAGTATTTAAAAAATAGTATTTGTATTAATAAATTTTTTGACCACCAATTTAGTTGCCGATGAAAGGTTCGATATAAACCACAAATTAAATAGAAAACACCTATCCATTGGGCATGCAACAGTGTTAAGTTTCTTGAGGGAGAGTTTTGTCGCCCACTGTGGTCCTACCGGCTCGAAGAATTAGGCTCTGCAGTTACACACAGAAGATACCTGACTTATACCAAAAAAGTTGAAAGCAGACGGTAAATACTTTGGGAGGGTTATGAAAGTGGCATAAGTTCTCTCATGGGGACATTGCTAAATTATATTAACCAAGGTATCATCATTTGAGGAACGAACAATATCGTGTATTCGTTTATGGGTAGGATAATTGAGAAGCAAATTCCGCGTATTTGAACATCTAAATTTTTTTATTGGACTCTAAAGTATCTCAAAACACATTGCTTAGTGTCGCACTTTACATATTTTGTCCTGATTTTTTTCCATCTAACTGGTTACTGAGGAACGGGCTTTGTGTATTTGAACAGTTAAAAAAATTTCTGAACACTAAAGTACCTCAAAAACACACTATTTTACGTATACACTTTACATATTTGTCATAGAATTTTTATCTTTTTAACCAAACCGAATTTTGAACTAAAATTTTTCAAATCCCCAAAATTACATTACCCCCAAAAAGTACCCTATCCAAACACACCCTAAATTTTTTCTAGATTCTAAAGTACCCCAAAACGCATTGCTTAGCATCACACTTTACGTATTTTGTCACGAAATTAATTTTTCATCAAACTGATTATTGAGGAACAAATATCGCGTATTTCAACAGTTAAAATTTGTTCTGAACCCTAAAATATCCTAAAACACATTGCTTAGAATTCACAATTTACATACTTTGTTACGATATTATTATTATTTTTCACTAAACTATTTATTGAAGAACAATTTAGCATGTTAAGGTAATATTATTTTTAAAAAAGCATTTAAATATGAAAAAAGAAAAAATAAGGTTGAAGTTTGGGCGCCAACTCGGTACTATTATTTATACTATTTTTCCTAATTTACCCTTTATATGTCACTCCTCTCTCCTCTAAATAATTACTTTGGTATGCCAAGAGTCGTAACCATAAAGAATTAATTAAGGGTATTTTAGTTAAAAAGTAATAAATGCAGTAGACAACTTAGAAATGGGACTTATATTTTGGGACAAATGAAATTCTCAAAAGAGACTTATATTTTGAGACAGAGGGAGTATTTTCCGAAAGTTAGTCTATAGAAGTCTTGTTTGGAGAATGTATTTTTAAAGTAGATATATTACATAATTCTCAAGTTTAAGAAATTTAATTTTAAGAGATAAAAATGGAATGTACGTTTTTTTAAAATACTCTGTTAATTTTGCAATAAATACACTTTATAAATAGGCTTAAATATGTTTTTAGTCTCAGCAAATATAGCAGATTTTCTATTTTAGCCCCTGCATTTTTTTTAAAAAAAACTCTCTGCAAATTGAATTTTTCCTTCTATTAAGTCTCTGCTAGCCATCCGCTTATATGGCTAACTGATAACTCTATTTTATATAGAGTTATTTGTGCTTTTACACTTAGATAATTGCCCAAAATAAAGTATAATATGTGTTAAATATAGTAGTATGAATAAAATAACAATATTTATGGTTTTCAGATAAAGATGTCCATAACTTAGCATTTTACATGGAAATTGGTATGTTTGATGTGTTTGTTCAGTACAGCTGTAGTTTAGTGCATCTGCACTTGGTGCAACTGCACCTGAAGGGAAGTTAGTGCATCTGCACTTGGTGCAACTGCACCTCCCTACACTGAAGCAGCTCACAACCCCACATTGGAAGCACCTCAATTCTTACCATTGCTTTATGCTTAGTTGGCTTGCTGCTTGCTTCAGAGTTACATGGGGGCACATGGCCACTTGCAAAAGGAGGCGCCTACAATGGAAGACCATCATAAATAATCATTCACAAAGACATGTGGCTACTTCCTATTGGACCTCCCTTTAAGGTTGAGTATGGGAATCAAAAGCTTATCTCCATCTTCTGAAAAGTAACCATGGTTAACACCCTTTGGTTAGCTTAATCATCAAGGAAACCCCCACATGAAGGAAATCTCCAAAGGCTATAAATAGGACTCAAATCTTCACTTGAAAAATATATAGATTTTTACTTTTTGTTCATAGTCTTTACTAGCTTTTCATAGTTCTCTAGTTTATTTCTTCTAGTTCTTTTTACATATTTTCTTAGTTTAAATTAGTGTTAGTTTGAGAGGAAGGTGAGAAGAAATTGACAACTTCTTTTTCCACTTCTTCAAAGAACTAATAGGTGTAAGAAATTAGTTCTTAAGCAAATATATGCAAGAGTCTTTCAATTGTTGTAATTCTTACTCTTTTGAATTCTCTTGTAATTTCCTTTATTGCAACATGTTTTATTTCAATTATATTTGCTTTGATATGCCCATCTTGTGTTTAAATTCTTAATCTTGTTTTAAAGTTGATCACTTAGAACAAGTAGAGTTATATTCACTTAATTGGCTTATAACTAGAAATCAAGAACTAAGTAAGGATAAGTGTTTAATAAAGCTTTTTGTTAAACTCGTTTTAATGAAGTTAGCTTGTTAATTCCATGTTAATTCCTAAACCTTAGGTTAACATAGTCCTTACAAGTAGTGTAGTGAGATTTGAAGATACAAGAGTGTACTTATTTAGCAACTTGGATTATCTGTAAGGGGGCGAGAGAGGAATTGACAACTTCTTTCTTTACCGCAAAAAAACAGGATCATAAGAGCTTGTAACGAAACTCTGAAGAAAGTAGCTGACCAGCACACACCGATGCAGCTGCACCAAGTGCAACTGCACCATAAGAAAACACAATACACTCAAAAGTGATTTAGTTTGTGAAAACATCCCAACTATCATTCTCAACTGATTTCCTGCACAATTTACTTGCTTTCCTTTAATTTAATTTTCATTTCAACTTCATCCAAAACCAAAATTTTGAATAGTGTAGTCGCACTAAATTTGCATTTCTTTACAACAATATATAAGAGTTAATGCAACCTCTGTGGGTTCGATCTTTTATACTACTTGTTTGTGACTGTGTATACTTGCACACGTTTTTCACACTCCACTAACAGAGATCCATCTTGGAATTGACACGTAATTAAATTATTTGTTATTCGTTTATTTGGAATTAAATGGAACCCTAATCCTTCCAACACTCTATGATAATATGATTACTAGAACTTCCTCTTGTGCGATGCACAGAGTTGTGATTATTGAAAATATATATAGTATTATACATAATTTATTAAATAATTTAAACTAATAATTTAGTTCAATACAATTCTGTTGTTTAATTATTTATTCAATTATTTTATCTAAATATGGAACAACCAAAAAAGGCATCCTTAAAAAACTATTAAAAAAATCATTTTGAATAGTTAAATTTTTTCTGAACCCTAAAGTACTCCAAAACATTTCGCTTACCATTGCAATTTACGTATTTTATCATGAAATTAATTTTTTCACCAGATCAATTATTCAGGAATGAACTTTGCGTATTTGAACGTTTATTTTTTTCTTAACTCTAAAATACCTTAAAACACAATGCTCAGTATCGCATTTTAAGTATTTTGTCACGAAATTAATTTTTTTCCACCAAACTGGTTATTGAGGAACGAACTTCGCGTATTTGAATTGTTAAATTCTTTTTTGAACTCTAAAATTCCCCGAAACACAGATTAGCATTGCACTTTATATATTTCTTGATTTGTAAAACCTACACACCCTCATTTATACACTCATACTATGATTTGTAGGACCTACACACCCTCATGATCTACACTCATACCATGATTCGTGGGACCTACTTCCTATCATTTCCCTCTTAAACTAGAACTTACTTCCTAAATCACTTACATTCAATTTAGCCTTAAAGTTTAAAGATGATATGCCTAAACATGCCTAAACATGATGATCTCACCTGCATCTTGCAAATCCGATTCTACAGCAACGCAAACACTAATAGGGGTAGCAGAATTGAGGAATCATATGATTCTACGAGTTAAATCGAGAGTTTGACCACCATGTCTATAAGCTATTTTTTACCTTTTATGTAAATACAAAGCTAAAAGGTAAAAAAGTCAAAAACCACAGTAATTAAGTAGGTACCACACATTTTTTTCCCAAGGCCATATCAAAATTTAGTTTGCTGCCAATTAAGAATGGGATTGCAAATAAAATCATGTAATAACAATACTATAAATAGAGTTCACATTTAGCTGAAATCCTAGAAACACCGAGTGACATATTGCTCACGACATTATGTGCAAGTAAACATGTTTGAAATAATAATTTCTTTTAATAAGCTTGAATTATTCTTCGGTGGGATGTTGACAAGTTCCTTTTGCTTCTCTTTTCCTGATTCCTGAGGCCACATATTCTTCTTCTAATCTTTCTCTGCTTTTGGATTTGTGAGATCTCTCCTTTGATGGGTCCATTAAAAGCATAATACTAATTGATGAGGCAACTTTGCTTAAGTGACTTTTGATTCACCAGACCTTCTCCTAACTGAGGTCCCTTTAATTAGCATCATCCTGGAATCTCCTTTACTTGTTATGGAATATATTAAAGTAAGAAAGAAGGTTCAAGTACATCAACACGTTAAAGAGAAAGGTACTTACTTCTTTTACTTGTTTTTCAAACATTTTGTTTGGGCCACATACTACAAATACGTGTGTCAATAATAACAATATTCCTTTCTTTGAGTAAGATCAAAGCCTGTCACTAAGCAATTATAGTTCAAGACGGAAGTAGCAAATGCTTGCATAGGAAGAACCAGCCCCTTCATGCCCTCCAAGTTGCTAGACCTTCCAAGTTCCAAGTTATTCCCGTTGTTCCTTTTGTTTAACGTGTTTAAGGTTGTGACATATAGACTAAGAAAAATAATTAATGATATTTATCTCATATTATCTTAACATACCCCTTGTTAATTACTTCATCTCCCTCTTAAATAATTAAGTATTGAAAAAAGAACATTGATGCTTCATGGGTACAACTCGAAAAAAGTATTAATACTTCATTAATATTATAAAATGACAAGTAACATGAAATAATTTGTTTTGACTAAAACTACAAATAAAAAATACACGGAAAGAGGGAATATACTAAGAAATATGGATAGATCAAATATGCATGTTAAAACTCTATTTGGCAAGTCTCATCCGCTAGCAGATAGCGGATTTGACTAGTGGATGACAAAGAGATATGTTTGGTAAGCACTGGCGTTTTGCATTTTTTAGGTGGTGTTTAGCGTTTTTTCAAACGCCACTTATAGCGTATAATGTCTCACTTTTTTTGTCTTATTTACCCTAATTATTTTTTTACGACAAGAGCAAACTTGTATCATTTCGTTAAGCAAATTAAAATAGTCTCAATACAGATTGAAATCAAATCAAAAACTTGGGAACTAGCATTTAATCTTGATGCCTTAGTTAGAGTGTGAACGACAAGATTTGCTTGTCTCTAACAAAGCTAACCTGAAAGTTTGGAAAATTAGCTAAAAAATTCATACAATAGTGCACCAAACTCATTATTAGGTAAAGGGTCTGTCTTCAAGCCATTCACACTTGGTAAACGGTCTATAGCTCTATGGAAACAGATGTCAGTCCGAATTCTGTCAACCAGAGTAATGTTTGCCAAAGTCCCAATGTCTCCGCTTCTTGTGGTGTTATTGGAACACCAGTGAACTACATTGTTTTGCCTCTATAATAGCTCCCGATTGAAGATCGAATATACACATGCCTACACCATATTTGTTCTCACAGGTGAAAAGAGCTGCACTCACATTGCATTTATATGTTCCCGCGCAAGGTTTCTGCGATCTACGTTCCAAGGTACGTTGGTGATCGAATACACATGCCTACCCTCATTATTTTTCTTAAACTCTTTCTCTATCCTCATCAAAATAAATTAAACAATTTTAAATCCCTAACTCTTATATCATTTTACATTTATGAGTTAGTTTAACCGTTAGTGTTACCAAAAACATCATTTGCTATTAGCTAATCTATCCATTATCCCCTATCCACTATTTGCTACTTTTTACCAAACATAGTTTAAATAGCTAATAAGGTTTATTAAGTATTATTGAAGGCTTTGAAGAATAAATTAATTTGTATTGGTTATATTTGAACAATTTTGTGTATAATAGCATATTCTGTGACTACTATTGGAATACACGGTGAAGCTATAGAAATATTTATATAACTATTGGGCACAACCAACAATTAACTTTGATCCCCCTACTATATTCGTTTTGGATGTGATAACATAATACGTCCAAGAAGAGCAAGTGCTACAATTTGGTTGCTGCTTCTTGATGCTTCATAAAGTTGTTCTTCTTAATCTTTTGTTGCATAGATTATTCTTTGTGATCTTGCTAATTGGTAATCCCTTGGTTCTCATTTTCTCTTAAAATTTCTAAGAGTTTTGGTTTGGTTTGTTTCTTATTCTATATGGGCTCATCTTCTGGCTCAAGAATAGTGAGAGCTTTAATGGGATGGTTCAACCTTTCGAGTCAACTATCTAATTTTTAGGGTTTTGAAATTAGAGAAGAAGAAGATCAATACATTGAAAATAACGGATTTTAATGTAAGTCAAGTCACACAGTAATGGCCACGTATAGGTTTTTGTCATGAGAGTTGTAAGAAAATGGCTTATAGTATGCGCGTTATGAAAATTAAAAGACCTATGTGAGAAAAAATGTATCTATTTGGTAAAAACAAATAATTTAAAGAACTATGTATGCAATTTCTCCAGTTTTTAAGAAAAAGTAAAAAATGTAGCTCTTTGGTGTATGCGTATAGCTCAGTTTGATTATGTTGCATCGATTTCTTCTTTCATGTGGACAGAAAAAGTGAATAATAGTAACATTATTTACATTTTTTGACAAAATTAGTTGCACAATGTAAGCACCTTGATCTTATCATATAAAATAAAATGAAGGAAAAATAGGCAAAAATGTAAATCATATTTAAGTTGGTGAACAAAACAGAGACATATTACATATATAGTTTTGACTCATACAATACTATGTCAGATTAAATGAAAATAGTAGAAAATTAAGGAGAAATAAGTTTCATATTACATATAGATGAAATGGTAGGGGTCTCTTACAACTTAACCAATGTCTAGGTTCGAATCCAGTCTTAGGCATACAGCAGTGTTAAATCTCTTGAGAGAGATTTGTCGCCCATTATGATCCTACCCAACTCTAGGGATTGGTAACATACTCTATTTTAAACACACTTACACTTACTAATTTAAATTCAAGTTTCAATAAATTATACGAGGTTTACAAAAGTAGCATTTTTCGTAGGAAAATATTACAATAGATGAGTAAATATTTAAAATACAATTAAGAATAAATTTATTAGAGAGAAACTTAATAAAGCTTACTGATAGTTTTAGGGGGTTTGGACATCAAAATCAATAGGGGATGATTCAAATTAGAGATAGAGAGAGAAATATTAATCAAACCATTAAAAAAAATATTTAAGACCTAGCTTAAAACATACTCCCCTCCATCTCAAATTATAAGTAAAAATAATCACTTCACACTTATTAAGAATATGAGTTTATTTGATACAGGAAAATTTTGGGTGAGGGGATGGCGCTCCAGTCCCAGATAGCGAAGACCTTCACGCTCTTTAATTATTAAGAATATGAGTTATCCTTGTTTATGTTCTCAAATTTACCAAAATAATAACCCTATTTCTCAGATTTACCCCTTTTTACAACTAAACAATTTCACTAGAAGTTGTAAAATCAATTTTTGGAAAGGGCAAACTCAAAAAATTAATATTATGAAGATATTTTCAGAACAATATAATTAAATAGGATAAAAGTACTTAACTTTTACTTATAATTTGAGGGGGGGAAATGCATTTTTTTACTTATAATTTGTGATGGGGGAAGTATTTGCATTATTGCATAAAAACAAAATCTAACATTTCACCTATGAAATCCTCCTCATCTAATATTATAACATCATTTCTATGCTTGCTTACAGTAAATTAGTGAATGTGATTTTCTTCATCATGTTCGCCAATAACAAGCTGGGAAGTGGCAGTTTTTGAAGACCAATGATTGGATTTTGATTCTATGATCCAACTCTAAACCGCAACCCGATAAATGACTTGATCGAATTGGCTTTATAAGATATCTTGTTGGCCATTATACTCTTCCTTTTCCTTTTTCTTTTTTCCTTTTATTTTTCCTTATTTTTTTCCCTTCTACTCTTTCATCTTGGATATTGATTACACCATAAAAGCAAATATTCCCTTTCGAATAATTTCTTTGTGACTTTTGTCCAGAATGAGAGCCATTTAGTAGATTGCTTTCATATTACAACAAAACAAAGAAAAAGTGCATACCCACATATTCCGTGTATTCTTCGCATCTCATCCTGACATGTGTATTATACTACTTGCATATTATATTTTATTCATTTTTACAGTGTAATCATATACTAATATATACTAATATCTTTTAACCAATACGGTTGGCCTAGTGGTTTAATCTATCCTGAAACGCGGGGGATTGACCTGATGCTCCCGGGTTTGATTCCCGCAATTGATAAATTTGATGTTGGCTAGTGCGGAGATTAGTATTTCGTTGAAAGCGTTTGGACACTCCGTGACAAAAAAATATTAAGCATCTTCTTTTAGTACAATCCGTTGATGGAAATTGTTGGCATGTATAAACAACCCTAATTAACATAATGATTGATAGGTTAGTGCTTAGTTGTGACTAAAGTTGGGGGTTGAAATTCCTTTGTTAGGATAATCCAAGAAATTATGAGCCGATCCATGTGTTGAACGGACACATAACTTATTAGTGTTGTTTTGATATAAGGTACACAAACTTTATCTCTTGACATTGTTGATTAGTTTTTATCTTCTAGCATACTTTCTTTATAGAAAACAACACGAAGGGTTTTGGGTCCAAAAATCTAATCATAGATACTTTGATTCCTCCTTCCCTACAAAGAACAAAAAGAATCTGCCAATCGCAATGCACACACCTCATAAAAATTAAAGTTGTTAAAAAAGGGAAAAGAAAAAATTTGAAAGAAAAGATTGATTAATTTATTTAGTTTACACACTTTCAATAACAACACAAGCAAATATCCATATCTCCCATAATAGCATTCCAATCAAATAATTTTTTTGCCTTGAAAAAAAAAGGTTATCATAGCATTAACAAAGTTGGATCCATTATTCATTACGGTGGGCCTACCAAATTCAATAGGGAATCAACCTTAGCAAGAGGGGAAGTGGGAAAACAGCAAGATAAAAACAAACCATACACTTTTCCTTTTTTTTTTTAATATTATTTACTTATTTTCTCTCCTTTTAAGACTCAAAATTGAGCTGTTTTCCTTTCTCTATTTTTGCTGTATAGAGATTCTCTTCTCCCCCTATAACTCTTTGAAGTCAAAGAAGAAAGAAAAAGGAGGGAAATATAAAAAGGAAAAGCTACAGCTCATGGCATATATTCCACCAACATAACCCCACTAATGCTTCCTTATATGGAGTGAGATCAAAGAACATCACAACAACAACAACAACAATTTATATAAAGAGAACTCTATCTATCTATAGTTGCCACATATTGAAGCATCAAAAGTATATTTATGTTTTCAGTTACTCTTCCAAAAACAGCAAATGGATCTACAAAATGTGCAAAATCAAAGTATGAGTTTGGTTCTATCCACTGATGCCAAGCCTAGACTCAAATGGACTCCTGAACTTCACCAAAGATTCTCTGAGGCAATTAATCAGCTAGGGGGAGCAGAAAGTAAAGCTTAATTAAAAGACCTTGTTATTTTTAGATCACAACTTTAGAATTTAGATCATATATATCTTTGCTTGGTTAATGTTTTTCTCACACTATGCTTGTGGCAGAAGCAACCCCGAAGAGTCTTATGAGAGTGATGGGAATTCCGGGACTCACTTTGTACCACCTCAAGAGCCATTTACAGGTACTTCCCGTTTTAGAATATGCTATCATAATTTGTTACCTATTTAGTTAATATGTTATCATGAATTTGAGCTTATTTGGTTTTCTGTTTACAGAAATATAGACTTGGGAGAAGCCAACATCTTGAAACCTCTTCTGAAAATAAACAAGGTGACTTATAGTTATAGTATTATGTCTAGTCTAACAGTATTAGAATTATTGTTAGTTTTCTCATTTGGCATAATCTTTTGTATGCAGATTACAGAGAAATCCAGAGCAGTGATGATCAATGCAGCAGGGAAATCAGTAATGGGAATCAGAATCCAATGAATGAGTAATAGTTAGTTTGAAATTGAGCAAATATTTAAATACCTTTTATTGATGCTTTTGAAGTAAACAGTATTCATTACCTAAAACTTTTATTGATCAAATGCTGTTCTTACCAGAAGCTTGAAGATTTCTGAGGCTCTTCAAATGCAAATGGAAGTACAAAAGAAACTTCATGAACAAATTGAGGTAGCATTAATTTCATTTATTTATGATCTAATGTTAATCCTATCTGAATTAGAGTTGATGCAGAAGGGCGTGCTAACAAGTTAGGATCATGATTTCAGGTACAAAAACATTTGCAGCTTCGAATTGAAGCTCAAGGGAAGTACTTACAATCAGTACTAATGAAAGCACAAGAAGCACTTACAGGACAAAGTTCTTCCACAATGGGTGTAGAACATGCTAAAGCTGAACTTTCTCAACTATTATCAATAATCAATAATGCATGTCCAAGTTCTCCAATTTCAGAGCTAACAGAAACAAGAGGGTTCAGTTTAAACTATGGGGAGAGGAAACAAAATAGAGGAACTATGTGTTCTCTTGAAAGTTCTCTGACATCATCTGAATGCTCAGAGAGAAATGAGGAAAAACAACCTATGGATGAAGCTGAGAACACTCAAAGGTGTAATAGTATTTCAGTTGAATTGCCACTAATGGACATTCATACAGAAGATAAAGCATTGAAAGATGATATAAAGGATGCAGCTATCGGGAGAAAGAGAAGTGTAGCTACTGATTCTGACGGTAGCTGTGTTGATCAACCATATGGAAAAACATGTGGTAAAAAATTGAGGAAATCTGAGTTGTCAGAAATGCTTGACTTGAACAGCAAATATGAGAAAGATATTGACTCAAGTCCCTCAGAAATAGATTTAAATTGCAGTTCAAGCTTTTGGGGACAATGAAGATGGTTTATATTTTCTAGTTATATTTACATATGCAACAAAGTCACTCTCAGAAGAAAATCTGTCTATAAACTATGTATATTTTTATAATGAAAAGAAAGGGTATAATATTATTACATACATAATCTCTCTTCACTCTCTTTTTCTTCTCTTCATCTTGTTGCTGATAATGGGGCCATAGTGTGTAACAAACTTCTACTGTAACAACAACTTTGTAATGGGCATCCCCTGGTTTAATTTAATTTTCTTTAGGAGCTTCTCAAGACCCTACTATATAATATTGGTTGGTGACATCAAGCCAAGCATGATTATGATGTCAACCAATTTTTACCAACATGAAATGAAACTATACCAAGAGACTGGGTAGGGCATATTAGTCATAATAACTTTTAGGTGTAAGATCTATGCTAAGAGAAAGTTATTATGAACTAGGAAAGCTTGATTAGAATTTAGAAACATACTGTTTGAATTGTCTCCAAGATCCAAAGATGGAGAAAAACATCACATCCCCAACATTACTGTTGCCAACAAAAAGATAAAACAATGAAATGCCAAGATAATCAATAATTTTGGATTTTGATTAGTTTTTTAATAATTTATCTTCGCATGGCTCTTACACCTAAAAGTTATTAGGACTAATATGCCCTACCCAGTCTCTTGGTATAGTTTCATGTTGGTAAAAATTAGTCCAAAGCCCCTTTTCTATAACCAAGGTTGTGTCTTTTGCCTAACCAAACGGTTTGGGGAAAAGTGTACTACAAAATCCAAACCATATAATCCCTCTATCAACGATAAAAATTCACTTCCTCAACTACTTACAACAACTCAAACTTCAAACCTCCCTCCCACTTTTACTACCTACCTTTTCAGAAACCCTTAAGCCCTTGTTTTCCAATTAAGAAAATGTCCCTTAATTGAGATGAGAGAGGATTTTGCTACACTTGTGATGAGAAATTGTCTTTCAATCATTGAGTGTCCTAATAGACAATATCTTCTGTCCCAAAGTGAAGAGGATGATCAGTCCTCATTAGATCTTGAACAGCCTCATGAGACACTGTCAAATAGCACTGAATCAGATCTGGAGCAACTCTATTTATCCTCCAATGCTCTCAAATGGGCTAATGGTCTTAGAACTTGTGCTTCCAGGGACCTGTTCAATGTATAAATTGAGGATTCTACTTGACAGTAATCGGCACATCGCACATAGTATTTTTGCATTAATTACGGGACCTTAAATGCAATCAAAGTACAGAGTAATTTCCCTATTCCTACTATGGATGAATTACAGGATGAATTTTTTTTGGTGCCATTGATAATTTAAGGTCTATATGAAATGCTGGGCTGACTGATGCATCTGTTACCTTTCAAAGCCTTATGAATCATGTATCGCAAATTTGTCCTTGTTTTCCTTGATGATATTCTGGTTTATAGTCCCTCATGGTCATCCTATTTGATCCACTTAAAGAAAGTTTCACAATTGCTCCAGAACATTACCTTTTGCCAAATTGTTTAAATCTGGTTTCGGCTTCAACAAGGTGGATTATGTAGGCGATACTGTTTCTGGACAGGGGGTGGAATCGATAAGTCTATAGTTCAGCGATTCTAGATTATGTTGTCATTGATCTTTCATTAACTTCATTGCTTAAGAAGGATGCCTACAAATGGGATTCACAAGCTGCCTGCCTGCCTTAACCTTCAATAGTTTGAAACAGGCTACTACAATAACACTATGGTTAATCCCTGGAATACATCTATTGTACTTCTCTGTTTCTACTACATCCAAACTTCTGCATCACATGTACAATGTGATGGCGGCATGATAGGAACCGGAATTTCTCATCTCTCAATAGAGCAATCAAACTGTGTATTAATGGTGATAAAACTGAAATTACAAACGAAACTAATAAACTAGGCACTTCGAGAAGCCTATGATCTCTCAAAAGGCACTATAGACTCTATAGAGGTCTAATCTCTCCTAAATGAATAACTTCCCAAATTCTTGCTTAATGATTCTAATGCCCCCAACTCCTATTTATAACCTCCACTAACTCACCCACTTTCCCTGTGGTTACAACCAGCTCTCATTTCCCACCCTTACACTTTATTTATTTATTTAATATCCTATCACAGCATTGCTTTTTGAAACATATTTAAGTATGAATCAATTCAAGTCTATTTCAGATTCTTAGTTGATATTATCATGGATTCAAGATCGTCAATTACCAGTTGATTAAAAATTCAAAAAGATCTTTGAATGTACTAAGAATAAGAATAGCTTAAAATCGATAAAATGTATCTGTTAAAAAATTTTCCCCCAATAAATGGACAACAGCATTCTCTATTAATTGTATTCCATTCATTCAGATTATTACAAACAAACCAAGGAAAAGTCAATTTCAAAAAACTTTGTGAAACACTCAATTACGCAGATTTGCCAAAGCCACTAAGCTTGCTTTAAACAGAAATCCTTTAGAGTGAACTATACATTTGCTATACTTTGCATGGATGCAATAAGTGTAACTAAATAATTTTCACCGACCAATTAGGGATGTAATGGTTAATTCATCATTTGAACTTATTTCATCTTGACTTGAGCTTAGATTTCCTTCATCAGAAACTTTCCTTGGAAAGAATCCAGGCTCTTTAGGTTCAGCCAATTCCATCTCACTCCCTAGCATTAGAACTACAGATGTCATGGTAGGCCTATCCTCTGGGTATTGTTGCACACACAAGAGACTTACTTGGATGCATCGCAATACCTCTGAGACAACACATGAGACCTTTATTCTTGAGTCAACCAATTGTAATGCGTTTCCCTCTTTCCAAAGGGTCCATGCCTGAATAATAAAAGGAAAAACTCCAATCACATTTCAACCTCGACATCGGTAAATAGAAAATTATGTAAGTGCTTACATATCCAACAAGGTTAAGAGTTTGGTTTCCATGACAAAGTGCTCTGTTTTTGTTCCCACATATAATCTCTAACAGTAAAACACCAAAGCTGAATGTGTCCGATTTAATTGAAAATAGCCCATCAATAGCATACTCTGGTGCCATGTAACCACTGCAAGAAATTAATAATTAGAACAAAAGTATTCACATAAGATAAAAATAACTATATATAGTGCTGAATAATCAGGGACCCTCACTAAGTTCCAACTACTCTGTTTGTGTTTCCTTCAATCTGGTCTCCTCCAAAAGATCTTGCCATGCCAAAATCTGATATTTTTGGATTTAACTTGTCATCCAGTAATACATTACTTGCTTTGAGATCTCTATGAATAATCCTTAATCGGGAATCTTGATGAAGATACACAAGTCCCCTGGCAACTCCAAATATTATAAGGAAGCGTTGAGGCCACTCCAGTAATTTACCTTTTATTTGATCTTAATTTTGCAAAGAAAACATGTGATTGTTAAATATTGAAGACTAGAAGCTTCTCAATATGACTGAAGTGAATAAACTTCAATGCACCTAACCTAAGAACATTATTAATATTCCATACCAAAAATAAAGGAGTCAAGGCTACCGTTAGCCATGTATTCATATACAAGCAATTTTTCTTGTCCTTGAATACAACAACCAAGAAGCTTTACAAGATTTCGGTGTTGAAGTTTTGCAATCAGTTTTACTTCTGTTAAGAACTCAGTCCAGAGTTCCTTGAAAGCCTCTTAACAGCAATTTCTTGCCCATCCGCTAATATTCCCTGCATAATCGCTTACATTTTATAATACAATACTTCTCAACTTGTTATTTCTTTAGTCAATACTTGATTATTCAGTTACCTTATATACAGATCCAAAACCACCTTGTCCAATCTTATTATTCAACGAGAAGTTGTTACTGGCAGAAGTAATTGTTTGCAGATCGAACAACGGTAAATCTAGATCTTCTAGGTGTCTTTCGACGTTATCCTCTGCCTTTGACTTATCTGGAAAATGGAACAGACATACAGTAATATTATGAAACCAGATGGGGGATTAACTTGAACTGGTTAAATTAGATAAATATGCAAAATTAAGTTTAGAGATGGAACAGAAAATAAATGTTATTTCCAAAGAGTGTCTTGAGAATTAGAAGTAGTTCTGATTTTTCAATTCGAGAAAACATATAAAGAAAGGAGCTACTACGCGCCTATTCAATGATTTTAGTGACAATAATATGCGCAAAAGTAGTTTACCAGCAATTTTCCTTCGGACTTTATATATGACATAAACGCAAAACAAAAGCATCCCAGAAACTGCAGCAGCAATGGTGGCAATTATGGTTATCCTGCTTTTGTTGGCTCGTGTGAAGGCCCGTCTTTGATCAAACAATAAATTAGAAGTTAAATCATCAGATTGAAAATGATGAAATGGTATAAAGGAGTGAGTAATGTTTCTACCAAATTCCACAGCAGCCATACGGATATAGAGATCTTGGCCGCCGCAAGTGGAAAACTGTCTTATGTCGATTAGATCACCAAACCACATGACACAGCCACTACCCGCTCCACTTATGTCTGAATTAGTGTAGGCTGTACAAGAGCAATTACTAAAGCACATGGTTTTGCATACCTCTAAATCATCAATATTCTCATACAGCAGAGTATGTGTAGTATCTGGCACTTTAAGACCCATATATTTGACAAACCCATCCATGTGTTGGTCGCTGCAACTTACTGGTATCTGACGGACACATCCTTGACTCCAGCTTTTTGTGTTCCATTCTTTTGGTGACTTTGGACTGAATCCTTTTAAACATTGGCAAGGAGGTGAATCATCAATTCTGCAACTTGCATAGGGTCCACAGGCCCCATACATGTCACACATGTCCGTTGGGAACGCTACATAAACCATCCAATTTGTATTACCCTCCAGCCATACCATAATTCTAAAACTGGATTGGTATACCACGGCACTGACAAAGGCAGAAGAGTTCTTGAGGGTAAATGAGTAGAACATCTCATTCTTATTAGAGACATAATTGAAATCATTATTGGAAACATACTTGAAATCATATATTGGATTTGGTTCGCTAAATGGAAAACCACCAAACTGAAGTCCATTCCAAGGTCCAATGCGGACATACTTGTTTGTTTCATTCATGAAATAAAACTCGGGATAATTATGGAGCACCAGACGCCAAGAAAAATCACCTGGAGACGGATCATCTGGACTCTTCCAAGAAGCTATTCTCCGTTCCAGACCAGTTCGGAGGTCCCATCCCATCTTCATCCCAGGCAAAATTGTGTCACACGGATAATCAAAGCTTTGCCACAAGTAACCTTGAGATTCTGTTTCTCCCTCGTTTCTTATCACAAGATTTCCATTGTCCAAGAGCTCTGCTACTGGATTCCGTGCTTGTTTTTCTGAGGCTGTATTCCAAACAACTGAGTCATTTTGGCTGAGCAGGAGATTCCCTTCGCTGTTCAATGTTAAGATGCCAAAGGTATTATTGATGGGTTTGGCCCTGTTAGCAACCCAAACAACCTTCTGCATTGCCAAATTCTTGTACCAAATCCGGTAACGTCTCGTTGAATTGCCTGGGCTGAAGAAACCCAGTTCAAACTGACCACCTTTGGAAACCAAGGTTTTGCCACCATCACTTACAGACTGAGACACACTAATAGAATTAGTTGCTTTAGTTGGAACTAGTATGTAAGCAACCATAATCATGAAAGAAAGAACGTCCATCGAATGACACACTCTTATTTGGATGTTGATGATATAATAACACACTATATAGATAACTGATAAACACGCCATACAGCATGATGAGATAATTAATATTATAGACGCGAACTCCCCATTACGAGTCCAAGTCAAAAGCATGTGTCTTAATTTAGGCTGCATGATTTGTTTTTGCCAACGTGACAAATTCAAAGTTCTTATTTTTTTGTTACATAATAATACAAAGTCCAAGGCTCTAGTCGTTGGTCGTACTAGTATGTCTTTGTTTTCTAAAGAAGGGTCCATTACTGACGTTGAATACAGTGGAAAAGTCCACACTAGTTTGCAGGGAGATGAACGAGGAAAAATGGAAGGAAATAGAGAACATTGGGATTTTTTTCCTGCATTAGAAGGCTTGACCTTATCTACTTATTTTATTTTATCTCCTGTAATAAAATGGATCCAAAATTTATTCCCTCATCTGTACTCTATTAAAATTGGGCTATCAATTAAAATGCCAATTGTTAGTTAGTTTCCCTCTCTTCCTGATTTAGAGAGTTTGTGGAGATAATCATTGCAATTTGATCTTCCATTGTGCTTTGCATCTCACCTCACAACCTGTCTCTAGAAGTCAATAATACTTAGGTAAATGTCCGTTGACATTATTCGTTGGGAACTGCCTGTTCAAATCCTCTACATAGGTCAAGCACGTGCTGCCAATGCTTGTAGTTGGACCCAGGTTGAATCTTGTATTGTGCTGGAGTGTCAAACTGTCAATTAGAGGGGTATATTTTTTTTTTACAGAACTTAGAGGGGTGTTGTAATGACGGTTATTAGCTTTTTTGTGAGAACGAGGGATGAAATCGTAAATTTTACATGGAACTTACTTTCCTATACTTTCCTTAGCAAGGATATCTGATGTCTGGTTAGCTTCCCTGAGAATATGTCTCCACTTAATCTCAGCTTGTTGAGCTTCATATTCTTAATCCCATGTTACAAGGAAGGAGACAAATGACGCAAAAGAAGGCAACGGGTCCACACAGGGCACCACAAAATCGGCTACGACGAAAGGACAGATGACAAACTTTCCAGCAAATTAGGGAATGATGAGTAACAGAGATAGGCTAACAGATTTCTTGACGACTGTGGTATAAAGTGGACGTTAGTATCATTAAAAGGATGTGGAAAATGTCATGAGTGATTCTCTCCTGTCTCTAATATCGTCTCTGCACCTCCTCCTTCTGGTTCAATTTCTGTTTTCAAATATAAACAAAAATACTTATAAAGTCAAGTTACTACTATAAGCAAGTTAAACCTTTTTTCACTCACTTTACCAAATTTACTCTTATTTATTAGGTTTAAATATGCGTTTGGCCCCTGCAAATACACGCACAATTCAAACAAATCCCTGTAAAAAAAACTTTAAAATAGCCCTTGCAAAATATAAATTGTTTACGGTTAGGCCCCTCGGTCAGTTTTCCATTAAAAAAAAGGTTTAAATATGCGTTTGGTCCCTACAAATACACGCACAATCCAAACAGGTCCCTGTAAAAAAAAACTTTAAATAGCCCCTGCAAAATATAAATTGTTTACGGTTAGGCCCCTCGGTCAGTTTTCCATAAAAAAAACATTAAAATAAAAAAAATTGTCACGTGTCATCATCTCATTGGACCATTATGCCACGTGTCACTGAACGACGCGTCATCAACCCATGTCACCATGGACACATGGCACTGACAAGTGCCACGTCAGCAACCAATAGTTGGCTGCCACGTGGCACATACATGGCAAAGTGGAAAATAGTGTGTTACTACAAATTTAAAGATTTTGGGAGAACAAGGGTGTTGAACCTATGACCTCCTTGTTGAAGAAACAACCAACTACCACTAGGCTACATCACCATTTGTGATTATTTGGCCAACTACTTCTATATAATATATAATAACGAAAATTTCAAATAAAAAAGGAAATTGATACCTTCTTGCGCTAAAGCACCGTAACCAGCAACAACAATAGCAATTTGCCATCAAAACTTAAATCATAACTTGGTTTCTTACCTTGATTTCAGTTTCAAAGAACTTAAATCAACCTTTTTATATTTCGGTTTCAAAGAACAACTCATTTATTAGATCTATGATTTCTCTAATATGGATTAGTGATTCTTCAAATTATGTTGGGGTTATTCCGTTTCTCTGAATTCCGAAACAAATGCATATAAAAACGAAGAGAACGGTGGCCTGAAACGCAAGAAGGTATCAATTTCCTTTTTTATTTTTTAATGAAAATTTTCGTTATTATATATTATATAGAAGTAGTTAGCCAAATAATCACAAATCGTGATGTAGCCCAGTGGTATTTGGTTGTTTCTTCAACAAGGGGGTCATGGGTTCAACACCCAGTTCCCCCCAAAATCTTTAATTTTTTAGTAACACACTATTTTCCACTTTGCCACGTATGCGCCACGTGGCAGCCAACTATTGGTTGCTGACGTGGCACTTGTCACAGTGCCATGTGTCCATGGTGACATGAGTTGATGACGTGGCATAATGGTCCAATGAGATGATGACACGTGGCAATTATTTTTATTTTAATGTTTTTTTTATGGAAAACTGACCGAGGGGCCTAACCGTAAACAATTTATATTTTGCAGGAACTATTTAAAGTTTTTTTTTACGGGGGTCTGTTTGGATTGTGCGTGTATTTGCAGGGACCAAACGCATATTTAAACCTTTTTTTTATGGAAAACTGACCGAGGGGCCTAACCGTAAACAATTTATATTTTGCAGGGGCTATTTTAAAGTTTTTTTTTACAGGGGCCTGTTTGGATTATGCGTGTATTTGCAGGGGTCAAACGCATATTTAAACCTATTTATTACACTATTTTTACTCTTATCGGTGCAAAAAGCTTTTTAGTATTCCAATATTTCTTTCCATTTACCCATGTAGTTTTTTTCCCACAAATTTTTTTTTTGACAATAAATGTTTTCTTCCCACAAAAAAATTGAAAAGTCACTTTTGGAACTTCATCTCATTTTCTTAGCTTTTCTTAAAAATTGTGCAGAGTCATCTTTTGCTAATAAGGGAGGGAGTAGCACTTTGGCAGCTCTGCAAACATAATTGGCTCGTCATTAGCAATCCATTTTAGTCTTACTTTATTTTGCAGTATTCTAGTTGGACTTATCATATTCCATCAATAAAATTCCACTTTCCACCTTATTTTTAAGTTTGCTTAGTACTGTTACATTTGTCACTGTTGAACTGTTAGGACTTGCAATATAGAGACTGTTAATAATAAGATAGTTTATGTCAAAAAATAATAAGATAGAATAAGGGCTGCTAGTTAGGATAAGGATGAGTTAGTTAATGGGAAGTTACAGCCCACTCATCTATAAGTAGGAGGTTAGTGAGTTAGACGGATTACTATTCAACTTGTAATCACTTTAGTGAATAGAACATTGGCTTCTTTCTCATTTCTTTTCAATAAAATAGTATTATTTTCTATATTCAATTTTCTGGTTCCTAACATGAACACTTGAATGAAGGATTTGCAAGCAGATTTCAAACATATATTGACTGAATTGAAGCAAACAAATGCTACACGAGCTGAAGATTTGCTTCGCATTGAACGCTTGGAAGCACATTTGGGTTCTCTACAGTTGAGCTCGGCAACAACCCATTCCAATCTTGGGCAGGATTTGCTCATGCTGTGGAGCTGGAATTTGGTCCTTCCCAGTATGAATCGCCTAAGAACACTTTTCAAACTCACACAAACCCATTCAAATTCAAGGTCATTCATGGCAGTTATCGATGAACTCTGCCTATCATTGGTGCTAACTTGGTACTTGGAGCGACTTGGCTTGCCACACTTGGCACTCACATCGCTGATTATAGTGCCCTTTGTATCAAATTCTATTCCGGCAATTCTTTTGTTACCCCCAGCATTGCACAATTTCACCTCATCAAGAGATTGCAACAAACTCACTCAATTGATGAGCTATTCATGTTGATTCACCAGAACAACTGCCTGGGGATTTGGATCTAGAACTCAGTATCTTAACAATTTCTTGGATATTTTTGCTTCCTCAACTGGTATGCCACCTAACTGGTTCCAAGACCCCATTCCACTATAAGAAGGCAGCAACCCTATCAAGGTCAAGCCTTGCAGAATGCAGATACCCTCACAGGCAGAAAGTTCCAATTGAACTCATGGTCAATGAAATGCTATCTCAAGGATGGCGCTTGGTGTTTCTACACTAATTATAGAGCTCTCAATGTTGTTACGACCAAAGACAGCTTTCCAATTCCCACTAATGATGAATTGTTGGATTAGTTATTTGGTACCACTCATTTCTCCGAGCTAGACTTGCGTTCCAAATACCAACAAATTATGGTTAAGCCTGAAGATCAACACAAAACAGCTTTTAGAACTCACATAGGTTTATATGAGTGGCTATTCATGTAATTTGATCTCTCTATTTCCTCTGCAGCCTTTCAAAGTCTCGTGAATCATGTTTTTAAAAATCAGCTATGCAAATCTGACCTTTTGTTTTTTGATTATATACTTTACAACCCCCCTAGGTCGACACATCTGTCACATATGGAGGAAGCCCTGAAGTTGATGAGAACTTATTCTCATTATGCCAAACTTTCTAAGTGCGGTTTTGGCTTCATCAAAATTAACTATTAGAGTCTTATTGTATTAAGCCAAGGTGTAGAAATGAATCACTCCAAAATTCAGGAAGTTTTGACTAGGCCCATTCCTGCTACTGTTAAACAACTTTGAGAACTTTTGGGTCTCACAAGGTATTATTGACGTTTTATTAAGGGGTGTGCTTCCATTGTTTTACCATTAACTGAATTACTAACTAAAGGACAATTTCAAATGGGATTTCCAGGCCATCACACAGGCCCCGATTCTTCACGAGCTTTTACGTTGGAAACGTGTGCTTTAGGTAAACAAAGTCCTAAGTTGCAGAAGCAATCTGCATATATACGAGAACTCTATGCAATTACAGGAGCCATTTCTAAGTTTAAATATTACCTGTTGGGCCACAAATTCACTATTCATGTTGATCAAAAGAGTCTAAAGTATTTAATGGATCAGGCCATAGTGCAATACCCTGAACAGCAAATATGGCTTCACAAGATTTTAGGATATGTGATTATACCATCGAATACAAGCCCGACAAGGATAATTTGGCCGCAACCCGCAGATGCATTGTCAAGGTCCTTCTTTAAGGTTGTCTTAGCAAATTGCAGCTGCAATTATACAGGATCTGTTACTGGAAGCACTTAAAGCACAATGCCTAAGTGGTACACAAGCTGATCATAACTATCAATTACACAGAATCTGTTACTGGCAGCACTTGAAGCACAATGCCTAAGTGGTACACAAGCTGATCGTAACTATCAAGTCTACAATCAGCTACTTTATTGGAAGACTAGATTGGTGTTACCACCTCGACCTTCACAGATTCAAGAGGTTCTTCATGAATACCACCCATCCCCCATCGGTGGTCCTACATGTTTAGGACTAAAGCTAGAATTGCCACTTAATTTTTTTGGCCCAGCAATGCTAGGGACATCAAGCAGTTTGCGTCTGAATGTTTGATTTGCCAACAAGCCGAGACTTCAACTGCCTCTCTTGTTGGCTTATCGCAACCTCTGTCAATCCCTTCTCAAATTTGGGAAGATGTGGTTATGCATTTCATCGCGGGTCTCCCTACTTCTCACAGTAACTGATTCTATGGTTGTGATTGACACATTATCTAAGTAGGCTCACTTTGCCGATCTTAAATCTGATTACACTAATGCTAAAGTAGCTGAAACCTTTCTGCAAATAGTGGTCAAATTGCATGGCTTTCCTAAGACTATTGTTTCTGACCATGATAGTGTTTACAAGTTTGGGCAGCATGTATTTAAACTCAGTGACACTGGCATGTCCCTTGCTATAAGTTCTTATCAAGTTTATCCTAGTTTAGAACAATTTTTCATGTCAATGGGTGTTTAAGTATAATAAAACACAAGGTGTTGAGATCAACTTTACATACAAGAGAAGAGACAGTTCTGATTACTGAAATCCTCTCCAAAGTGCTCCAAAGTGTCTTTGCTCAACAACATGAAGCATTCATTCCATATCTGCACATATAGATTAAGATTCTGCACCAAAAAAAAAAACTCAGATATATTCATCAGAGTAAACCTGAAACAATCAGACAACATGATATATGCTTATTTGATCATATATTCACTTCAACGACTTGACAAAGTTGATGCTTTCTTGCTAGGTTTGCATTCAAAACTGGTTGCAAAATGGTGGGCAAATACAAGATATAAGTGAAACAAAAGAATTGAACAATAAGCAACATACTAATTATGTAAATAGAGGAGGTAACAAACATTTTAAAATCCAACAGATAAATGAGATCAGAACCAAGGGAAATTGTATCAAAAGGTAAAAAGTACAGTAGTACACTAACTTATCATGAAACTTACTGCAATCTGCTAACCTCCTATCTTGACCGGCCCGTCCAACTTCTTGGTAGTAGGCTCAATCATAGGAAGAACTAGAAGATGCAGCAACTGTTGACCCAATCACGTACTGCTCGAGAAATTCCCATAGTGACATGCACACAGCTTCTGAACAGAATCTCCCCTCTCTATCATTATTGAAACTCCAACTCACTGAAAACAACGAAGACCGTTCATTTGTTGGACCCAAATTGGGCTCAATTGTCTTGTTTCTGCACTTAGTGATGTATGGGCCAGGCCCACTTTATTTCTGCTTTGTTAGTTAAGTTTGGTTGTTTTAGACTTTAAGCTCAAGCAGTGAACTAAATGCAAGAGTATATAAACTGATTTGTACACAATTATGAAAAATATGGATTCATTGCTCAATATCACGATGCTAGTTTAACAAATGGTATCCAGAGCTTGGTAACTAAATCCAAAACAGAACTCTCACAATAACCGCAGTTAGTTACAGAGAACGGAAGAACTGAAACCTTCATTCACGACCAATGACGACGGGAACAACGGCGGAGGAAAAGAATTTCGTGCAACCGGCGATTCCCAAGTTCGACGGGCACTACGAGCACTGGGCGATGCTCATGGAGAATCTTCTGCGCTCCAAGGAATACTGGAGTCTCATAGAAACTGGAATCCCAACGCTTCCTACCGGAGCTTCACAAGAACAGATCAAATTGATCGACGAAGCCAAACTGAAGGACCTTAAGGTCAAAAACTACCTATTTCAGGCGATAGATCGTGGAATCATCGAAACGATCATGAACAAGAACACCGGTAAGGAAATTTGGGAATCAATGAAGAAAAAGTACCAGGGAACGACGAAAGTCAAGAAAGCGCAATTGCAAGCCTTGCGAAGAGAATTCGAATTGCTGGGAATGAAAGAAGAGGAAAGCGTGAATGAATACATCGCAAGAACGTTAGCAGTGGTTAACAAGATGAGAGCGAGTGGTGAGAACAAAGTGGACGAGACGGCGGTGGTAGAAAAGATCTTGCGATCTATGCCAAAGAAGTTTCAATATGTTGTGTGTGCGATTATGGAAGCCAATGGCACTGATCTTTCTGTTGATGAATTGCAAGCAAGCCTGCTGGTTCATGAACAATTGATGAACGAATATAAGGGAGAGGAAGAACAAGCATTGAAGGCTACTGTTGCATCCAAAGGTGGCTTCAGAGGAAGAGGCAGAAATACCAGAGGTGGACGAGGCAGGGGAAGAAATATAAATAAAGATTCAATTCAATGTTACAAGTGTAAAAAATATGGACATTATCAAAATGAATGTCCAAGTTGGGAGGAGAATGCCAACTATGCAGAATGCGAGGAAGATGAAGAATTACTCTTGATGGCCACTACTGATCTGAAGAACATTCCTATAGAAAAGGTATGGCAGTGGTTTTTAGATTCTGGTTGTAGTAATCACATGACTGGTGTTAAAGAATGGTTTTGTAGTCTAGATGAATCCTTTAGAGTATCTGTAAGGCTAGGAAATGGTTCCACTATAATGGCTGCAGGGAAGGGCAATATTAAAATCAAAGTTAGAGGAATGATTCAAGTCATAACTGATGTCCTATATATACCAGAATTGTCTAGCAACTTGTTGAGTGTTGGACAGTTGCAAGAGAAGGGATTGGGAGTATATTTTGAAGACAATGTATGTGAGGTATACCATAAAAGAAAGGGGCTGATAATGAGATCTAATATGACTGAAAAGAAGGTGTTTCCTGTGTCTGCATTAATGATTGATTCTAGTTGTTACAAGGCAGAATGTGAAAACATAGCTAAGCTATGGCATTGCAGATATGGTCACCTAGGTATGAGTGGCTTGAAGCTCCTTGCACAGAAAGAAATGGTAAAAGACTTGCCTCTGCTAAATGATGAAAACAAAGTATGTGATAGTTGTGTGATTGGTAAGCATCACAGAGAAAGCTTTCCCAAGAGTACAGCATGGAGAGCTACTAGGAAGCTTGAATTAGTCCACTCTGACATCTGTGGACCTCTAACACCCGAGTCAAATAGTAGAAAGAGATACTTCATCACATTCATTGATGACTATTCAAGGAAAACATGGGTTTATTTCCTATCTGCAAAGTCTGAAGCACTTGATACCTTCAAGAAATTTAAAGCCTCTGTTGAGACAGAGAGTGGAGAAAAAATTGCATGTCTAAGGACTGATAGGGGAGGGGAGTTCACATCAGCTGAGTTTGTCAAATACTGTGAAGAGTGTGGAGTCAAAAGACAACTCACAACTGCATACAGTCCTCAGCAGAATGGTGTCTCAGAAAGGAAGAACAGAACCATCTTAAATATGGTAAGAAGCATATTGAATGACAAGGATGTACCAAAAACATTTTGGCCAGAAGCAGTGAATTGGAGTGTATTTCTCCAAAATAGATCCCCAACAGTGGCTGTCAAAGATAGAACACCTCAAGAAGCATGGTCAGACAAGAAACCATCAGCCAAGTTCTTCAGAATCTTTGGTTGTGTGGGATATGTGCATGTACCAGAAGCACAGAGAAAAAAACTTGATGACAGAAGTGTTAAATGTGTGTTGCTGGGCATTAGTGAAGAATCAAAGGCTTACAGATTGTACAATCCAGTCACTCAAAAAATCATTATTAGCAGAGATGTGATTTTTAATGAAGAAGAAAAATGGAACTGGAAAGGCAAGGAAAAATCGAGTGAGTTAGAACTTGATGAAGAAAATGAAGAGACTGAGAGAGATACTGCTGTAGAAGAGAATAGCACAGGTGAACAAAATGAAACAATTACCACTGACACTACAATTGAGAACCAGGTGAACAATGATGATGAAACAAACCAGTCACAAGAGCAAGGAAGGATTAGAAGGAGACCTGCATACTTGGATGCATATGAGACAGACTTACACTTCTCAATGGAGTGTGGAAATGAAGAACAAAGTCTAGCAGCATTTATAAATACTGAAGATCCTACCACATTTGAAGATGCAGTAAAAGACACTAAGTGGAGAGTTGCTATGGACCAAGAAATGGAAGCAATTATTAAAAATGACACCTGGGAACTTGTCTCTCTGCCTGCACATGCCAAAGTAATTGGTGTGAAGTGGATTTACAAAACCAAGTACAATGAGAAGGGTGAAGTGGATAAGCACAAGGCAAGACTAGTTGCCAAAGGCTATGCTCAAGAGTATGGCATAGATTACACTGAAGTATATGCTCCAGTAGCAAGATGGGACACGATTAGGACCATGCTAGCCATTGCTGCAACTGAAGGATGGGGAGTATTCCAGTTAGATGTCAAGAGTGCTTTCTTGCATGGGGAAATCAGGGAGAATGTATATGTAGAACAACCACTAGGGTATCAACAGAAGGATGCCAGGGACAAGGTGTACAAACTCAAAAAGGCCCTGTATGGACTCAAACAGGCTCCAAGAGCTTGGTACAGTCGTATTGAAGCATATTTCCACAGGGAAGGATTTGAGAAATGTGACTCAGAGTATACTCTGTTTGTCAAAGGCAAGGTCAGTGACAATTTCTTAGCAGTTAGCTTGTATGTGGATGATTTGATATTCACAGGAAACTGCAGCAACATGATGAGTAAGTTTAAGGAATCTATGATGAATGAATTCTCCATGACTGACCTTGGTAAGATGACATACTTCTTAGGAGTTGAAGTAATACAGAATACTCAAGGAATATTCATATACCAAACCAAATATGCAAATGAAGTGCTAAGCAGATTTGGTATGAACAACTGCAAGCCTGTCACTGTGCCTGTTGTGCCAGGCTTTAAACTCACAAAGCAAGGAGATGGTGCTAAGGTTGATGCAACCTATTACAAGCAAATTGTGGGTAGCCTAATGTACCTCACAGCAACAAGACCAGACATCATGTACTCTGTTGCTCTCATAAGCAGATTCATGGAATGTCCTACTGAGTTACACATGCAAGCAGCAAAAAGAGTGATGAGATACCTAAAGGGAACTGTAGATTTGGGCATACTGTACACTAGGCCAGAAGTGAATGAATTGTTGTGTTATACTGACAGTGATTTTGCAGGTGACATGGATGACAGAAGAAGCACTTCAGGATATGCTTTTATCCTAGGAAATGGAGCTACTGCATGGGCTTCCAAGAAGCAACCCATTGTAACTCTGTCTACTACTGAAGCAGAGTTCGTTGCTGCTGCTATGTGTGCCTGTCAAGCCATTTGGCTTAGAAGAATCATGGAGAAACTAGGACACTCTCAAGTAGGAAAAACTGTGATACTATTTGACAATAACTCCACCATAAAGTTGTCAAAGAATCCCATTTTACATGGGAGGAGCAAGCATATAGATATTAGATTCCACTTCCTGCGTGAGTTGGCTAAGAGGGAAGAAATTGAATTGCTGCATTGCTGTACACAGGATCAAGTCGCAGACATTATGACAAAGCCTCTAAAGTTTGAAAGTTTTCAGAAACTCAGGGGAATGCTAGGAGTGCAGAGTGTGAACAACATCATATCAAACTGAATTTGATGCAGCGCGAAGTGATGAACAGAACCTGCTTCTGATGCAACACTGGTTCACTGAACAAATTCAGTTTGAGGGAGGATATGTTGGACCCAAATTGGGCTCAATTGTCTTGTTTCTGCACTTAGTGATGTATGGGCCAGGCCCACTTTATTTCTGCTTTGTTAGTTAAGTTTGGTTGTTTTAGACTTTAAGCTCAAGCAGTGAACTAAATGCAAGAGTATATAAACTGATTTGTACACAATTATGAAAAATATGGATTCATTGCTCAATATCACGATGCTAGTTTAACATCATTCAAATAGGAAGGAACTACACTACATTCAAGAATCACTCGGAAACCCTCAAAGATTCAAATCTCATTTGATCGTTAAAACTTTCTAGGGTTTCACATATCAACTGGAGTAAGAAGACTAAGTTCATATCACTCGAATCTAGCTTAATTTGATCTAATCTGAACAGAAACTAGTTTCCCGCTAAAATAGTAAAATGAGAAGAAAATGAAAAGTATACCTGGTTCGCAAGGGCTCTTAGGCGCGTGAAGTGTGGAATTGCAGCGACATAGGAAAGATGCGATCGCATGATGGTGTGGAATTGGGACTGCACGCGAATGCGGGACAAATCCCTGACTCGGATTCGTGCTGCTCCAAATGCGGCTTTAGAGCATAATCATGTACCGGTTTCGTTGAGCTTGAGTAGCTTGACGCATTTGACAATGGTGGATTGGAGGAGAACGGAGACATTTCGATGCTACTGCCAAAGTTCGTGAAGTTCGTTTATGTTGGGCGTTACCTCAATCAATTCCGACTTATTTTATGAGCAACTTCTTACTTTTAAGCACATTGAAAAACTAATTCGAAACTTTTGGCGGGGAAGCAAAAATGGTGAAAGGAAGATAAATTGAGTGAATCCCAGTTTTACTTTGAGAAGTATCCACCGTGCATCATCGGTCCTCAAAAAGGTGTGTTTGCATAGTGGGCAATGGTCAAAATATTAATGTGTGGGAGGATAATTGGTTGCCTTGTTAATTTGGGTATAAAGTATGGACGGTGAAACCACAAAATTCTGAAATTTTTAATGTGACTGATCTTATTGAGGATGGTTCTTGGAGATTTGATCTTATTGAATCAATTTTTTTGCCTTTTGAAGCTACGCAAATTACTCAAATTCCACTTTCCCAAAAAGTTCAAGAAGATAATATGATTTGGGCTACAAACAACAAAGGCTTTTTCACTATCAAATCAGCTTATCACGACATTTAGCATTGGAAAAATGCTTTGGTTTCATTGGAGGCAACTACTACAAATAATAACGTAGTGTGGAAAAAATCGTGAAGTTTTAAAACAATTTCAAAACATATTTATTTAGTTTTGAGGATAATTAACAATTCTCTTCCGGTCAAGAACAAGTTGGCTTTTAGGGGAGTTCTGTTTAATCCCTTTTGCTCAAGTTGTGAAGATTAATTGGAAGATATCAACCATACGTTTAACGAATGTCATTGGGCAAAACTTATTTAGTTTCCTTCTCTTTTGGAAATTAATTTTGAGAAGATTGAAGAGAATTTTATAGATTGGCTACTTGGTTGTACCTTGTGGTTGTTCACATTTTATCTTTGGTTTATTCTTCGTGGTGGGCGGGGAACAAACATTCTTTTGAATCCAAACAATTGTTAGTAGAGGAAATCTATAAAAAAAAATGCTTCTAGTATCATTTCTGATTTTCACACATCCCGTAGCGACCCATGTTGTAGCATATGCCTATTGAATTAGCACTTGGCCTTGCTTTTTGGCTACCATCATCTTCAGTATTTTATACATTAACTGTTGATGTGACTGGCCCTTTTGATGGAGTCTGGGAATTAGAACTGTTATTCGAAACCAAACAAGTGTTTTTGCTGCTGCCACGTGGTCAATTAAAGGTCCTCCAGGCTCTTTCTTAGCCGAGGTAATTGGAGTGTGCTATGCTCTAAATTTTGCTCTTGAGATGGATTTTTTTGATTTATAGGCTGAATCGGATTGCTTGCAATTGGTGAAGAAAATAAAGAATGTACTCTTATAAAATTTTACTTGAGTGTACCAACTTGTCAAAGAAGTTTAGGTTTTTGATTTATTACATATTAGAAGAGAGGTCAATGTTGTAGCTTACACTTTAGTTAAATTTGTTTTGGTAAACACTCATACTGTTTGGACAGAGGAAAATTTTCATTATATTGTTTTTGCTTTGGCCTCCGATTTAGGAGGGTCCTAATGAAATCATTTCCATGTCAAAAAAATTAATTTAAATATATTTGAATATTGTTATAACATATTTATATATATAATTAAGGCTTAAAACAATTGATTTATATATATATAACAGAAGGATCTATTTCAAAACAATTGATTTTACAGAGAGTTTTTTACAAAAAAATTTGCAGGGACTAAAATCAAAAGACACTATATTTGCAGGGACTAAAAATATATTTAAACCTATAATTAATTATTTATGATAATGCACTTAATTATTAATTAACATGATATTTGAGCTGTAATTTATGGATGTCCCGTAATGTTTGGTCGTTATTAATGAATATTATATTCGAGGTGTATTATATAGTAAATTTTACTTTTTTTTTTGTGTTGTTAATTGTTAACCAAACAATATATGAGACAAAAAATTGTTCGGTAGTATTATGTTCAATACTTTCCAATTCAGAACTTACGTATTTGCAAACAAAACTAACCGTTAGTGTTTCTTTTATAAGAAAACAACTAAAATTTGTAGAGTTCATGCTTTGTTCGCAAAAGAATTTAAAGTCTTAATAATTACCAATAAACATAAACATATAAGATCTGGAAATAGACTAGAGAAGTGATATACCATTTGGAGGGAGCAAAATATTGAAAAGTAAACAGTGCTAAAAAAACCAACCTAATAAGTCTAAGCCTGCTGCATGAATAGTTTGCATGTTGCAGAGCGAATCTATGAAAGTTTCAAATGACCGTTTGAACCTCCAATCAGTAACAGAGTTGACGGTCTGTTTGGTTTCTGAGCTTCTCTGACTGATACAGTACTCTCCTTAAGCCGTTGCCTAAATTTTTTTATTTAGTGGATTGACTAAGTTCAGGGCCGGCCCAAAGCCCAAGCAACCAAAGCAATGGCTTTGGGCAGCAAAAAAATTCCTAAAAAAAAAGGCCTCAAAATTTAGTACTATGTAATATTATATAGAAGTTTCAGATAATATTTTGAAAGTAATGATAGCTCAACTGGTGCAAGGGGGCTTATTAGTACTAAGAACTTGAGTGCAACACTTGTTGGTAGTAATTTTGGTAGTTCTGTTTTTTATTTATGCATCTATGACCCTTACATGCCATTGATTAGTTTGTAAGAAAAACATGGCATTAGCGTTAGCTTGGAATTTGATGAGAAACAACAAAAAATTCCATCAATAAGTATATTCCATACTTACTAAATTTTCTTCTTTTTAAATAATTATATTGAAATGTTTTTATGAGCAAAAAATTCAACTAAAGTTCTACATATAAAAATAGTTTATTATTAAAATTTTCATAAAACATTAGATTTTTGTGTATCATTTTAATTTTGACAATAGATTTTTGTGTATCCTAAAATTATTTTTTTATATATAAACTATTTTTAACAATAAATTTAAATAATAAACTACTTTTTTTATATAAACAATAAATTTAACAATAGTTTATTATTTAAATTTTCTTACAATATTAAGATTTTGATGTAATTTGATAAATAATTTTTCATTAAAAAAAAACTCAAAATAAACTAGATAAAATATATACTTTTAATTTTTTTTTTAAGTATTATTATTAAAATATAAAAGGGCATCGTTTTGGAGCTCGCTTTAAGCCTCATTTAATTTTGGGCCGGCCTTGACTAAGTTACCCTTTCATGATCTAAGCAGAGTTAATTTTCTCTATCATTATGTCTTGCTTTCCATGTTAGTCTTGATCATGCTTTCTTAGTGTTACCTACTTTAGCTGTGGTGATTGATATTAATACCCCCCCCCCCCCCCCCCCCGCGTCGTCAATTTCCATGACATAACCTGACAGAACAAATAAGAATGCCAGTTGAGCGGATTGGGCCACATTCTGCTCAATTATTATTGTGATTATTTAATTTAAATTGTTTGGCCCCTCATATTTTAATCTAAGCTTGTGTCATGATATCACATTATATACAACATATGTTTTTTTAAAGAAGAAAACTCATATCATTAGCACTAAAGAATAGGCTCCTCAATATGGGGAGGTGCATAATCAAAGTTTGGGAGACTAGCATATAGTAGTAGTCCTCAATATGAGCTGGCAAACACTATATAACATATTTATGTCATCTATTTCAATTTTGTTACCTCAATATTAGTTTTTTATTTAATTACTTATTTAAATGAGTGTTCTATTTTCCTCATTTCTTAACTTTTTTTGATAAAAATAATTAATATTAAATAAAGTAAAAAAATAATGATCACTAAAAAATTATTCAATTAATTTTATTTATAATTAAATTTAATTATTCTTAAAAACAATTGTGTATTGTATTGAAAACCCTTACTTGCGAGGGGATTAGTCACAGCGTTCGGCGGTGCATACTCTGGTCTAGACAAAAAAAAAAACCTTACTTATTTGTCGTTGTTATTTGATATTTGTTGTGGACTTCACTATTCCAATATACTAATTGCACCGCTCCTTTTATTGACTGCATTCAACCTAAATCAGTATTCCAAACCATATATGCCACATATCATATATACATGAGCACTGAGCAATGACACTAACTAAGGTAGTTTCTTACCCCAAATATTATTCATAACCAACTCCTTGTGTTTGAATTTTAAGGGATCGATTTTTGTTTATATTTATATTATAATATAGTTTTCTTAAGCATTTTACTATTAAGTGTTGAAGAAGTTAAATCCTCACTAATTTTTTGTTACTTAAAATATAAGCTATTATTTTGATGTAATAATTATCAACAAAAACATGTTTTAGACAAATGAAAAAGGAGTCACCTAAAGATGTCGACAATTGATAATTAGGTACTTCTTGTAATAAGGAACAAGAATGTTATTTTTACACTTCATTTCTTTAGACTACATCAACACCTTTTTAAAAAAGCATAAAAAGAAAAAAGCAATATTTTTCATAGAAAAATAAATAAAGTGTAAACTGTAAAAAAAAAAATGGTACTAGCTAGTATGAATTAGTATCATAATAAAAGTTGAAAAATCATGTTAATGAAAATAATTAAAATGGTTGAAAGTATTTTGCTTTAGGGGAGGACAATGTCAATAATTAAGTTCAAGCATTGTGATTAACAATACTAAGAGGTTTCAAGATAAGTTATAACATACGTTAAGCAAAGGACGACCAACCACTACACTATTCGTAAGCACAAATACAAGATGATGTAGTTGAGAATAATATTGTTTGTTTGAGTAGTAGGGTATAGTATACAGGTATACAATATGGTTGCAAAAATTAAACCAAAGTCACCAACCAAGGGTAATATAGTCATTTCACAAATTCATGACCTTTTCTTAAACCGTCTTTACATTTTCCACACACTCAAAAGAAACTGAAGCTGTTAACCTTAAACCCTTCACACTCCAATCCATATGTTTCTTTCTCTTTATGGCATTCTTTAACACTCTCTCCACCTCCACAGTCATTTTGACTCTCTCTCTCCTCCTTCTGATCTCTTCCCCACTTTCTCTCTCCTCCTCAATTCATGAACTTCTCCGTTCAAAAGGGTTACCAGCTGGTTTATTACCAGAAGAGGTAAAGTCCTACACTTTCTCACAAAATGGTCGCTTAGAAGTGTTCCTTGAATCACCTTGTTTGACAAAGTATGAAACTAGGGTTTACTTTGAACAAGTTATCACTGCTAATCTCACTTATGGAAGCCTCATTGGTGTTGAAGGTCTTCAACAAGAAGAGCTTTTTGTTTGGTTACCTGTTAAAGATATTATTGTTGATGATCCTTCTTCTGGGTTGATTCTCTTTGATATTGGCCTTGCTCATAAACAACTTTCTTTCTCTCTCTTTGAAGTTCCACCTCGTTGCAAACCTCAAGGTAAATTATATGATCTAACAAAACAACCTCAATTTTGGTTTTATTTTTTTCTCTCTCTGAGATCTGCCTCTACCCCTTTTGAAACCAAAGTCATAAACAAGATAGGCACAATCTTGGGGTCACATTTATTACAATTGAATGATGAAAATTTGGATCTTTTCATTCTGCTGTTTGCTTGAGTTTTTCTGTTTCTATTAACTTTTGTTGTTGCTTATTTTGGGAGGATGTGTGACATATATTTTTGGCTTTATGTATTGATTGTGTATGAAAGAAACAGCGTTTCTCTCATCCCAAGAAGTTCCACAGTTCACTAAAAAACATAAATACATTATTGATAATTGATAATCATAGACATTTTCACTCAATTTTTGTATATTTTGCAAACCACAGAGACAATAAGAAAGGGAGAAGAGAAGGAAGAATAAACAATTGAGAGGAACTTTCTTTGTATTATTAAAAAGGAAAACATTATTGCACATAATAATTTCAGGACATTAAGGGGTGGGGTTAATTAGTAATTTTATATTATTATCTGTTTTTGTTGTTTATTAGTTGTTATTTTGTCACAGTTTTCAACTCTAGGGGAATTTCTAAGGCTACAATGTTAAAAAAAAATGGACAAGACTTTTGATTTTTATAGGTGCATTTTTCATGTTTGAGGCTAATTGGGTGGTTGTGCAGGTGAGCTGAAGAAGAATCATGTGAGGAAGGAGAGAGGATTTGAGGCCTGGAGATAGTAAAAAAGATGCCAACGCTGTTTTTTTGGCTTCAGTTATTGTCTTTTTCAATGTCATGTTTATATACTTTACTTTTTAGCATTGCAACTATAGTCAATATTTGTAGGTGTTTTTTGTTTTTAGTATAGAGGTTGAGGTTGGTTGAGTTGAGAACATGTAAAGATGTGGGGAGAGAGGTACTGTGCAATTTTATATCAATCAAAATTTCAAATTATCTTTTCTAATTTTTGTTCATTTGCCACTCTTTATGTTCTGTTTTAAGATGGAAGATACTATAATTGTCAAAGCAAAGGACCAAATCTAGTGACTTGGAAATCAACTTGCCTATGATGTTGATTTTACAACTGGATGTTTTTTTGTTCTTTACTTTTTGTTTAGGGAGTCCAACATGTGGTTGTCTTAGTACAGAAAATAAATAAGTGTGAGAGAGATTCAGAAAAACGTGCATAGTACAAGCAGCTGTCTTCCACATCTATGCGTCTATGTGCCAAGCTAGAACGCGTAGGCAACACATCGCGACATAACCTCCAAAGGAAATGTTTCACTTTAGGGGGGATCTTCAATTTCCACAAAGTACACCAATTCCCTTCAACTTGTAAGTGGCTCGTAACTAACACCCTTTCCATGAGAAGCCTGTACGCGCTACAGATAGTATAAACCTCCGATCACCAAATGCGCTGGTACTCATCCACGGTATTGGAAAGAGGAGTCATCAAGATCTGACCTACAATAAAGGGAACAAACAAATGATTGATGGGAGTAGGATTCCAAGTCTTGGTCCCAACGTCTATCAAATCCAAGACTCAGAGGAACGAGTTAAATTGGGGAGAATCTATCTTGGCGATGAAACTGTATTTCACCAACCGACGATCACCAAAAACATTAATGTGATAACCATCTCTAATATCCAACGACACCCCTCTTCCAAAACCAAACGGGCCTCATGGATACTCCTCCAAACATAACTGGAGTTACCCCCTTAGAGACATGCATGAACTCACGCTTGAGATCATATTTCGCCTTGTAAAGTCTAGCTACAAGTGAGTTAGGGTAATGCATCAACCGCCATTCATCTTTCCGAACAAAGCCACATTATTTCATGTTAAAAGAATACACACACACACATATATATATATATATATATATATATATATATATATATATATATATATATATATTCTAAAACATGATGAACAAGCCACGTCTTTTTCCTGAGAAAAACACCAAAAACCAATTGGTATAATTTAGTTGAACTTTTAGAAGCTTTATTTATAGAGGTCCTTCCTTAGGACTTAGGTGATTTCTTTAAAAATATATAAAAGTATAAAAGCATGGTCATCAATTAAAAATTAATAGTTTAAATACGTGAGTGTGCATATAATCATTTATATATAATTGGAAATAAAACCACTAATTTTGTATTCTCTAATTTTTTAAAAATTTAGGCTTTTTTTTATGGAGGATGGATCCTCTTACTTTCGGCAATTTCTCTCTAATTTTTTATTTATATCTCTCCTCTAACAGTATGGATTCTCCTCTAAGAGAA
The DNA here is from genome assembly GCA_963573325.1 of Astragalus glycyphyllos. Taxonomy (NCBI): domain Eukaryota; kingdom Viridiplantae; phylum Streptophyta; class Magnoliopsida; order Fabales; family Fabaceae; genus Astragalus; species Astragalus glycyphyllos. Next base: position 63,209,687 of record OY754310.1, on the reverse strand, counting down.
TCCATTTCCCTCATCTTACACATTCTCTCTCATCTTCTTTCCCTCCCTTTTTATCTTTCTCTCTTATCAAAAAATGCTTAAAGCTAACAAAAGTTAGTGAATACCAAGTTAGAAGATCTATTTACTTATCGATGAGAACCTAAAGTAATAAAGGATAGGATTAAGATAAGAGAGAGGATTCATACCTTTAGATATAAAGGGGGGATCCTCTAAATTCTACATCTCTAACTTTGGTAATTTTGTATCTATCTCTCTCCAAAGTAGGATTCTCTCTCATAAAGGGATATGATCAAGTTAAGCATACTAAATCAAATAATTACTCAAAAACATTTTGATGACATGGTATGGGTCTTTTTCAACATAATAAGTGGTTTTTTGTTTAAATTCGAGTTGTAAAAATACAACAATTTTAAAATATAATTAAGAAGAATTTTACCTCATGTAGCCTTATTCAATTGGAGGGATTAGATTATTCAAAAAAAGAACTCTCGACAAGGTATTGACTGAAATTTCAAAGAAAAACTTAGACTAGTCTATTGCTTCCTTGGATACAGCATGAGTTGTTAAATTGCTGCAGTTCAAAACTACAATTTCCACTGTAAGTGCTTCTTTTTGGAGTTTACCTTTTCTTTTTTGGGAAAAGGTTGACATTTTATTTTTATTAAAAAAATTGGTTACATTTTTATTAAACTAAATTAGTAAATACATATAGAACTTTTTTCTTTGATAGATTGAAGATCAGCTACAGCTAGCCTTGTATGGGGTAAGTGGGGCTTCTTTTTTTTTTGGTCAGTGGGCCTTTACGTCTTCACGCGGGTATTGAGGGCCTATCACGAAGTGAGGTCACGTGTTATTTAGTAGAAGGTAAATTCGTTTTTGGTTTTTTTTCCCAAAACAAATTTATCTTTTTTTTAAAAACTAAAAATGAATTTATCTTCTATTAGATAAATTCGTTTTTCTTATTTTCAAAAGTGGATTTACCTATATGGGGTTAAATTCATTTTTGGTTTTTAAAAATAACTGTTTTTATTTAAAAAAAACTTATAAAAACACTACTAAAAATTCGTTAAAGAGTCAAAACTAATCAAAAAATTATAAAAACACCACTAATAATCTAATAAAACCAAAATAAGGTTATTTAATTTTTTTTAGATTTTTTGGAGATTATGAAAAATTAAAAAAATTAATAAAAAATTGTAAACGATGAAATTTGGGATTTTGAGCCCCTTTGTCCCTAAAGAAGTTCCTTCTAGGGAGTATTGATCCCTGATTTTTTTCGGATTTAATGGCTATGGTTTGATTACAATCCGAGTAGGTTGTCCGAAAATCAATTTTTTAGCCTAAATTATTCACCCGACGTACAACATCGTCACGTGTTAACGAACTACACACTAAATAGAACCAAAAGACTCTCGATATTCATAACTATTTAATTTTTCTAAAAAAAAATAATTTTAATATTTTAACTGATTTATCACTTTTGTTTATTAATTATTTTACAAAATGAATTTACCTATTTATTAGATAAATCCGCTTTGAACTTTTTCAAAGCGGATTTATCTAATAAATAGGTAAATCCGCTTTTAAAAATTACAAAACAGATTTAACCCCATCTAAGGTAAATCCGCTTTTAAAAATTACAAAACAGATTTAACCCCATCTAAGGTAAATCCGCTTTGTAAAAATAACAAAAACGTATTTACCTAATAAGAGATAAATTTCTTTTTTGGTTTTTTTTCAAAAATGAATTTATCTTATTAAAATATAAATCCATTTTTGGAAAAAAACAAAAACGGATTTATCTCTTATTAGATAAATCCAAGTGAATTTTAACTGTTGGGGATAGTTTTGGGTTTTCAAAATATGCGGGGGTATATGGGTATGGGGTGGGGGTATAAAAAAAAAAACCCCACATTTAAAAGTAGAACCACTTTGGGTGGCCCGCCACACTGGCCTCTGATTTTTTTGACTACTACTACTACTGTAGATCCTCGATTTTCTCAAGAGCACCTTTCCAAATATTTGATTCTATTATTACCAAAATTTGCCCCACATTCTACTAGTATATGTTTTTTAACAAGCAACACTGACCTATGTTTGGCAAAACGAAATAGCAGATACTATTATCCTAGTGTTGGCCACTATGAGATTTGCTCTTAAGCACGGATAAAGATTAGTCTTTTATTGAAAACGTTGACACAATGTAGTTAGCTAATAACACATAAGCTAACAAATTGAATTTAAAAAGTGATGATATAAGGTAATCATGTCAAATACTTACAAAAGACATATCTACTATAAGCTAGCGGGTTAGTATCGCCCAACAAAGCCTAAGTATGTAGTTGGTTCTACTTATGAGATTTGATTTGATAAAGATAATTTTGGTTGATCAAACCTAATTTTGGTTAACAATGAGTTGAATACACAATGATTCCTCATTAGACTTGTTATTATATTCTTGTTATATGGAGAGATTGGATGAAAATTACTTTTTATGTATGATATTACCAAAATGGTCCTTACTTAAAATTATGTTAGAAGATTTACAAAATCATTAAATCAGCACACACTCCACAATTTTATATTACTATTTTATTTTTAAAAGTGTAGGAAGGTTTTTTGGTCCATCAAAGTGCCTAATAAGCTGAAAATGCTGATATGGAGAATGGCTCGGTGGTGCCTTCCAACGCGTAGCAGGCTGCAACGAAAAGGAGTTCAGTGCACTGATTCTTGTTCTATGTGTAATGAGGCCCCAGAGAATGAATGACACTTGTTTTTTTGTTGTAGCAAGGCACAACAAGTTTGGCAAACAACAGGATAATGGAACCAGATCAGTGATGAAATCGAAATAGCTGAAGGAGCATCAGAATTAGTTTTTAAGCTGCTGAGTATATTGGATCAGACCTCTAAATATGATTTTGCTAATGTGCTTTTGTGTTCATGGCGTAGGAGGAATGACTTGGTATGGAACTCTACCGAGAAATCTATTAATTTGTCGCTTCACGATGCAAGAATGCTGGCGCATGGTTGGCTGCAACATTTCAAACAACAGCAGTGGTCTAAACTAGTGCAGGGACACTTAAATTGTAGCATTAATGGTGCTTAGTTTCAGCAAGAGCCACACTTTGGTCTTGATATTTGTTTACGGGATCATCTTGGTTTGTTTATTTCCGCAAAGACCGTATGACTGAATGGTTTTTTGAAACCCCCAGAACACTACAAGAATTACTTGCATTACTGGCGGAATCAGTCCGCCAGTAAGTTTTCTGGCGGAATTGGGCGATTTCTGGCGGATTTAGCCTGTCGGTACGTTTCTGGCGAATATAAACCGCCAGTAAACATGTTTACTGGCGGATTTTTTTATGCATTTCTGGCGGAATTTGGTTGGGATATTAAAAATATTTTTTAAATAAACATATCTGCCAGTATTTGCAGTTACTGGCGGATAGGTTATAAAATTTAAAATTTAAATATCAGCCAATAGATGCAATTACGGGCGGAATTATCTGCCTAAAAGCTACTCTCGAAATGCGCATTGACCAGAATTTAAAATTCCGCCAGTAATTACAGTTACCGGCGGATTGGTCACATGGGCATGTATGAGAAACTAAGACATGTTTTTTCCGCCAGTAATTGCAGAATTTAAATTAATATATTAATTTCTAGAGCCTTCCTTCTCTTTCACGCTCTCATTTCAATCCATCTCACTCTTTTTACTTAACCTCAAAAAACTCTCTACTTCACTCAGATATTCTTCCCAAAAAACCCAAACTCTCCACTCAAACTCACTAACTCAGATATTCCACTCATCACCCAAACGCTCTCATCTCTCACAGACCTCCCTTTCACAGGCTCACAGCTCATCTCTCACTAACTCAGTCTCATTGCTAACTCATCTCTCACTCTAATCAATCTCGTTGACATTTTCACTCTCATCTTATCCCAGTCTCGCCGTCACAACTCATTCATGTCCGCCACAGTCACTCGGCGGTGCTCAACGGAGCAACGGCGGTGCTCCGACGGAGGAATACCGGTAGCTCAGCGCCTGATGGTCATGGATGATGTTCTATTCTTCCTCTTCTCTCAGATCTGTACCAGAAATGAAGATGAAGGGTTCTAACTTTTTTTGTAATTTTATTTAATTTTTTTATTCTGAAAGAGAAGAGATATGTAAATTTTCTCTCAAATCTGTTGATTTTGTTCTGTTCTGGTTTTTGATTTGGTTTTTATTATTATCAAAGCATCTGTGTTCTTGTTCTTCAGAGTTTTTCAATTAAATTGTTTGTATTAATATTATCTGCATTATCTTCCCATTATTTTTTCAGAGTTTTTCAATTAATTTTCGTTAAAAAAGTTTTACGAACCCGTTGCTTATTTCTGAGACTATTGCTACACCTACACGCTGGCGATTTACGCTACGAATATGCTCGCCACCAACAGTGAACTGGCTGAAATTTGCATTCGGAAATTTACGAAACTCGGTACGCACCCTCCGCTGCAGGTGCTCTAAGACATATTTTTTCCGCCAGTAATTGCAGAATTTTAAAACTATAATTAAAATATTTAAATAATATTAATTACCGGCAAAAAATCCGCCAGTAAATCTGTCAATAAACTGGCCGAAAATCCACCAGTAATTACTGGCGGATAATCTGCCAATAAATCCGCCAGTAATCGTTACCTGCGACTTACCTGCGACTGTTTTTCTGGCGGATTAAATCCGCCAGTAAAGTCCTATTTCTGGCGGATTTTGACCATTACTGGGGGATTGGGTTAGCCAGTAATACACGAAATTCTTGTAGTGGAAATTGAAGCGTTTGATTTGTTGGAAGCTCTTCGTTGGATACATTAGTTGGGTATTCAACAGGTGGATTTCGAGCGAGATTGTAAACACGTAGCGGATGCAGTTAACAATAGGCTCAAGTTAGCATCAGAGTTTGGGGTTATTGTTTTGAATTGCCAATCTTTTTACATCAAATTAATAATTATATGCTATATTTTATTCGGAGAGAAGTTAGCTGTGTCGTTGGTCATACTCTAGCTAGGGCAGCTCAATATTTTGCTAGTCGCCAAGTTCATGTTTTAATTCCTCATTGTATTGTTACTATTTTAGTGAATGAAATAGCTTGAATTTGTTTGCTTAAAAAATGTCATGCTTATTGGCAGAAAAAAATACGCGGCCCAATTAGGTCTCTCATAAAAAAAAAAGCCTGAAATAGTCCTTGAGAATTTTAAATGAAGGATGCGTTAGTACATTCTCATATCTCCCTCAAAGTTAACATTGATAAATGTTCTTGATGGTGCAGATGGAGATTTCAAGTATATGTTAAGTTCAAATGTACCTATGTGAAGTCTTACATGAACAATATTCAACTAAACTTGTGTATAAAGTCCTTCCTAGAGGTGTTCATCGATTCCCGACACCTGAGTATTGCCTTGAGCTATAACATCCCAAATTTCATGTTTAGTATTAGTAACATGTTGCAAGACTTGTGTTATTTCTTGTCTGTGCTTTGGGGGATTAGAAAGGGTCTAGAGGTAAGAATTCTAGCTAAAGCATGTGGAATTAGAGTTTTGTAGGTTTAGAAGTTCGTTGACCAAATAAAGTCACTTAGCGAGTAGTGTTTTACATCATCTCTTGACAAAAGAGACACATGGTGTGTCATAGACAACACAAAGTAAGGCAATGCATCAGGCACAACTCGCTTAGCAAGTAAACTCACTAAGCGAGAGGTGTTTTTCTGCACCTGATTAAAGTTGAGAATGTGGTAAGACTGAGCGAAGCAGAGTACGACGGTGAGAGGACCACTCGCTAAGTGGGTAGGGTTGCTAAGCGAGAGGCAAAATTTCCTCCTATAATTAGGAGTAGTTGCTAAAATTGGAGGGAATAATAATTCCTTCGATTCTTTCTCGTTTAAGAAGAGTTTTAGAAATCCACATTAATAGGAGCCACTTTCTCACACATATCTCGTAGGACAAATCTACAAAAAATATTGAAAGTTATTGAGAGTATTTTTTGGTTCTAGAGGTTATTGATGGTGCTCTGATGTCTAAGGAAAAGGTCTAACTAATTTGGAGTTTAGTTGAGAGGTAACTAAAATCTGACTCCGATTCCCTAACAAGAATCTTTATATCTAAAAATAATTTTAAAAAACTTATGAAAAACATGAGAAAATTCATTACCGAGACTTTGATTCCTACACTTGAAAGAGGTCACCCCTTAATCTTGTGCTAACTACTAAATGTGTGTTTATTAAATACAAGTTGAGTGTCAAATAAATAAAATTTGAGGCCATTTGTCTTCTATTTTTTGATATAAAACGAGCATCATCTGCGTGCAACTGCAGATACTAATACCCTCAAGAGATTTAACACTGAGACATACTCAAAGTTAGATTGGTTAAGCTGAAAGAGACTCCTACCATCTCGTTTAAGTGCTCTTCGGTCATTTGCCTTCTATCTTTTTTTTTTGGTTCGGAACCATCGCTGACTACCCACGCAGTGTCCCAACACTTTCAACGAAGGACTAATTTGTCTTCTATCTATTGTACGCAAATAGAAGTATTTTTCAAAAAACAAAATAGATAATAAGTAAAATTCAAAAAGTATTTTATGGTATTAAAGCATAATTTTTTTAGTAGACTGAAGACTTCGCAAGGACACGTTTTATGAGGGATACACGGTTACATACCACGTGGCCAAATGATTAGCCACGAAAATTAGCAAACTACATTGCTGAGAGGGATAGCGTTATTGGTTAGTTTAGCGTTTCCTTTATCAATTCCGTTTCGTACGCAGTGAGGTATTCCTGTGATTGGATCATGGGTGGCGGTGGAACTATGAGGACGGCGGCGAAACTCGCCGGCATCGGCGTTTCCAGGTCAGGCTTCCGGGGCCCGAACGTGTCCTACCCGGCCGAGCACTCTGTTCGGAACGCATCACGACCAGCCTCGTCGACAGGGGTTTCATCGCAAGGAGCGAGAGTCGCCGATGTGTCGCCGATACACACGACGGCGTCAGGGGACTTGAGCGACTGGGAATTCGCCGACAGCAGCGATTTGTATATGTCGGCCGGGGAGCCCGTTCCGAGAGTGGTGTTCGGCGATGTTCCTACTCTTCAAGAAGCAAAAGAAGCCACCGCCGAATTGAAAGATGCCATTGATCAGTAATTGTTTTTTTCGTTGCTATTTAATTTTACGTACTTCTAATTTTCAATTTGTTTATTGAAAGTCTTCGTTTTGATTTTACTGATTTTAGTATTAGGTCTTGTTTATGCTGTTTTTCTTTTGGTTCATAAACATAAAATAGTAAGCTTAGTTTCACTAAGTAAAATTTTTCTTCTTTATGCTGGTAGTGTAAAAGACACTGTAAGAGGTTCAAGGTTAAAAATTCTATGTGTAGAATTCCTCTAAATTTTTTTTTTCATTTCATATTGAAAGTGAGATTGTCATTGATGTCAATGAAAGTAGTGTTACTTACTTGAAATGAATATTCTGGGATAGGGTTATTGTCTTATTGATATTGCTATTTTTGCGAAGTGCTAGAGATTGATGTCTTTCATTTCAATCTCAGTATTTTGTTTTTGTCATTATAAAGTTATTTCCTCCGGTCCTTATTATAAGAAGAAAATACAAAAATCATCACTACCAAGGAGCTCATTTAATTCTTGTATTTTTTAAGTTAAGTCTCCAAAATAACCTCCACTTAACTCCACATATATTTATGTGCACTACTCCCACTCACATTTAAAACTGAAAAGACAAAGCATTGAATGAGGGTAAAATTGGTATTTAAGCAATAAATATACACTAAAAACTAAAATAGTTTCTTATATTTGGGACCAAAATTTACTCCAAAAATCTTCCTATAATAAGGACCGGAGGGAGTATTGGCTAATAATTATATTTTATTATGTATTTAAACCCTACTGCATTTTTCTGGTGGATAATGTTTGTTTTGTTCACACATAAACACATGTTGTGTGAGTTATCTTGGAGTTGTTGATACTTATCTCTAGTTCTAAGATCATCATATTTATCATTTTTCAGAGTTTACCTTTCTTCTGGTTATTCCCAATGTGAGGGCTCAACTCCTGATAATGAAGTTTCTGTTCTGTCTCCTACTGTTTTTGAGCCAGTGACCAAATCTTGTCTCGTTGAAACTATTTCAAATCCTTCAGTGCCAAAGCATGCCATTCAGGCTTTTCAATTGCTTAGTAAAAATGCCGAGGCCCAGGTAATATAGCTAGTGTTAACTATTATGTCTTCTTGATGAAAGCTAGTCAATAGCATTGGTCATTTTAGCTATCTTCCTCACTGCAATATCTAGTTTTGTTAGTTAAGTCAAGCAGTGGGATCATTTATTGAATTGATAGAATTCATTTGTCTTTGGTATATCAACCAGACTGTTGTGGCGTCGATTGCTTGTGACCCTAATATATGGAACGCTGTCATGCAAAATCCCGCAGTCACTAATTTCTTCGAATCACAGCTGACAGGTAATCTTTATTTAATGGGTCTCTTATTCTCTATGCCCTTTTTTGTGCTGGATTTTTAAATGCAAGTTGTGTTGCAATGTCTGATTTTGAAGCTGGAAAAGTGGTAGAGTCTACAAATGATGCTGCAGTTGATGATGGTTCTGAAACGGTAAAAACTCCAGAGAAAGAGGAAAAGCACGAGTCTCACTCAGGATTCTTTTCCGATATCATGGGCCTTATGCAGAGTGTAAAACTTACTGTTACTGAAATGGTAGGCAAAATGTCCAATTTCCTTCAGAACATATTCCCAACAGCTGAGAAAGATAAATCATCAGCTGATGCTGATGGAGCTGGTTTCATGGACTATAAAAATTTAATGGGAGGAACTTTCATGGGATTGGCAGTTATGGCAATAATGGTCATCCTGATGAAAAGAGTTTGAACACTCATTAAGCCAAAATTACAATCTGTCGAGCTTTCTTATGGTTCTTTTATGTAAGCTTTCTTATAGTTTTGAAGGCTTGTAGTTAAATGTGAAATACATTTGAAGCTAAACATGTAATGCGTCGCTACTCGCCACTCGTATATATATGGATATCTCTTAACATTTGAAAGCCAGCTTTACTTTTTACTGTTTGTTCACTTATCAATTATTTTTCTATTAGTAGAAGGGATGAATGAAATGGTTGTTGAGTGGGAAGTGGCGTGGTTGGGTTGGTGGACACCTAGATAGTGATGACATGCAAAATCCCATAAGTGGAAATCATTTTGATGGCGTAATTCCATCATACTCGTGAGGTGTTTCAATATTCTGGGGAATTCCCTTTGGTTCCTAAGAGTGGGGACATGAGTTTTTCGTTAGGATTCATGCTAGGGTCTTGTGGACATAAGTCAGTTAATGGTAATGATAATTGTATGTCTTAGAATGATGGGTGGGGTAATGATTTAGTAATGTAACTTTATCACAAGTTAGAGATGCTTTGAGAGCATGCAAGCTTCTACCTATGGGCCAAACAATAGGGGTCCAGGCAAGGAATGATTGTATGGTGATGAAAGGGACTTGGGATGGCGGGTGAAGAAATGAAAGATTAGTTAGCTTAACAAGGGGACTTGGGGTTATTGAAAGGGACTTGGGATTTACATTCTAAGAAGTAAGAATACTGTGTCGTACTAAGTAATATAATGATAAATTGATAATGATAAAGAAAGTAGTATTCAATTACGAGCTCTGCAATCCTGATTAAAACTTAGTTTGCGAACGAGATTGGAAAATTGTTTGTGAAAATTTTGATATCACAAAGGAATTAACTCAAGCGAATTGATGATTGACAAAAGGCAACTAGGATTCGAAATTTCTCTGTGCTATCATCTGATAGAATCCCCCAGTCAATTCAAATTTAGATTATGCATCAAGAAGTTCAAATCAACTAATATAGGTTAAGCCTCATAACTCCTTCATCCGATAAAAGTCATAAGTTCTTAGGGGATGTACCATTAAACAAAGCATTAGGATTTAGGAAGAATGATTTATAAGAACGCATGACTGTAAAGCTATATCCTAACGGCGATAAATCTTAAAATTTGGTTCACATTATCATCTCTCAATATTGAGGGTAAACCCTAAGTTGCTCCAAATTTGATCAACATTTTTTGACAGAATAAAATAACAAAAGATAAGCTGTTACATATAAAAGAAACCATTGAGTCTTAAATTTTACATATGACGGAACGATATGAGATGGAATACTCTATTTGAGGAATTCTTATCCAATGCTAGGTTCCTAATGAGTCGGAGGCTATTTGGCATCCCTTCTAAAGTCACACTATGGAGAGTTAGAGTCATGGTGCTTAAATTTGTATAGTATTGGACTACCCAGATTGAGGAATAGTTCACTTTGATGGCGAGATTTGTACTGTATCGCTAACTCAAATGAAACACAGTTGGGTTGGTTACCATCTCAGTTCAAAAGAGTGTTGGTGATGGTAGAAATCCACAGTTTTGACCTCGTGTTGGGGCTCCACTTTTTTGAAAGTTTGATTCCCAATGTTGTATTCGTTTACCGTTAATAGGGAAGCCACTGTGTTGGAGATGAGGATTTGGTAGGGAATGAATTGAGGTGGAAATGGTGTAAGGCCTCAGATTGGGAATCAAACTTTCAAAGAAGTGAAAAAATAACTTTGCAAATGTAGAAGCAATTCTTGAGGCTTTTGCCTCAGATTGAAAGTCCTCGGCTGTTGGTACTCGATCGGCGCTTCACCTGATGTAAGGCCTTTCGGTTTGATCTTGTTGTGGCATACTATTAGGTTTGTATTCTGATTTGAAAGCAGGCATGGAAACTCCAGCAGATTATTGGAATTCACACGCTGATTAGATTCAAGTAGCATTGGATGTATAGGATTGCGGGGAATTTTTCTATTCCTCTTTATATTTATGCAAGTATACATAAACATCGATTCTTTCGTAAATACATAATCATAGCATGCTGAATGTACAATTACATTTTGCTCTATTCTCAAGACGGTTTCAGTTAGGGTTTGATCTGCTTCCATGTTTTCTTTTTGTGTGAATGGTATTTGTATATCGTCTAACCTTTGTCCCAACAGTAGTACCTCAATCCTCAGGACACTCCGATTTGGCTGTGTCTACGAACGTTAGTTGAAGATTTGGGAGGGGGTGTTGGACTCTTTTAAAGGTAGTTCGGGTTTTTTTTGTTCATGCAAGGGGCATACTTCATGATTTATGCAGGAGCTTTGTTATCTCTTGTACCAAGTGCTCCCACTTTAATGAAATTTTGATTATTAAAAAAACTATTATTATCATAAAGTTACAAAGACAGCCCGAACTTTGGGAGAAAAATCTCAAGAGCTCAAAGTCCTGAGAAAATTGTATTAGCACCTATTGTTTTATTCATGCTAATCATTGCTAATATACAATATGTCTTCCTCTGAAATATGCATCGACCCTCGGTCTCTTCGGCTGCTCGTTTGGTTTTTTTCTGGTTGACCTCGCTGTAAGTTCACAAGAAAAACCAATTTTAACTAATTTGGTAATAACTTTTGAGGAACAAAATTGACAAATTATGTTATTATTAACAATTTAACATGAACCAAGCCAACTCAACCACTTTACTACTGACCTTTCTCAATACAAATGACATGTATAAATACGCTGCATCCCATTCATCGGCTGAGAGTGTACCTGATATAGTAATATATAAGTTAGTACTATATTATTAGCATTCATGTTGAGTAAAGCATGATTTCCCATAAAATGTTTAGCGAAATGTAATGTGTAACGAAATTTAATGGTAGTTGAAAAGTAGATAGCAAAAGACATGAAGGGTTTACTCTGATCTTGGTTGCCATCCCCCAATGCACCAAGTCTTCGCATGAGCTCCACAAATTCTGGTTTTTTCATATACTCATGCACAAATTCATGCGAGTTTTTCGCAAACACAAGTTCAAAGTCATGCTGCAGATGAAAATTTTAAATTAATCAAAAAAAGGAAAATTAAGGCTTTGCATTCCAATGCTTACATAAAAAAAGCTGGATATTTTAATATGTTGATAGATGGGGACAACAATTGGATGTGGCGGGTCTCATAAAATTTTGGCAGTTTTCACAATGATAAATACCTCTTCAGCTAATGACTTGAATACGTGAAAGGGGACAATCCATTCCGGACAATCAACTGCATCCTGCAACAAGAGGTTTCGTCTTAAATGATAGCTTAGGTATTAATAATATGCAAGAGATAAAGAGCTTTAAATAAGAGACATGTGTCATTCAATGATAACATGTTTAATGTAAAGGTCCTCTCTGTATGTGCAGACACAAAGTTATCCATCTCATTTTCAATTATTTGATGTATTTGATTGATGATAAGAAAAAGTTGAAGATAATAAAGAAATGATACCTCCAAATGGAATGTATACTTTATCCCAAAGGGCCGGGAAGGTTTAAATCTCTGAATCACACAGGAGAATTTCAGGTTATAAGTAGAATTCACAAAATCATTCCCAAAGATACACACCCATTAGCGGTAGGATCAGGATAAGAAAATTACCTTATCAGCGAATTCTTCATCGAAACGCACCCAGTAGACACTGTTACCAAAAGTCAACCCTTCAGCTGCAAATTTACAGCAAAAACAGCATCTTCAATCAAGAATGACAAAAATGGCAACCATGCCCAACAAAATTTAGACCTACATCCAACATATTTCCTTTATTTTCCGGAAAAAAAGAGACATAAAATACAGCACAGTACAGCATTTCTTTCATTGTTTATCGACGAAAAATTAACAAAAGTACAAAGGGCAATAGCCCTTCAAAGCTAAGGTTATTTGAGAAAGCTATGTTCATGCAAAATACTTTCTGCCTCAATTCAAATAATTCAAGTAAACAAGCAACTTGGAGAGTGAGAGTAAAATGATATTTGTGGAATGGATTTCATTTTTCAGAAGATAGCACAACCATGGGAGTTCCAGTATAGACGTCTTTGTAAACCAAGATAAATGGAATAGCATATAAAAACATCAGTCTGCCTCTTCACAGTTGAAATATCAAAGACCAAATTCCTACATATACTTCGTTTCAGTTAAAATTATTTTCCCAAACTATAACCAATGCTTTTGTCAAGTGTCTTAAAAAATTATCGCTTTCCATTAAATTGATTCTTAAACAACAACCACTGCCATATCTTGTCTCACTAGATCAGGTCAGTTATATGAATCAACTGATACCACAGATTTTTATTAACAACTCAATTTATTTTGAAAGAATAATAATAAGAACTGTATGTGCACCAAAAAAAAACCTTCTCTAAGCTTCTTGATAATCACATTGGCATCAGGCATAGTTCCAATGAAAATGCCTCCAGGACGAAGTAAAGCTGACACATTAGCAAACGCTTGCCGGGCACGGGCCTCTGTAGACCAGGAGTAATGCAATGCAAACTGTAGCATTTAAAAGGCTCATCAGACTAGTAGCAGCATCCACTTTCAAGATGGAAAGAAGTTCATAATTTGTATGAAATGAAATAAAAGAGTGTAAACAGTATGTTGATTTTGCTTGCACCAATATACCGTATGGTAGCTTTGCTTGTTGAAGAAATAAAAGGCAGTCATCAGGAATATAAATGATAGACATATCACCAAATCACGGTTTTATTTAATTTGCATTACGGTAACAATAGTTAGAACTGGGACTTTGCACGAAAAATCAGATAACTAGATAACGAATAAATTACAATTGCAATAAGAGAAAATCATGAGAAGTTTTATCAAGAAGATATGGATCAAACGTTTATGGAAAAAAAAAAGCGGTTAACTGAGAGGCCATTTCTAAAAATGTTACGCGTAACGTTTCTAACAGCACATTTCCAATTCTTTTTCTGCATTATTACATGGATAACTAACTAAAGAATGCATCATTCACCTGGCAACTACAAATATCAAAAGGAGCATCATCTGCTAGAACTTTGTCCAAGGGAACCTGAAATTGTCAATGATGTGAACAGTTGAAATCCCATTTTCAACATCAAAACAAAATACAGAAATTGGTAACGAAGCTAAAGATCAGAAAATAACTTTTTTGAAGGAAATTTAACTTCTGAATTATTAATTTATTTAATCAACAATTATTCTCTCGGATTCTTACCCACCTATGTAAACCACTCTAACCAACTAATGCCAAGAACAACATACTATTTTATAATCTTAAAATGAGACAACGCATTAATTAAACAAAAATAATAATTAAAGCCAAAAGTAGGTGTACTAAATTCTGGTTTTGAAGTTATGCCAACATATATTGAAGTATAGTTTGCTACAAACATTTGCAAAGCCAGAAGAAGAAAGAGAAGTTATTGAGAAGGACACATAAGTTAGTGCCAAAATCTTCTACTTCAACGCTACTAATGTATTAACAGTCAGTTCAGTTTGAATAGAGTGATTTGGAGGGAAATGAATATGAAGTAAAGAGAAAAGGTTCTGAACCTAATGTTCCATTCATGTTCAGTTTTTCATTACATCTCCCCCCTTTCATTTCTCCCATTTTCATTCCCTTCTCATTTTCTCCAAACAAACTATTGATGTCAGCAAGAACAAATAAAAATGAAACCGGAAGCGCAGTTGAAACATTAGTAAGTTAAACAATTTTTGATGCAATCTTATGAAGTTATCAAGCATGAAGCATAGAAATATTTTTCCTATATGACAGAAATATCAATCACCTCATAACAATCTCCACATATGAGACGAGCAGGAAATGTAAACTTTTTACGTCGCTGATGGTGATCGGCATCGCCATTGTAACGTGTACGGCAGTCTTTGATCTGGACAAATTGTTGAATTCAGTAAGCAGACAGTGAGGAGAACAAACACATGACAACTGCGAGTAATTTGACACAAGGTATACATTGTTTCACCACGGAACAGACCTGAGCTATAAAATACAAGTTCACACATAAAATACGGAAATGTATATTACCACTACCAGTGTTGTGAAAATGGACCAGACCAGGCAGTTCAACTGGTTGAACCGGCCAGTCTGGCAATCGGTTCAACCTCAATTGAACCGCCCAGAACCGGGTCGAACTGCTTTGAAACCAGCAATTGGACTGGGTTGAACCGCTCAAAATGAATTTTTGTGTTACTATCTTCCTAAATTTTAATACTTCTTTATTTATTTATTAGTCATTCGATTCAACCATGGCGGAACCGAATAAACCAATTGCTACAGAGAAATACTGTAAATTTTAACACTTACCGAGCCTTCAGCAATGTCAATACCAACATAATATCCAATTTTGGCCTTGTCCCATTTGATAAGATCACCACCCTGGTGAACATTTATAAAATAAAAAAGGATGTTTAACTAAGAAACTGGGAATGACTTGCAGTATACATAAGACAACTGAAAATCAATGACACCTTGCCACAGGCAAGGTCAAGTACTGCATCTCCTCTACGAGCATAAAGCTGAATCAATACGCTCTTAATCTGTTAAACAACAGAAATGACAGGGCCGTTAATCAAAAATCATTGAATACTCTGCTGGCAACAAATCATAAATTACAGAATAAAATTATAAAACACATACCCAATTATTAAGTTTCTTCAAATGAATTATTGGACTAGCCTCCCGTTCTTCCAGAGTCTGGTTGGACCTTGCACTGTAATGATCAGCTACTTTCCGAGCAAAAATCTTTGTGCTTTCATCCTCCAGAAAGTTTGCATCACCTAAAACACAATGAATCAAATGAAAATAAGCACAAGAACCACAAACCCATATCAGCTTTACACGAAAAACCAAGCCAAATAAACAAGGAAAAATGCACAGGCTAGCAACTTGGATAACACATCATTCAGCTACAAAAGGTAGAAAACCTCTACTGTTTTCCCTCACCTCCCACAACTGAATCATCTAAAGAGTTCACACGAAACTAGGTATAAAAATTTAGCTTTCGCTTTCATTTGTATTCTTGTCAAAAAAAGGCTTTCAATTGTAAATTGTAAATAGTAAATAGTTAATTAAGCAACATCTAAATGTGATATTTTTACCAGATATGCTAACAACTTAGATTATTCATTATGCAGAACCAGATTGAAGAAGAGAAGAGAAAAAAAAATCTGAAGAGGCCTCAATGGAGCTTACACTATAAGAAAATGATAAAAGTATCTACAAAGCTACAAGAGTTATGCACTTATGCTTATATACAATAAAAAACTAAAGGAATCAGTTATTGCTAAACCTGAATAACTAAACAGATAAACAATTAAAACAAAATCTAACAAACTAACAACCATAACTTAACAGATTTAATTATGGTTACTGCTAACAAGTATTACAAAATTACGTTGCAATTGCATTTACATTCAATTGAAAATTTACGTTTTTTTACCAAAAATCGAAAAATTACCTTAAAACCATTGTTTTATGAGAAACCAGATAAAGCCTTAAGCGTCAAAACGAAGGAATCCCAGATCCAAAAACCACCAAATTCAAACTCCAAAATGGTGAAATCGAAACAAGGATACACACGGGGTAGCGTAAAAACTATTAAAAACATTAAAAGTTACCAGATAAAGCCTTGAGCGTCAAAACGAAGGAATCCCAGATCCAAAAACCACCAAATTCAAACTCCAAAATGGTGAAATCGAAACAAGGATACACACGGGGTAGCGCAAAAAGCATTAAAAGTTACCTTGAGGATCATGTCTGGCTTTGGATTGAGGTGGACCAGAAGAGCTTAAGGGAGAATCCCTGTATCCTCGTTTCATGAGGACCGGCGAATAATGGCAGTATACACAGACACTCTCACTCTACGTGTGGATGATGTTGTGAAGTAGTGGCGAATCTAGGACCTGAGGTCGGGGGTCAAACTTTTTTGAAATCAGCTATCACTAAAAATATAATAAAAATAAAACTTTACTATATTTAAATAAATAAATTACACAACTCATAAACAAATGTTGAAAACTATCCCAGGCAATAAACCAATATCAAAGAACTAGAAAACAAGATACAAGAAAACACTAGCTTTCTACAACCAGACAATAAATAAAAAATACAAGAGAAAGCTACTAGGATAAAACTAAGTAAAGAAGAACCTTGTCAAACCTCCGCGGAGGACTAATAAACTACACCAGAGATGCTAAAAAATGATAGAGCTAAGTTTTCCACTATGAAGCTACTCACCGTTATACATTTATAAAGTTCTTCTTAAAATATAGTATTCTTCTTACATGTTGAAAAAAGTATGGGGTCAAACATCACAAGAGAACAAGACGACAACAAGAAACCACATAAAGGCATCAAAGATAAAATTACCTTCAGAAGTGCTGTCCAATCAGAACCAGCACAGATGGAGCTAGGAGAGTCAAAAAAATTTGTTGGCTGTAAAATAAGAATTTAAAAGTATCAGTATACAAAGAATCAAGCTTATTCTTAAGAGAGAAATATCATACACCAGCAAAAACTGAGGTTGTTATGAGGGAATAAAACCAAACAGTCAATTAGACATACAATGAACAAATGTTGAAAACTAAATGCTAGAAGGAAATTAGAAATTAAGGATAATAATCAGCAATTCTGAAATTCAAACACTTCCGCATAGGCTACACCACTACCAAAGAGGTACTTATTCACATTACTGATACCTTTAAGATTGTTTGAGCTTTCGACAATATAAGAAATTGAGCATTCAACTACATCCTATTAATTGTCCCGGAAACTATATATAAGTGCAACTAAACCCACCCAATTGAAGTCCCGCTGCAATGGACTTTCCTGAAGACTATAGTCAAAGTCTCATGCATGACAATAGCAACATATTGAGAAAATTAGGGAAAATCAGAATTGGGAAAATCACAACATTAAGAGATTCAACATTGGGGGGGAAATCACAACGGAATACGAATTAGGGATTTAGGGTTTTGGGGGAAATCAATGTGTTGTGCGAAATCAGGTTCTCACCCCAAGCAAGCAAAAATTGCAGATTTGCAGCAGTGCAAAGGAAGAATGAAGAAGCAGCGTCGGTCACGGAGGACGTCGCGTCGGTCACGGAGGAAGGAGCGACGAGGTGGCGAACGGGAGAAAAGGAAGCTCGCGAACGGAGGGAAGAGGCGAGCTTCAGAACAGAGACATCTTGAGCTCGCGAACGGAGGGTGTTGAGGTCGCGGCGGACGGAGGTAGCTTGAGAGCTTGAGGTTGCTTTCTCAGTATGAGGGAGATAACAGAGAAGAAGCACACGTGAGGGAGAGAGAAATGTGGTGAGTGTTATTGATTCTGTGAGGGTGGTGCATCATAATACTGGTGCACTATATGACTAGTGCAAAATTAAGACTTTTTGGGTGAAAAAGTAATTGGCTTGGTCCCTTTATTATATGACTCACTCGCAATTTTAGTTTCAAAATTCTTTTCTACAAATTTAGTTCTTCTATTTTCCCAATTTCTAAAATTTGTATTCTTTTTTCTATATAAGCAATGGTTCATTGAAAACAATTACTATGTGTGCTCGAAAAACCAATTACAAATTGTTTAAACACAAAGAAGCTTAAGCCATCAAGATGAAACAGAATAACACGAACGTCTACCCACTCTAAAGATAAACCAACTCCATAATAAATTTTTAATACGCAATACAATGGAGTCTACCACCGGCAAATCTCCTTTAAAGATCAATTATTTACAAAGTAATCAGAGAGGACAATGGTCATATAAATCCATACCTCCTATCCATTGACCCGAGATATTCCACCGAGCAATTAATCCCTCTGCCGCAAGGAACCTGTCAAGTCTATTCATGGACATACCATCAGAACAAAAGCAATAAATTTTTTTACCATCCACCGACACATCAACAACATCCATGTCCACTATGAAACTGTTAAAGTCCAAAATTTCCCACAATAGACCCCCACCAGCACTCCTCCGCTTGCGTTCTTCCAACTAGTAATTGAATTAAAATGACCCACCAAACACCACTCCCTCAGCACATAATTCTACTTGAGCTCTTTCAATTCCTCTCACCCTCTACGTTTCTCAAGCAACGAGCAAGAAGCATAAATATTCCCCACATAAAAAATAAAACGTTGAAAATTCACAACAACTCCCACAAAACTAACACCTGTAAAAGTAAACATAACACACCAGGAACCAACCAGCCAAGAGGATAAGATACCACCAGATAGACCCAAAGATGGTCTTGCCACACTACTAAACGACTTATTACCCCACAACATGCTTAATTGTTTTTCATCAATAAATTCCCCTTTTGTTTCTTGTAGACAAATAAAATCAAACTGACCTTTTCTAATTAAAGAAGCTTACTGTCGACGTTTGGCTCTATCGCCCCCCACGTAAACTAAGAGATAAAATACTTTTGGGATACCTATGTTGTTCGCCCCCTTATTCCTTGAAACTTCATCTCTCTTCTCTCCCACTTCAATAAAATCAACATAATACTAGTCTGGAAGAGTGCCAACCACCCCAAGGCTCTTAACCGCATCCCACACCTTCATGGCTACTGACTTGCTCTGGAGAGCCCAAAACTTGTTCTTGCACATCTTGATATCAGAGCTTGAAATAGAATCAACACATAGTACCGTGCCCGCTGAGAAAAGGGACGGAGAATTCGCTCTAGCCAACATGGACTTTCCTTCCGCCGCTAAGCTTCGGATATCACTCGAGACTATGGGACTTCTACTAGTTAGCGAACAATACAGGGAATCCTACCTTTCTTCAGACCCACCATGAGCCATTTTTTATTTCTTTTGGGCTTAAGTTTATTCACCAGAATCTGCTCCTCACCACAATTTGGGTCATGCACATTTTGGATCGAAGGGATGAGAAGGGCTTATCAATTGGTCCAACACTAACATCAGGCTGGCCAAAGCATCTCCAACCACCGAATTAGTAATAACAATAGGTTGACCCGCAACTGCTGATGGACCATCAGCCTCATTCATCGCAAACGTATCCCTCACAACGGAAGTCAAAGATTCAAAATTTGAATTACTTTAACCAACAATAGGCACCTCCTCATAAAATGGCTCAATAACAACTTCACTTGATTTTCTCACTACTAAATCATTAGTGCTCACTTTCTCACTACTAAATTTTTATTCTCTCTAATTTGGTCAAACATTTTGGCGACTTTTCATTCATTAATCCTACCTGGAATGAATGGCAAGTGAATGAGAAGTGATTTTGGGGTTAAGGCGTGTCATTTCAAGTAGGATTAGTGAGTGACAAGTCAGCAAAATATTTGACAAACTTAAGGAGAGGGGTGGTGATTTTATAAATTGGGAAAATAGCATGACTAAAATCATGGAAAAGAAATTTGGAAACCAATCGTGATTGGGTCATAATAGGGGACCAAAAATGTAATTAAGCGAAAATAATTTTAGGGATTGTAAAGATGAAGGGGGAATGGGTGATGAATTATGATTAGTGGATACCGTACGAATGGTGGTTTGCGTGATACCATATAAAATGTTTGGCTCATTATATATTGTTTTTTAGATGAATTCTTTGTTTCTTTAAGGAAGTGTAATTTGAGATTGTCTAATAAGAGTCTCTTTTGGGCATCCAGTGAAAGATTTTTATAAAAAAGTGAGATCGAGTAATGTCGTGTGTGCAAAATTGTTACCCATAAAAGGAAGCGTCTAGGTTAGATTTGAAAGCTCTATATGGTGGAAGTGTCTATGCTACACTTTGCAAGCTCTTTGTGGTTCTCTAGCCTTGAAGAAGTGAACGACGTCTACTTGTTGCCATTGATCCAAAATAGCGAATGCATTTGAAGCTACGAGTCAATGTTTTTAAAATCGGACCGAACATTGAACTGGAGAGACTTCCGGGTCATGGTTCAATTGGTTCGCTCGGTTCAATCATAGTTGAACCGGATGAGTAATAATTAAATAAAAAATAAGAAAAGTGTAAATTTTGAAGAAAAATTAAATAAAAAAAAAAAGCATTTCGAGTGGCTCAACCAGAGTCATTTGGTGGTTCAAAGCGATTGCCGCGTTCAATCGCCCTGTGGTTCAAATGGGCTGAACCAGTTGCCGAAGAGCCTGGTCCAACCGATTGAACCGCTCGGTTCATAGAACACTGCTACGAAGTACTCTCTCAGTCTCTTGTGCTATTGAGGGATTTGAGAATCGCGTTATTAGAGGGTTTTTTTTTGGATAATGAAAGTTTTAGTTGATCACCCTTAATTATATTTATAATAAGGAATACAATCAATATGATAAGTGCCTAATTAACATGTTCACTAATTCTAATCCTAATTAGTGTTAACATTTTTCTGAACATTTCTTTCATGTGCGTATCCTTGACACATCCAATATTTGTTTACCTTGTCCATCAATTCAAATTATATTCACTATGTATTGAGTTTAATATCTTTCACATTAAGAACCCTGATTGCATGACAACACAAAATACTAGAAGTCTCAAACTTTTTGCAGCCAGGCACGGTTCTACGTTATATACATTGGGGTCAGCTGACCCCACTATTTGTTTTGTTTTTTAAATTAATAACAGAGATATTTTAATATGTTGACCCCACTTTATCTTTTGTATTGACCCCACATGACCCAACTAATATACTAGAGACATACAAATGACATGTATGTAAATTAATATTATACTATATTTGTTAAAACAGTACTATTACTTTATACCGTATTGAAAAGTAGATCGACACTTACTTTATTATGGAACCAATTCTACGTTTTTAGTTATATAGTTTGTAAATATTTAGGTATTTTAAGACTTTTTTGTAGTGAAATTATGTATTTTTAAAAAAAATTACAATATTTTTTAAGAAAATATGATAGCCTATTTTTTTTCCCCTACCACTAAAATTTTCTGGATCTGTCACTGTTTGCAGATAAATGAAATTGTGCCAATGGAAGGATTAAATAAAAGTTTAATCTATCCATCCTGGTTATACAAACTAACCAAATATTCATGATTTGATTCCCTTTCGTTTCCTTCTTTTATATGTTGTGGAATTTTTGTAATACTCTTTTTGCAATGCACTATTATGTATGACAAAGCAATTTAAATTTCATTAATACTTTCTGTTTCCAATCTGAGCATATTTTTGAACCATTGCACAGAATCTTTAGGTATCCTAGTAAGGTTGTTCTTGAAATCTACATAGTAAAGTCCAAAGCGTACGGTATATCCCATGTTCCACTCCCAATTGTCTAGCAATGACCACACAAAGTAACCTCGCACATTGCAATCATCTTGCCTGCATTCATTTCATCTTATCTCAGTATTAAGATTACTAGAATTCTAGAACTTGTAAATTTGCAATAATACCTTATAGCAGCTGATAGATTTGAAAGATAGTCCCTATGGTATCTTATCCTCTTATCATCCTTTAATGCCTTTTCTAAGTTCACAAAGGGTCTGCTTGGATCATCCATTCCTGCCATCAAAAATCTTATAATGTTAAAAAAATTATGATAACATCAACTTGAGAATTGAGAGTAATTAATTGTCCAACTCCCACCAAAAAATCACTCACCATTCTCTGTTATAATTATTGGTGTATTCCCATATTGGCTTTTCACATGTTTCATCAACTTTCGGATCCCCCATGGAACAATGTGTAGCCAACTTGAAGCTGCCTATGAAAAAAGAATTGTTGTTGACTTTAACATAAAGTGTACATGCACAATATTGTAGCATTAGTGATTTTTCTGAGCATACCTTTTCTCCAATTGCAACTCCTCTTTTGTATGCTAAATATCAGAAACTTTCAATCAGCTTTGCCTATGTTTGTATAATGGAAACAAGCAAGAAAAAGAAAGGAAGTAAAAAAGGGGTCATAATTTGTATCAATAGTTTACCTGTTGTAATAACAGCAGCATCAGATATAGCATCTTGCATAACTAACTTATGAATCCGAGTCCTGTCGTTTCGAGTGTATAAGGAGGTATAGTGGTTTATGCCAATAAAATCCAAAGATCCAACAAGAAATTTTGAGGCTGCATTTGTAATCTTTGGCAATCTCTCAGCTACCAGTTTTTGCATTGAGAGAGGATATTTTCCAAAGAAAAGCGGGTCAAGGAACCTGATACACATTAGTAATATTATTAATATTACACATATTTTTTGTGTAAGATATGAGTTCTTAATTTCTTTGTTGTCACAAAGGTATAGTATTTTTTTATAATCATTATCATTATGCTATAAGAAAGTTTACCATCCAAGTGAAAAGTCCATAGCTCTGGCTGCTGCATCTTTGTCTTCATCAAGCTCAGTTATAGGTTCATACCAAACGGCATCTAGTGCTATCCCTATTTGACCTCCTTGTTTTTCCTGGATTATCCATCAAATAACAAAAATATTACTGATGTTTTCAGCTTCTATATAGACTTATTTTAGAAATTGTAACAACACGAGACGCTATTTTCAACGCATTCTTTATTATCAAAATATAGAGTGAATTTAGTAGAGAAAAATGTATTGATACCATTTTTCTTTTGAGCGAATCACTACTTTAGTCCTTAAAATTGTAGTGCGCTTTCAACTTAGTCCCTAAAATCAATAGAACTTTGAAGTATTCTAAGTCGCATTAGATCTTGCGAGACAGTTCTAGAGACTAAATTGGTCAATCAAAAACGACTAATATCATTGAAGATTTTAAATTTATGGACTAAATTGACAACGCCCTAAAATTTCAGTGACTAAATTGGTGATCCGCTCTTTTTTTTCGTATGAGTTGTGAAGATAAGTTGTTTGAATATAAAACCTTGAAATGCAGTTGGTAACTTCTATAGGCTGCAGCATGGGATAGGAGAATGTTATGAGCAACAATGTAAGGTTCAGTGGATGATTTTCCCTTCTTACATAAAAGATGACCAAGAAGTGAACATCTTCCTGGTGCTTGAATGCCTAAATCATAACCATGGAGGGCAAAGTTGTGAGGTTCATTGAAGGTAATCCAATGCTTAACTCTGTCGCCAAAAGCTTTGAAGCAAGTATATGCATAATGCTCGAAATCTTTTCTGTAATTAAATACAGAATAATATGTATCTCAGCTCAACCATTTGTCTCAAAAAACATATATAACATTGGACATTGGAATAAATAACTTACATAATTTGTGTACTTAACCATCCTTCATATTTATCTTCTAGTATCTGTGGAAGATCCCAATGATATAAAGTTACAGAAGGCTGAATTCCTGGTTGAAAACAAATATAAATATTTAATGCTATTTAACATGTTTTTGTTATATTTATGATCAAATTCCCAAATGAATTTTCAAGTAACCTTTTTCCAACAATGCATCAATTAGGCTGTTGTAATATTTTATTCCCTCTGTATTTGGTTCCCCTGTTCCATCTGGAAAGTTGTTACAAAATGCAGTTATTGAGAATATGAACTAAGGTATAAAAAATTAAATGGTTCTGAAAATATTGATACTTACTTGGGAAAATTCTTGGCCATGATATGGAAAATCTGTAAGAATCCATTCCTAAATCCTTCATCAAGTTTATATCATTCTGTATAAGATGGAATTTGTATGAGCTTCAGTTGATTGCATATTTTGTGTAATCTATGTGAAATGACTGAAGAAAAAAGAAAAACCAAAATTAGAATCACTTAAACAGTATAGTTTTTAAGAAAATTGATGTCAAATTGTCAATGTGGTCATAAGAAGATTGTTACTCTTAGTTCACTATAAAAATAATTCAATTTTACATGTACGGTAGGTGTAAAGTGTAAAAAAAAATTACACTTTCAATCAATCACAAATAATGATGTCATTAAAAATGTTAAATTTTCTTCTCATAACTATCCAAAGAATCATTAGTTGTCGATGTAAAAAAAACTTTACACCAACAATTCACAACAATTAAAGTCCAAAAAATATTATGGTGCATATGCAAAAGTACAATAACTACCTTACTATATTGTAAAAGAATATTTTGCAGCTCTTTACACGCTTGGGGACTTTATTCCATGGGTTCCCTTTACGCTGAATTTTTTTTATTGGGTAAGGTTGGTGAAACGTTATCATCACATAAAATCAAAGTATATATTGTTTTATATCATTGTTAAATACTTTGGCGGTGCTCATTCTGAATTGTTTATACAATATATTCAAATACTTCCCATTTTTGTACATTATAGAGTTTGGCCACATGCACCGTAATGAGGTATAACAAGAAAATTGGGGCAAGTAATCTATAGCTAAAAGTAAAGTTAAATTCAACAAATGTATCTTCCTAATATCCTAGTTTACCTGAAATCGGTGGTATTGATCCACTGCCATGTCTGCATTACTGAAGTCCAAAATTCTCCCTACCATCATCACAATTCAAAACTAGAAATCAGAAACTTGTATCAATTCAACTCTTGTATTAATTTTGAAGACTTATAATAATAACTGGTATTTTTGTACCTGGTAACTTTGAGAAAGTGTCCCATATGCTATCTCCTTTATTTCCTTCATCAACAGCTCCTTCAAACTATATAACATAAATACATCGCACCAATTGTTACCTTTTCTGCTAGACTTATATATATATTATTTCAATAAACAGATTGTATTGTATAATAGAAATAAAATATACCTGGTGAGCTGAAGAAGCAGTTCCAAAGATAAACCCCTCTGGAAAATCAGCTCTGCTTATTGATTCTGCTCCTACAATGAGTTGGGTTATGAGAAAAAGTGTAATTGTAACACAAACATTCATGGTGGTTGATGGTGTAATGTTTTCTGTAATTGGTTAATCTTTTGTATTTCGACGCTATATATTATATGTTTCTTTGATTTAACATAGAGAAAAAAATGCAAGCTATCTTTGTTGTAAAGGTGAAGGCTACAATAAATAAAGACTAAAGAGAATGAGTTTCATTGTAATTTAGGTGAGATATAGATGCCCATATTTGTTCATGTTATTCAATTTCTTCTTGGGACGAATTAAGGAACCTCTAGGGAGGTAGGGATGATATTTTTCTAAATTCCTCTTAAAGCAAAAATTGATAGGAAGGGGGATGAAAAGTGTTCCAGATGATTAGGAAACTCGAAACCTCAGGGAAGTTTGGGGTAGTCTATGTCAAATTGTCAATCGTAGGTTATTGTTGCGGGCAAGAGATCATTTGTGTTCTTTTTTTTGTAAATGCCACCTAGAGGGGTGTCTTTCCATTTTTATACTCTTCCATTTCTTGAGCCTCTTTTAAGATTTTGGGATGGGTGGATAAGTTTCTCAACCATATAATTGAATTTAGCTAATAATAATGATGCTATACAAGTTAAATAGTAGTATTGATTGTAGTTTGTAAGTATTTAAGATAAACTATGTTTCCAGTAAAATTCAGAATTTTAGGAGGAGCCATTATTTTGTTTCTATACATAGATTGCTTATAAAGAAAAATTCATTACGTGGAATGGATATTATGATCAGCGGAAGTAATACTAATACGTAGGAAAATTGTTTTATACGATAAAGAATTTTTTGGATAAGAGTAAGAACTAGGCATTGACAACTTCTTGTCTTGTCTTGATAGAACTAAAGTAAACTAAACCCCACCTACTCACTTTGTCCAAACAAACCCGATACACTTGATCGGGTTCAAATTCAAACCATCTTCATGGGACACAGTGGATATTATCTTGGACACTTGCTGGTTTGCTACAGTTAGGGGTGCACAAATAAATCGGTTTAACGGTTAAACCACACCCATATCCATATTCGGTTAAATAAATCTGGATATTTATGTTATTTTTATAACCGGTTATTTCAATTTGTCCAACAATTGAATATGATTTTTATTCGATTATTTAATAGACGTCCATTGGATATCCAATTTATTTTTTGTTTTTTTGGGATATCCAATTGATTTTTGCTAGGACTTTAAACAAGCCTCCCAAAATAATTTTAAAAAAGTTGAAATTTTAAAATATATATATATATATATAATAGATATATATACATATACATTACTTTAAATCAGAACTTAATATATATAAAATATAATATATATATATATATATATATATATATATATATTATAATATATATATATATATATATATTATAATAATAGATATATAGTCATGCGTTGCCGCCGGTCACCGGAGAGCCACTGTGTGCTGTCGTCGGTCGCTGTAAAGCCATCGTGCACCGTCGCTCTCCCGTTTTTGCCTAAGACTTTAAACAAGCCTCCCAAAATAATTTTAAAAAAGTTGAAATTTCAAAAATATCTTTATATATATATATATATATATATATTTATGTGAATATTATATTAATATATATGGGTGGTGGCGGCGGCCGGCGGCGGCGCACGGTAGCTCTTTGGCGACCGGCGACCGGGGCCGCGGTGGAGCTCCGGTGGTGGTTATTATAATATATAATATATTATTATATTTTATATATATATATATTAGATATATATATATTTAATAGATATATTATATTTTATATATATTAAGTTCTGATTTTTTTTAACAAAATTTATTTTATTTTGATTTCAAAATCTTGAAAACAATTTATTTTTGGTATTGGAAAACTTATTTTTTAAAATACTTAAAAGATTTATTAATTTTTTTATAATAGTTGTAAGAGGTTATGGATATAACCAGTATAATCGATTTTGTAAATTAATAACCGGTTATGCTATTTTGGTTATGTAACCGATTATATCAAATAGATATTTGATGGATATGATTTAACTATGTGCACCCCTAGCCCCAGCCTCTCCAAATCATTTAGATAACTTCAAATTTGGACCTAGTTTAAGTAATGCTTGGATTTACTTTTGTGAAAGGAAACAAATAATTTAGACAAATAAAAATGATTTTGAAGTATTTGGGTGTTCTCAAAAATGGAATTGTTTTTGTATCTAAAATGTATTCTAGGTGTGTGTAGTGAATTTGATAGAATCACGTGAGAAATCATGGTGATGTAGAAGTTGCATTTTTGTAATTTCGATTGAAGCATAGTGTAATGAATATCTTAATACACACACTAACTTGAAGCTTAGTCTTATGACAATTGATAGTGTGCGCTCTTTACAAGCCATCTTGTAGGTGGGTAAAGTTTTTCGCACATAAAGATGTTAGAACGCGAATATTATTAATAAAATTATAATTATGAAAAGGAAAAAATGCTAACGCGAAGCTTAGATTTGGAGTTTTTGTCTCTATTCATCCCTTCTTCCCCCTGGTCGCACTCCCTCTCCCTCATAAACCCTAACCACGACATCGGCTTCTCTTCCCTCCTCTACGTATCTTTCATTTTTCTCATTTGTTACCTTCCATTTCTTCTATATATTCTGGCTTCAATCTATGTTCCTCAACCCCTCTTTTCTTTTTGTCTTTCCTTTTACCTTCATATTTGTTCACCGTGTTTTTTCTTCTTCAACCACATTTGGGTATGCCTTTTCTCTGTACTCTTCACTGTTTGTTTTTGTGATTTTGAAATTTTTGTCTTTTGATTATTTTACAAAAATCTATTCTTTCATTTATATTTGTTAACAATAACCATTAGTTATTACTAATTTTACTTTGGTGGGGTATTAATAATAACCATTTATATTTGTTAACAATAACCATTACTAATTTTACCATCTGTTCTTTCATTAAAAATTGTCAATAATTTGATATTATACTATTAGGATACTTTTTGCTGTTTTCCTGAAAAGTCGATATTGGATTTGGTGTTAGGGTCATGAACTCATGGTCATTTCATTAGAGAATTACAATATTAGACAGGTTCAACTTTGTTTTCATGATAATTCATGGATATAGTTATAAAAATTTTTACACTAGGAATGGAGATCTACATTACATGTGAAATCTAATATTAGCATCCCAATCATCTAGATAAATTTCATATGCAGGATATAAGACTTATAATTGATGTTTTTCAGAAAGACAAGTATAAATAACACAGTCAACATGTTGGTGATATCATTACAACTACACACTTTTCTTAATCAATTTTCAAAATGATTTCTAATGCAAATTTCACTTTCCTATTAATTACAGCTAGAGCCCAAAATGATCAAGTTGCAGCAACATTTGATGCCAATTCAGTAATCAAAGGAGTTGCCCTCTTTTTTGTTTCTCTGGTGAGATGGAAATAGTCTGTTGAAAGGAGTTGCTAAACTCATTTGTATTGAATTCCCTAACAAGCATATGATTTCTTGCCAGAAGGTACTCATGATGAATACATCTCTAAATTACCTAAATGTCATCCTGTTATCATATATGATCCTTTGCATCCTTTTGAATTGACTAGTTTCTTAAGAGTCTAATAATCCTTATTGAAAGTGGAGGCATTTTCAATGTTAAAATGCAAACTAACACTGAATTGAATAATATTAGGGCAAAAGCAAAAGTAGTCCTTATGTGTTGTGTGTTACTGTTCTAATTTTGATGAAATCTGAATTGCAGCTGGTTGATTTCGATAGTTGGAAGACAATTCTTGAAAGACCAGAGAAAAATTCTGGATCTGGACATGTGTTGTTAACATGTTAACATCCAAGGTGTTGTTTGTATTCTTCCGAGCTCACTTGAAGCGGGCCATCCTGATGACTTGATACAAAAGGAAACATTTATGCTTTTGCAGTACTTCTAGAGATAATCAGTGGGAGACCTACATACTACAAGGAGAAAGGATACGTAGTGGATTGGGTAAGAAATTTGCTGAAGTTTTATTATCATTTTTCTTTAAAGGTACTAAAAAGGATCAAGTATTTAATGTAATAGTCATATAAGTGGTGCATTGCAGGCAAGAGTTTATCTTGAAATGCCAGAAGTATTGTCATATGTGGTGGATCCTGAGTTGAAACATTTTAGCTAGGACGGCTTGAAACTCATATGTCAGGTAATAGCTCTATTTGTATTAGTCCTGAACTCACTGAGTGTCCATCAATGCAAGAATTGTGCAGCACGGTGGGGAGCAAAATCGACACATCATCTTTGGCATGGGCTGAACTAGCACTTTTATCATAATTGAGTAGTAGTCACTACTCATAAATTAAACTAACACCATACACTGTACAACTGTTTTTCCTTCCTTTAGTGTATATTCAACATTTTGATAGCTTCAGTCATTCATTTATGGCTAACACAAGTCACAAAGTGAAGCTGAGTGTCAATGTCTTCTATTCTCCTTATCCATATCCACATCAGAATGAACTTAGTGTGAATTATGTTTCCCTTGCAATTTATGGTCATACCTTTATGTTTGTCTTTCTTGCTTTTTGGTTTTTGATTTCATACTTTTGAGTTTTTCATGCTTTCTGGATGTTGACAATATTTACCAAATTTTCTTCTTCTTTTTCAATGCAAGGAAGGTCTTCTATGACCCATTTCTTCTATTTTCTTCTATTTGATTTTTCCTTTGTTCTGTTTCTCCTGTCGTGAGTAACTAAGAGAGTACATTGTATTTGGTTGGTAGGGTCGAGAACAAAGGAATCTGGAGGAGCTTTGACTTGCCTATTGGTGGAAATACAATGTGTCACTATTCTAGCAGCACTTGACAAAGAACTCAAATGTAAGTCTGATATTTAATTGGTACATAGACCTTTGGCACATATTTTACTTTTCATTTTCAACAGTGGCTTTTGGTTCAGCAATGCACCTGCTTCTGTTAAGTCTTGCCATTCATTTGTGGTGTAAATATATTTTTTAATCGTGGTTCAGCTGTCTACATACACGGCAGCTCAGCTCAACTCAGCAAAATCTATATTGATCTTTTGTTTCTTCATTGAAATCAGTTATGTAGCAACTTAGCAAACCGGCATACTACTATTTAAATAGACAATAAATTCACAACATTGTTTTTGTTTTAGGCCCAACCTTTATCACTTCAATTACTAGATGATAAGTTCAATGTAGTTTATTGTTGCTAATCATTCATAACTTTTCCATTTTGTACTTAATGTTCTTAGTGAATTGAAAATGATCTGATTTTCAGATATTACACTGATCCCTCTGGCAAATTTTTGCAATGCAATGCAAAAGCTATGACCTATATCTTGCATGTACTTCCATCAATGTAGGTGTGTTGGACAATTTCCATTTATGATGGTGTAATGCTCATTGCTGCAGATTCATCAGCAAAACTGGGTTGAATTTTCTTCCTGGTGCTTTTCAGAGGAGAAGGTACATTAAAGACCACAAGTTTTCTTATTTATTTGTTGCATTTTTTCATATTTGTGATTATGTTGTTTTCATGGTCTGACTATGAATACAGTGTCTTTTGCAGATTTTAATCACTGTCCCTCATGTGTGTGGAATTTGGTGCAAGTAGAATTAAGCAAATGTTGGCATAGCCTTAAGATTTTGTTTAATTATGTTGGTCAAAATTCACTATGAGCAATTAATACTCTAAATCAAAAGGCTAATGATTGTTTTCATATTAATGATTCAA
Organism: Astragalus glycyphyllos; assembly: GCA_963573325.1. Classification (NCBI taxonomy): domain Eukaryota; kingdom Viridiplantae; phylum Streptophyta; class Magnoliopsida; order Fabales; family Fabaceae; genus Astragalus; species Astragalus glycyphyllos. The sequence goes on along the minus strand of OY754310.1, from coordinate 63,178,289 downwards.
GAGACTTAATATGATAACTAAGAAGTCAGCTCATCTGGAAATCAAAACATGTTTCTCATGGCATAATCGTTAGTCAATGACTTATGAGAGAATTTCCAGTTTATTCCACGCGAACCAAAATATTATATTACACTCCTTTGTATTTTCATTTTTACCTTTTGATTTGAATTTGTTTTGTAAGTCAGCATGAATCCCAAAATTGTAGTTAATGACACCAGCTAATGAACCAAATGAGTTGGATTGGTGATACTCCCCAAGTCCTTTGATTGCTCTCTAGAGATTGTGGCAAATGGTTTGCATTTTTAGTTCACGGATATTTAGTCCCAATGCACTAACTTTTTGCTTCTTAATTAGTCATTGTAATAGATTTCCTATCTTTTATGATGTTATTAGCTGATTGCTATGTGTTTACAAATAAATGGATGCAAAAAGGTTGCTCTATTTCTAATTATGACATCTGCTGCAATTGAGTTGTGCAACTTAATTTAAAGGCAATCCATTTTATATAGAGCACGGTCCATTATATGCCTATTTGCTGCAACTTACTTTTAAGTTCTAATAGAGCACGGTCCAAACAAAATTTCAGATGCATAAACCATTTATTCTATTTCTTCACTTTAAAAAGGTTTTAATGTTGAAGGGTTTTTATTGTTCAGGTTTGTTGCTTTAAAGAGTTGCTGATAAGTGAAGGAAGAGGCAATAAGGTCAATTGTTAAGTGCTTTAAGAGGTTGGATTAGCATTGATCACAAAACGAGACTCAACATGGACAAGCATAAACCTCGAATTCCCCTTACAATGTTTAGAAATGATCACTAAACTTGAAAGGAATTGTATATCACTAAACTAGAAATGATCACTAAACTTGAAAGGAATTGAGAGGACTGAATAATATGTTAAAACTATTTTGCAAGTTAATAAAATTAACATTTAAATTTTATCATCATTGTCTCCTACTCTTATTGTTATAGGTTATTCGTCTTATTTGCAATTTTTATTTTAGTTACATTCATTTACCGCTATTTTTATTAATAACGGGATTTCAAAATTAGAATGATTTTAGTACTAATTGTACCATGTATCGAATCAACCCATGCGGATGCACGAGTATGTTACTAGTTGAAATATAAAACAATTTACGTAAAACTGTTTAACTCACTTTTAATTAAAAAACCAATTTCTTTGAATCAATTTATACTGAGCCATTATGAAGACCGGATACAAAATACGATACGGATATGGAGATACGAGAAAATTTTGAAAATCAAGATACCACATGACTGAGATATTTTAATAAAAAATTATGCAACTGAGAAGATCAGCTGATTTATTGCTGATCTTATCTATTTGAAAGAAATAAATCTAACATGTGCTTTCTTCAACAATAAAACTTAACAAGTTTGGTCAATTTTATTTGGGATCAATAACAAAAAAAAAATCAATTAACTAGTTCACTTCCAATCAAATTTAATTTTTTTAAGTAAATAATAACAATATAGCAATAGGATTTAAAGTTAACTAAATCCAAAACTCCTCTAAGAAAACTAAAGTTAAAATTATTGAGTTGGGCATACCTTTTTTTCTAATTGAAGGGAGCCCTAACGGGCCCAAAACAATTGCAAAAGAACGTTGTGTGGTGTAAAAATTAGGTTCATACTTCCTACAACCTCCTACTCACTACTCCCAATCGATCAATATCTTCAAAATACCCCTAGCCTAAATTTTCTCACTCTCCCTCTCTAACACCCCCTTCAAACCAATAATCGTACCCTTACTCTCTCATGCTCCTCCTTCGCCTCTCTTTCTCACTCAGTCACTCTCATTCGCCTCTCTCTCTCTCTCTCTCTCTCTCTCTCTCTCTCTCTCTCACTTACAAGTATGTCTCTCGTTTCTCCTTCTTCGTTTCTGTAATTGAGTTTTTTTTCTTTCTGGATCTTAGCTTGGTTTGGTACTATACCCGTAAAAAAATTTGAAAAAAACTGAGTCCGGAAGTATATCACCAAATCGGTCCGACATCAAAACACTAAACTTATTTTACAAAATTTCTTGCAATTATCCTTGACACGGTTGACGAGTACTTTGGCTGGTTCAGGAGTGTCTCCCACCCATACCCAATGCCGACCAAGTATCCCATGCCAGATGATTCCGAGGCTTGACAAGTATGTATTTTAGTCGTATTGTTTTATTTGATTAAAGTTGATATTATTCTAATACTTTTATTTTCTGTCTTATAAATTGTGCTCGACATTATAGACTTGGTGGATGAGTTGGAGCAGATGCTAGATGGAAGGGTTCCATGGAAGAAGTACTTATTAATTTCTTTTGACAAAGACAAAAAAATATAAACTTAATTTATATGCACAATAGGTGTATAAGTGTTTTCCATTATCTATAATTTTTTATTAATTAAAATGACACTAATGATCATTTTACAACTGTCTCCGAGGATATTTGAACTCAGCACATTCGAGAATAGAAAGCTAAGCTCTTATCACTTGAGTTAACACCTCAAATGTTAGCTTATAGCCTTATACTGTCATAAAAAAATTATTCAACCAGTAACTTTTTTTTTTTGACAAGAGTCAACCAGTAACTTAATCATTCTATGAATTATTATTATTAATTATAGAATTTTTTATTATGACAATTATTAATTGTAGTTTTAAAAGTCTTTTAAAAAAAATCCACCAGTATTCTTATATATTAGTAAATACCCATTTTAGTCATTGAAAATTGGTTCTTAATAATTTTTTAGGATAAATTAGTCTCTGACATTTTTAAAATCGATACAAATTAATTCCTGACACGTGAACTAATTTATAATTGTTTTAAAAATGTTAGGAAATTATTTATCTCAAAAAAATTGTCAGGAGCAATTTATCCTGTGAAAAATTGTGAGGAAATGAGTATTTACTTCTCGTATAAAAACTAGGGGGGAAAGACGGCACTCCGGCCCGTCTTTCATGTGTTGGTGTATTAGTGGGTAATTATTATTATTATTAGAATTAGAAATAGAAATGTGTTGAGTGTTAGTGGGTAGTTATCATTACAATAAGGATATTTTGGTCAGAAAAATCTGACACCAAAATGACAGTTTTTTTAGAATCTCATTTATTAATTGTTATAGATTATAGATTATAGATATAGATAAAAAGGCTTACTTTCAGCTTAAAACTCTGTTTCTCACTCACTCAACGAGGGTTTACTTTCAGCTTAAACCCATGGCAACGGCGATGAGGGCTGCCGTGGCGGCGCCCCGTGGTTTGCGCCGTTTTTTCTGCTCGAACTCAACCCAGGCTTCTTCTACTTTCCCTTTCGCTTCAACGCCGCCTTCAGCTTGGCCTTCCGCCCGACAGATGGCGGAACCCAGCACCAACCTCTTCGTCTCTGGTTCGTCTCCTCCCTCCCGCTTTTTGAATCTGTTTATAATTATCGATTTGCTCTGATTTTTTCTACATATTTATCGGGATCAATTATCTCTATTATATTTTGATGCATACCGTAATAGGGATTTGCTTCTAATACTGTGCTTTTGATGTTGTTGTTGTTATTATAATGTGAATTGTGTATCTAAATTTGTATGTTCTGATATTGTATGTTCTTTTGCAATTTTTATCCCCTCTTTCTCCTCCAAAAAGCAAGAATAAAAATGTCTATTTCATTGGTATGGAGCCTTTTACGCTTTACCCTTTCAATATGTCATCAGTTGGCCTAACTCACCGGTCACTTGTAATATCTAGTTGACTTTTCATTTCTTACGTGTCTTAAACTTTCAGGGCTTAGTAAACGTACCACGTCAGAGAAGCTAAAGGAAAATTTTTCGGAGTTTGGTGAAGTTGTTCTTGGTTTGTTCTCCATTTCTATTCAGTCATTTCATTTCTAAGAAAAAACATTTGAAGTGCTCAGCTATTTACACTTATACTCTGCATTTATGTCTACGAAATGTAATCTGAAACTATAATGGTTTTCTGTCTGCTTTCAGCATGGGTGGTAACTGATCCAGTCTCAGTTTTATATGAGGGGTCTGGTTTTGTGAAATATTCTACTCTAGAAGGAGCTGCTAAGGGCATTGAAGGCATGGATGGCAAGGTAAGATGGATTAAACCCCAATGCTTACTTTACACCTCTGTGGGGACAGAAAGAAAGATATTTCTTTAAGAACATTGTTGTCTTGGGCTTGTCCCTGCATGTCTATAGTCATGCAAAATAAGACTTCAATCTGACAGCCGAAGGTAAACTTAAAATACCAACATTGCGTGCGACATAGACACATCACATTATTAAGAGATGAAACTCGAATTACTTGACACACTGCCTACAATGCATTCTCTGTTCTTGAAGTACAGTTTTGCATGCACCCTAATAGAACCAAAACCAAAAATGAAGGAAAAACAAATACTGATATATTGATTAGCAACTGAGAATGAATTCCTCAGTCGAGTAGTCGAGTTACAGTAAACTGTGAGTAAAATGACAATGTTTGGAGCTAAACCTCCTTGCAAAAACACCCATATATTCCCTTCTAACAAATTTCCTACCCTCATCCATTCTGTTACTCCCCTCTCTTATACTCGCCATTTTCCTAATTCTAGAATTTTCAACCCCTTATATTAATATTGGGCCTAAAGCACCCTCATTTGAGTTTGCTGTAAATCTCATCTTCATTATATGAACTCAAGTTTGCTCAACCCCCCTTCCTAATCCTCACATAGGAATTCCATGTTTGAAGTTGAAGTCATCAATATAACGGCAATGCATAGCCACCCTGAACTTATAAATCATTTAGCGATTGTTAAGCTCAAATAAGTTTGATGCAACAACCGCAAATGTGAGTTTCATTGATACTCTTTCTGTATCATATTATTGATAGTTTAGGTAGTGCTTGGTTGGGGGAAATGGAGGGGAGGGGTGGAATTATTTTAAATTTAATTATTTGGTTTGTTTTTTTGGAGGAAAGGGGAGGGGAGCAAAATCCCTCCTGACTCAATGTTCGCTAAATTTAGAGGATTGACTAAAATATCTATGCTTTAAATGCCATATGACATATTAAAGGGGTAAACGGTAATTTAGCACTTTCAGTCCACTGAACTTTCCTTCCCCTCAATGTTTGCTAAATTTAGAGGATTGACTAAAATATCTATGCTTTAAATGCCAAATTAATAAGGCTGAGATACCAATGAATATATAGGAGCTATTGAAAGAAAGTAATAACTACCATTTGATAGTGTCAAATAGTTTGAGACAAAGTGACAGATAATACGATACAGAGTGAATCATTGGTTGTTTTTATGAATTTTTCATAACCTTGTTCATGTTAATGTCTAAAAGACCTCTGTCTATTCCCGTTCTCTTTTTTGTCCAAAAAAATTCCTTGTTCTCTTTAATTTTGGTTTTATCAATAATGCTTACTGATATCCCCCTTGTGCAACAGTTTTTGGATGGCTGGGTTGTATTTGCAGAGTATGCAACACCTGAAATAGTGAAAGATGTGACAGGAAAAGAAGAGATAAAATTTAGTTAGAGCATCTTTAGTGGTAGTGTGTTAAATGGGTGAACTAAACTAATTTTTGTGGGATCAAAATGCCACATAGGATTTAATGGATCCCTAGTTGACAAATGTTGTTTTTCCTCCAATGCTAGTTATTTATAAGAAACTATACATTAACCCACAAATTTATAATTTTTTTATTTATCTTCAGTTTTTGATTTAATTTTAATACTAATTTAATTTTTGAAACCCATTTTTCCATCCGTTGCACTCACCTACTCTAGAAGATTCTCACCACTTCATGTTTCTCACACTTCATTCTTTTATTCTCACTACTTTATTTGCACTCTTCCTTTCAACTCCTTCTCTGGAAAACGTTTTCACTACTCTCCCCTCACCCCCAGCTCATCTCTCGTTCTCTCATATTTCTCTCACTCACCCACAGATCCATCCAGGGCCGGCCCAAGCATAAGGCAACCCAAGCCCTTGCTTTGGGCCTCAAAAAAATTACTTTTTTGTCTAGGTAAAAAGGGCCTCGAAATTAGATAAATTATATTATAAAAGGGCCTCCTTTACTATATCATTCACGTAGCCCAGCTGGCTTCAGCTCATCAACACCCGCGGTAGGTCATGGGTTCGAAACTCTTAAAGCCCATTTTAATTTTTCATTCCATATTAAAATAATTAAAAAAAAACAAACTGCATATTTTTGAAAGAGAAGAAGAAAAAGCGCAGAGAAAGAGAGGGTCAAATGGAAACAAGAAATAAGAGGGGAAAGTATATAAGAGAGAAATTAATTATTTATTTTTTAATCCCTAGCAAAAATTTTCAACTTTGTAGTATCTTAGAAAAAAATGAGAAAACTTAATAAGTATTCAAATTACTGATAAATATTAAAAATACAGGTGATATATATTTGTCAATAATACATTTTTGTGGTTAAATTTGTCACTAATACCTAAAACAAGGACAAATAACTGTCATTGATATGTAAAAAAAAACACTGAATAAATATGTCATAAATAATTATAATTTTTCAACACTATTATAAATCTACTATCTTTTAAACACTTGCAAAAAATTCAAACTAAATTTTTAATCCCTGCCGAAAAAGATGAGAAGACTTGCTAACTATTCAAATTACTGATAAATACTAAAATACACGTGCAAATATTTGTCACTGATACTTAAAGTAAGGATAAATCATTGTCACTAATATTAATATATAAAAACACTAGATAAATATTTGTTAAATATATAATTATAATTTGTGAAGACTATTATAAATATACTATCTATCTTCTACTATGTACTATAATCTACTAATCTACTAAAACTAATCAGCTTAATCACTAATAAAAATTCAAAAATAACTTTTTTGTCTCTTAGAAAAAACAAAAAGACTTGATGACTATTCAGACTTCAGATAAATATTAAAAAGACACGCGACAAATATTTATCACTAAAACCTAAAAAAGAGCAAATAATTGTTGTTGATATATTAAAACACAGGACAAATTTTTGCTACTAATACCTAAAAAAGGAAAAATAACAGTTACTAATATATAAAAAATGCGAAATTTATATTTGACATAGCTGATTATAATTTTTGAATTATTATAAATCTACTATCTATATTTTACTATCTACTATAATCTACCAATTGACTAAAACCAATCAATTTAACCTCATGCAAAAATTCCAAAATATATTTTTACTCTCTTAGAAAAAAAAAGAGAAGACTTAGTGACTATTCAGACTACTGATAAATATTCAAAAAACACGTGAGAAATATTTCTCACTGATACCTGAAAAAGCTCGGAAGAACTATTTGTTACTGTAAAAATATTTGTCAACGATTCAAAGAAAAAAATTTACCCTCTTAGAAAAAACGAGTAGACTTACAAACTATTCAAATTACTGATAAATATTAAAAATACACGTGACAAATATTTGTCACTAATACCTAAAACAAGGATAAAAAAACTATGACTGATATATAAAAAACACGGGATAAATATTTGTTATAAATCTACTATCATAAATCTACTATCTATCTTCTATTATGTACTATAATCTACTAATCTACTAAAACTAATCGACTTAACCACTGGCAAAAATTACAAAATAACATTTTTGTCTCTTAGAAAAAAAAAAGACTAGATGACTATTGAGACTACTGATAAATATTTTAAAAAAACATGCGACAAATATTTGTCACTGTAAAAATATTTGTCAATATAAATATAATTTACCAAATTTATAACGGGAAAAAATTTAACCAAATATTCTGTTATTATTTTACTTTTGAATCTTAGGAGAATGATATAATGGTTCCTGCCGAATTTGTCGATATAGTATATAAGTCTTCGACGGGAAAACATCTATTGAAGGGTAACAGAATATTTTGTCAAAAAAATAAAATAATGGAAGACTAACAATTTATTAAAAATATCTACAGACTAATTTTATAAATCATTTTTTTAGTTTTCTGTCCCAACAAGAAAATATTTTCTCTTATATTTGTTTTTGAATTTCAACAAGAGACATTATATGGTGTTATGAAAAATTATACTTTTATATTTTTGGTTTTTTATTTTTATTTATTTTTTATATATTTGGGCTAATTAATTTCTATACTTAGTCAAGTTATATAAAAATACGACGGTACCCGTGCGTATGCACGGGTATACCGCTAGTTAATTATAAAGTATATTCTATTATATAGTTTAAATTTGAAAAATTATATGTATTATCCGTATGAAAGGTTATATTATACACACATACAACTTGTAATTTATAGGGTTAATTGCACTTTTGGTACCTCTATTATGACTCATCCACGATTTTGGTACCCCAAAAATTTTTTCCACGATTTTGGTACCCAATGTTTCCTAATTGTAAAATTGATTCCCCCATTGGTCTAACAGTTTCTATTTTAACCCAGTAATCCAACGTGGCTGCCAGCGTGGCATGCCAGAGTGGAAAAACAATATAAATAAGAATTATTTGTTTTGTTTTTAATTATTAATACATAAATTAATAATATCTACAAAATAACTAAGATTTTACCCTCTTCTTCTTCCTCGATGAGAAGTTGGCACAAACCCTAATCCCCAAACCGCAGCTCCTTCTTTCTTCCTTCTTTCTTCACTCATTTTCGCGATTCAGCCTCCCACTTCGTGTCCCTTCGCAATTTCATTTCAACCCCAATGTCTGAGTATTCAGTTTCATCAAATGGGTCATTGAGAAGAAGACCAGTTCACTGCTGGTGTGGAAAGGAAGCTCCGTTGGTCACTGGTTGGACAAAAGCGAACCCTGGGCGTAGGTTTTATGGATGTGGTGAATATGAGGTAACAGAGCATTTCATTGTTATTTCACTTAGTTCTCTACTTTAAATTTTCAGAATTTTTCACTTTGATCTCTATTGTAATCTCCTACTTTCAATTTTCAGAGTTTCGGCGGAAAACAATGTGAGTTCTTTGACTGGTATGATCCAGATTTCCCTCCTAGAGCTAAGGATCTTATTTGGTCCTTCATGAAGAAGGCTGACGGGTTAAAGACCAAAGTTGCTGAGTTGAATAGGAATATTGCTGAATTGAATAAAAACGATGCTGGGTTCAAGGAAGCAAAAAGGGCTGAACAAGAAATGAAGAAAAAGAAGAACAAGTTATTGGGATTTTTGGCTATATCTTGGATCATTATTTTGATCCTTGGGATTGCATTAGTTGTAATGGTTTAGGGGTTGTTATTAGGTAAGGATATGTTTGTAATGGTTTAGGGGTTATTAGGTAAGGGTATGTTTGTTTTGGTTTAGGGGTTATTAGGGTAAGGGTATGTTTGTAATTGTTTAGGGGTTATTAGTTAAGGGTATGCTTGTAATGACTATGTTATCTTCAATGAAATCATTATCAAATTAGCTGATGTAAAGACTATGTTTTATGAAATGCACTGACTCTGCATAAATCTGATACCTTAAACCAGAAAACCAGAAAATGTTTAACTCTGCATTAAATCTGATACCTTAAACCAGTAAACCAGAATTGATATTAATAAACTAGAATTGATAACATTACAGTAATGAACCAGAATTGATATTAATAAACCAGAATTGATCCAAAATAACATTATAGTAATGAACCAGAATTTAGTAAACCAGAATTGATATTAATAAACCAGAATTACATAACTGGGATTGTTCCAAAATGACACAGCTGATAGTAATAACTGGCATTGTTCCAAAATGACATAACTGAACTAGAATTCGTGGCACTATATACAAAAGGCCACTATTAAGCAGCATTACATAACTGAACTAGATCGTGGGAGCCTACTGGTTGTGTTTCTTGTGGAGCTTGTGAAGATTGTGGTGCTTGGGAGCCTACTGGTTGTGTTTCTTGTGGAGCTTGTGAAGATTGTGGTGCTTGTGAGCCATCAACAGTTGTGGCCTTCTTCTTTCCTTTCTTGTTGCCACCTTTGGGTATCTCTCTGTCTGCAGCTGTCTTACCCTTGCATGTCCTAACATTATGGCCAAATTTACCACATTTCTTACACCTCACAGTTTTTAAAAGCCTAGGGAGCTTGTTGGTAGGCTTTGGCTCATCATTAGCTTTGTTTCTTTTCTTCTTTGGCCTCCCTGGTGCTCTCCTCATAACAGGTGGAAAGATAGGATCTGTATCTGTCTCTGGCCATAATTTTGGTCCATTTGATGGCTTGACAATGTAGGAGTAGGTGCTCATAAATGTTGATTTCCTACGAAACAAGCAATTGCTTAACAGAATTACAAGCAATATACAAGCAATTGCAAAACAGAATGAGGAACAGAATTATTACCTATAATAAAGTGATACAAAATCCTCTGGATTCACCTTGTTATGCCATATACAAGCAATTGCATGGGGACAAGGAATTCCAGAAATGTCCCACTTACGACATGAACATGTTTTGTCTTTTAGGTTGACACTGTACTGGTCAATTTCATTTGATACACTAAACAATGCAAAATCATCATCAGCATGCCATAGAGGAGACCACCCATCAGCTTCTCCCTTCAATCTTTCAATAATGAGTTGGATTTTAGGACAAATATCTCCTTTGTACCTCTCCATAAGTGTTTTTTGTGTTACTATCCTCTCAGTGATGTAGTTCTTTAAGCCTTCAAGTAAATTAATAATAGGTTTCTCTCTATGGTCCAAAACTGCGTTGTTGAAAGCCTCACACATGTTGTTTACTTGTAAGTCACATTGTGTGTCTGCTTTGTAGTGAGACCTAGTCCAAGTGGATGGTGGAAGTTGCATCATATCCTTCCAAGCATCTTCATTCAATTCCTTCATTTTCTTCATTGCCCTCTCCCACTCAGGGACTGTTGTAGCCCTAGCAGCCCACCATAAAACCCCTTTCATTATGTCTCCAGGATATTTCTTCCTCCAATTGCCATAAAGATGCTTTACACACAATCTTTGCTCCACATTAGCCCCTTGGCTAAGAACAGCAGGTACCAATCCCTAAAAAATAACAAATATAAATGAGTATTCTATTTACATTTTGCAAACAATCTTAAATTAGAAGAAATAATGTGACTTAAATTAGAATTTACCTTTTGCTGATCTGATATAAATGAGTATTCTCTTTGACTCAGTTCACATAAATCATTAACCAAAAGGTCGAGAAACCATTGCCATGAATCCTTTGTCTCAGCCTCTACCACTGCGTATGCTATTGGAAGCATCATATTATTTCCATCTTTTCCAACAGTTGTCATAAGTTGTCCACCAAATTCCCCTTTCAAGAAGCAAGCATCTAGACCAATTAAAGGTCTGCAAGTATAAGCAAATGCAGCCTTACAACCTTCAAGACAGACATATATCCTCTCAAAAACAGTACCCCTTGCACTCTCACTGCACTTAATAATTACTGTGCTGTTAGGATTAGACCTCCTCAATTCTTCTGCATAACTCCTTAAACTTTTATATTGATCAGCACCAGCCCCTTGGATAATCTCTATTGCTCTTCTCTTAGCTCTGTATGCTTGAGGAAGAGACAATTTTACACCCCATAGTCGAAGAGCTTCTGCCTTTATCCCTGCAGTCTTCATAGTAGGTGTATGCCTTAAAGTGGGAACAAATTTCTTTGCAAGCCATTCAGTCTTCGCTTGTCTATTTCTTGGTGTCCTATGACAGTTGTGCTCATCAGTTAAACTAACAAGTTGCCAAAAATTCTGACCACTCCTCTTGCTAACCCTCATATGGAATGAACACCCCTTAACACACTTCACTATTATTTTCTTGGTATCCTGTTGTTTAAAATAAACATTCTTCTTACGGGTCATAGCATATTCCTTAACAGCCTCTTTAACAACCTCCTTGCTACTAAATTTCAAACCTAATTTAAACTTAACAGGTTCCCCAAAATTAGGCATCTTGAAATATGGAAAATATGGAGGTTGGTCTTCATCATCTTCACTGTTTGGAGGTGTTTCCAATACATCAGAATCATAATCTGCTTCACCAACAAATTCAGCAGCTGTACTTGACAACATTCCTTCATTGGGGACAACATTCTTGGTTGCAATTCCCTCAGATTTTACCCTTTGCCTAACTTCATCAATAGTGACAGGAGGGAGCACACTTGTCCAATCCCATTTCTCATCATAATCACTATCACTAAAACTGTCCTCCTCATTATCTTCCCCACCTTCTCTATCACTATCTTCCACTTCACTATCTTCCAAATCCTCCCCTTCACTATCTTCCATATCCTCCCCTTCCTTAACAACATATTCTTCATCATCCTCACTATCTAACTCACTGCCCTCTCCTCCATCTTCGTTGTCAACCTCAATAGGGGTGTCAATTAGATGATCTACATAAAGTTCTACTACATTATAACCCTTGGCATCTTCAACCATTTGTAGGACATATTGATCAGTTTGTAGTGGTTTCAAACCTCTTGCTATTGATAACTTAGGGGCCCTGTACCAAAGGCATTGAAAGCTTCTATAACCTAAACTTTTGACCAACTTTGAAATTTCCATATAGGACATGTGGTCCACATCCCAATCCCAATTCATCTCAACCTTTTCACTATTGAGATACACCTTTGTAGGGTAATAGACAAACATACCACCATGGTGTATTTGGAATCTAAGGCATGTGACTTCTGCAGGGCTGTAAAGGAATATATAGTGTTAATAAAATACACTAACAGACAGACCCTAAACATCATAATAGGGGACCACATACCAATTTTTTTCAAGAAACGGAATATTCTACATGAAAAGGAATGATATTACACTGATTAAACAACAATATGCATATTTGTCGTTTTCAACAAACTGATTAAACAACAATATCATACAACAGAAGAAACAAAGAAGAAAGGGTGTATAAAACCAACATAATTTTGGGTTAAACATACCGTTCCACATATTTCTCTTTATCCTTCGCTGTTGATGAAGAATAACACTGTTCATTCGTCTTCTTAGAGCTCCCAGATGTCGCCGTTTTGATTTTTTTAGGGTTCGCGTTTTCTGTTCCTCTTCTGTTCGTCTTCCGTTCGTCGTCACCTGCGTGGTTTCGCATCTTGCTGTTCGTTGTCACCATTCTTCAATCGCGAGTTAGGGTTTCAGACACCATAGCTCTCCATTTCTCGTTTCTGAGAGTGAGAGTGAGAGTGAGAAGTTAACAAAAGCTTCGTAAACAGAAGTTCTCTATTTTCCACATTTTTAATTTTTTTAATAATCATTATTAAGTTTTTAATAATCAGAATCATTATTAAGTTTTTAATAATCATTAATAAATAAAAACAAAACACAAAACGTTATTTACAAGGGGCTGCCACGTTGGATTAGTGAGTGCCAACTCACCCAAATGTTTGACCAGACTAGTGGGGGGCAACGATTTTACAATTAGATAAAATAGGGGTATCAAAATCGTGGAAAAAATTCTTGGGTACCAAAATCATGAATGGTCTATAATAGGGGTACCAAAAGTGTAATTAAGCCTAATTTATATAATACTCTCACTACTTCTATTTAATATATTTTGTCAATTATATGTTAATCTATTCTCTAAAGGGCCTCTCTAAAAAATTCGCTTTAGGCCTTCAAATTGGTTGGGCCGGCCCTAGATCCATCATCTCCATCGTGCAAAGAACTTTCATTGCTTCCATGTTCCATGCCCTTCATCTCCATTCTTCCATGTTCTATGTAATATTGACCACTTCTGGTTCCATGTAATATTCTGCAAAATGAGAGAGAGAAAATTAGAAGAAAGCAAAAAGAAAGAGAAAGAAATATAAAATAATCTTAGTTTACGGTAAGTTATTCTCTTCACGGCAACTAAAAGTTGCCAACAGTTGATGCCACTTAAGATAACTTTAGCGCAAGTTGCATATTACACACGCACCTTATAGTTTATAATTCATTACTTTACCAGCGATAAAGTTAGCTCTTAGAAAAATGATGTAAGGGAAAGAGTGGGAGTATTCCGTACTGCTATCTTTGATTTAATATATAGAGAAAAAAAATGCAAGCTATCTTTGTTGTAAAGGTGAAGGCTATAATAAATAAAGACTAAAGAGAATGAGTTTCATTATAATTTAGGCGAGAGATATAGATGCCCATATTTGTTCATGTTATTCAATTTCTTCTTGGAACGAATTAAGGAACCCCTAAGGAGTAGGGATGATATTTTTCTAAATTCCTCTTAAAGCAAAAATTGATAGGAAGGGGGATGAAAAGTGTTCCAGATGACTAGGAAACTTGAAACCTCAGGGAAGTTTGGGGTAGTCTATGTCAGATTGTCAATCGTAGGTTATTGTTGCGGGCAAGAGATCCTTTGTGTTCTTTTTTTTGTAAATGCCACCTAGAGGGGTGTCTTTCCCTTTTTATACTCTTCCATTTCTTGAGCCTCTTTTAAATTTTTGGGATGGGTGGATAAGTTTCTCAACCATATAATTGAATTTAGCTAATAATAATGATGCTATACAAGTTAAATAGTAGTATTGATTGTAGTTTGTAAGTATCTTGTAAAATTCAGAATTTTTGGAGGAGCCATTGTTAAGAGTCCCACATTGAATGTGATATGGCCTGAAAAAGAGTTTATAAGTGGGAGGCATCCCTCACCTTACAAGCCGGTTTTGTGAGGTTGAGTTAGGCCCAATCCACACTCTTAAGATGGTATCAGAGCCAATCCAAGATCTGTTGGGCTACCCGCTATCGGGCCACCCACCATTATTATCCACGCACCAGTTGTCCGGTCCTGGGCGTGAGGGGGTGTGTTAAGAGTCCCACATTGAATGTGATATGGCCTGAAAAAGAGTTTATAAGTGGGAGGCATCCCTCACCTTACAAGCCGGTTTTGTGAGGTTGAGTTAGGCCCAATCCACACTCTTAAGAGCCATCATTGCCCCTCGAGATCAAAGGTAGCAAATTATTACGTGGAATGGATATAATGATCAGCGGAAGTCATACGTATTTTATACGATAAAGAAATTTTTGGATAAGAATAAGAATTGGCCATTGACATTGAGTTCCACCTACTCACTTTGTCCAAACAAACCACTCGATCAGGTTCAAAGTTCAAACCATCTTCTTGAGACGGTGGATATAGTTCAAACCATCTTGTTGTCATGGGATTGAACAGTGGATAAAGTTAACTATATAACTAATGTTTATGAGCTTAAAACTTCCATAACTTCTACTTGGGAATATGCAATTTTGCATGCTGCAACATTGATTTGTATCAGGCTAATAAGTTATCAAAACTTTTTCCTTTTACATTTGGTTTTTGTCTCGAATCTAATATTTCCCATTTTAGAATTTTGGGATGAGATGTGCAGTGTACGTTTCAATTTCTCCATTCACCATTCACAATGCACTATGATGGATCCTTAAATAAATTTGGGAACTAGTTTGTATCACCCATGCCAGCATGGGTATACAATTTTTTAGACAAAATTTATTATAATGTTGTTGTTACATTTTTAAAAACAATTATAGATTCATGTTGGATAGATGAGATATAAAAGTTGTGTATAACATAAACCATAAATAAGACATATGTATCAACTAATCAATATTACATAGTAGTTTTGTCTCCCCCGTCTCAAAATAATGGTCGGTCTAGCTCATTTCACGCATATTAAGAAAAGAACATAAAAGAATGAGAGAGAATATTATTTTACCATATTATCCTTATCAAACATTGAGAGAGTGATGAATATTATTTTAATTAGAGGGTACAATTGGAAAAAAGCAATTAATATTGGATTGAAAATCGTAAATGACAATATATAACAAATTAACCGCAAGAGGATTCTCTCCCAGTCTCCATCCACGTGGAGAAAAATTCGCCGCCCTTACAGTTGCTAATGAGGCAGTCCCCGCAGAGATCCCTAATGGAATAGTCCCCGCGAGGATCCCCATGCACGGATAGATATTGCCACCCATAATTATATTATAACATACTTAAAAATTAAATTGATAAACACCAATAGTGTAAAATATTTATACATCGTGGTGTATACTAATTAAATTCTACCTTTAATCGGTAATATGTTTATTTAACTTTATTTAAAATATTGTGTATAGATTTTTTTAACGGAGAAATATTGTATATATATTTTATAAATTTTGAACATATGCATTTTATACATAGTTTTGTTGAAGGAACTGTTGCTAGCTTTGCGATTCATTGATATAGCTTGAGAACATAAAATGTACAATCTATTTAATAGTTCCTAATAATATTACTTGACCTATACCCTTTAAAATTTTTATAACTTACTGAAATTTGTTTCACCATTATTAACCAAATATCTGCTAAAGCATTGTAGACGAGCTTAAGATTACATCTATCTTTTAGCATACAGTAGCAATAATTGCTTAAATATAAATGAATAAGACATGCATTTGCATTGAAATGAACCTTGTGTTAGTTTCATGTCTACTAATTTACCTTTTCATTTTTCCATGTTAATCCTAGCAAGAGTTCATACTTCATAGATAATTGTATTAAATTAGTATCATGAGCCGGTACCAAAGTTTTATACTACAGCAACACTAATCAACGAACTACAATTTAAATTTAAAGAATAGTGAATTTCTCAAATTTCTTGCTTTATCCTTAAAAAAAAATTGGCAGAAATTGAAGAAGACACACTTGTCCCATTACTTCATGAACCACTCACGTAACGATTTTCCCACTAAACTCATTCTAGCTACCACGTTTTCTTTGGTGTTTTATTTAGCAGTATTTAACACATTATTTCCATTTGTGTCCTTCACATTGCAATTAGAAAGTTTGGCAGCATGCAAGGAGAGCTATATGATCCATTCCATTATTGAATTGTGGTACTTTGATGGTTTTAAAGTTATATGTATCTGGTCTTGTAAATTCAACTTGCCCATTTTGCAATTGTGACTTGCAAAGTCACAATAGAGGTAGCATACTTGAATTTCCTCTTGCAATAGATAAATAAAAAATGTATAAAAGAATAAATTGTAGGTAAGTGAATTTTTATCATGGATAAAAAGGTGATGTACATGACTTTAGAGAGTATGCTGCCTAAGGATATCAAATATCCATCATGCAGGTCCCTTTAATAACATAGTGGTAATAGTGTCAGATTCTGATGCCATATATTCCTTTAAACCCTTCTCTAGATTATAATATAAGATTCTTTGTTTTCAAATCTGAAATTATCCTTACACTTGGGTATTATGACCCATTTGAGTGCAACCTGATTCTTACACCATATGGTCCAAATAGGGGAAACAAAAGAAAATAACACAATGGACTCTTTAGATATATTGAATACATATGAGTAGCTATTATATTTATACCTAGCCTTATTTACATGTAAATAAAGACTTCAGATTTACTTTTGTTGTATACACCATCTAAATTGGAATTTCATATTCAAAACAGGAGAATGATGAATCATCTTTAAAAAATAGAATTATATCCATTCACTGTGAATGGAATTATATCCAGAAACCAACTCAAAACACATGAGAGTGTGCCTGTAACAAAATCTATCACACAAATATGAGAATATCATCCAACATAAATAGTTTGAAATCAAAGTTTAGATGTAAAGAATGAAAATTTGATTTTAATTAGTAACTCACCTCAAGATAGATAATGTTATTACAACAAAAACCATAATGGTGTTCTTGCTTTGAGATTGCAGGAATGTCAAGCAAGTGAATGAGACAATAATACTCATATAATTGTTTCTGTAAAGATGTACACTCGTTAAACTCAGCTCATATTAGAAAAACATAGTGGTTTGCAGGACTATTTTGATCAGTCTGTACCATTACTGATGCGGTCATAATGTATGATCATAGTACTCAGAGGCCAATTATGATTCAGAAGAAGCCTGCGATAAAGTTCTTTATAGAACACTCCATGAAGTTAATGGAAACATGGGAAATAAAATGCAAGTTTGCCATTGTTGATTTAGTTTGGTAGGCATTTTAACAAAGTATCAACCACTATCAGAAAAATGATGGCAACACTTGAACAAATCTATGAAGAGCACGTATTGGCAGGATGTCTGTCTCCTCCTGATATTGCCATCCCAAAATCCACATCAGGTTGATTTCAAAATGTGAGCTTCAATGTTGTCTTCCTGCATAAAAAAAACAATTCAAATCAAGAAAAAAACCTCTCACCCACTAACATCTAAAAACAATTTATAATTTACTTTGGCTTCAATATCAAAACTGATGGAATCCATACCACGTGTAGGCTTGAAGCTTTGGTTCAAGAGTAACATAACTTTATTAAAGAAATCCGCCATACTCTAAAATTGATAAAATAATGTTTTATTGCACATTTCATCCAAAAAAAAATGAAAGGAAGGAGAAGAGATGAGCTAGCATACAAAATTGAATCTTCATTGCATTTGTTAGCATGGTGCTAATCAAGTTGCTTTTTGATTGATCATAGTATATTCTTTTATGGTTTCCGGAAATTTCATTTTAAAAAAGCTTGTTAATATTGGCAATTAATAAAGGTATAATTTTTTTTTACCAAAATTAATAAAGGTGTCATTGTTGGCAATTAGTAAGATGTATTTTGATTTTTAAATTTAACAAATTAATATGCGTTTAATTTTGTCTCAATTAATTTTAGGAATTCTGATTAGTATGACAATTAGTACAATTTTAAATTCCTAATATAGACTCTATAGGAGTTTAAATCTAAACAATTTCAAATGAAATTTGGTTGTCTAAAATCATTGTCTATGGGTCTAAAGATAATTTTGTCTCTAAATTTGAATTTTCTTATGACTTTCACACAGTATAAAATTATTGTTAACGTTTTATTTTATGTTAATCTTATTTTGACTATTTTACATATGTATCAAAGAATGGTGTGTCTTTTTTATTAAAAAAAGCATGTAAATCAATAAACACTCAATCTGAAATAAATGAATTTGTTTTCATTTAGTTTTTTATTAGTATTTGTTTTCATATATTGTAGAATCATCTCTACCAAAAAAATATACGGAAGAATCATTCTCATAAATTATCACTTTTATCTATTTCTTTTTAGGAAAGGTCGACTACTATGTTTAATACAAAAGAAAATCATTTCTTTTTTGTTGTATTTGAAAATAATTTCAATTAGCTTTGTTGTTTAATTTCCTTTATATTCAAATATGATAATAGTTAGCCTTGATGGTTTGATGCAAATGTTACGGCCATTTATTTGGCTTTAATGTTTTATTTTATTAATGATTTATGATGAGAATGTTGTTTCCAAACCAGCGTGAATGATTTACCTGACCAGCCTTAATGTGATTATTTTAGGAATAGATTTTGTTAGGTGTCGTTTTCACCTATTTATTAACCTTTATTTCTGGTCATACACGTAATATACGGTTTCCTAATATTTCTGGAGCCGCAATTTTGTTAATTGTGAGCCGTTCATTTGTTGCCTCATATGTAACTTTTGTTCACACCAGTCCAGATGTTGCGTCATGCAGTTAATTCCGTTTTTTTCCAACAAAATGGGAGCTGCAATTTCGTGAAGTGGGAGCCGTCCAGATTTTGAG
Source organism: Astragalus glycyphyllos (assembly GCA_963573325.1). Lineage (NCBI taxonomy): Eukaryota > Viridiplantae > Streptophyta > Magnoliopsida > Fabales > Fabaceae > Astragalus > Astragalus glycyphyllos. The sequence continues at coordinate 63,158,733 of OY754310.1, read as the reverse complement.
TCATACGTAACTTTGTTTCAGAACCGTTCAGATTAGACCAATGGATTTTGAGTCATACGTAATTTTGGAATGCTGATGTGTACTATTCCTGATTGAATATAATTATGATTATGATTATGATATGATTATGATTATGATATGGGTCCGTTTGGATCGACTCATTTGGGCTTATCTACTGCTTAAGTACTTATGAAACTGTTTGGGAGAGCTTATGGAAACAGCTTATGACTTGTTCATAAGCTGTTTTCAACTAATTTCCATAAGCTCCTCGAGATAGCTTATGAAAACAGCTTATAGCTTATAGAAAAATAGTTTTAACATTATTTTATTGTTTATTATATAAACAGCTTATGCATAAGCTGTTATACGATAAGCACTTATACGATAAGTGCTTATGCCATAAGTTGTTAATTAAGCTGTTTATCCAAACGGGCCCTATATATTAGATATAAATCTCCATGTATAAGAAAGTATCTTGAGCCAATAACTGGAGACTTGTTTAGTAGTTCAGTTTGATGATTATCATTTGATGATTTAAATTTCCCAACATTAGGGGAGAGAATAAGCAGCTAGAAAAAGAGACCAGTTGGAATGAATTATCATTGTCTCATCTTGATCCTCAAACTAAATAAGTGAACTAGAACTTCAAAAGATAATTCATTTGCAAAGCTTAGAAAACAATCTACCAAATGCACTCACTGATCCAAAAAGTGTGACGAAATCATATATATATCAGCTGCTAATGCTCCAATAAAATGGATGTCTCTATTGGACAATCTAATATTGTAAATGAGTCTCAACCGCGTATGAAGCGTGGTAGACCAATCGGTTCCAAAGATAAAATCATCGAACAAGAAAATGAGCTAAAAAAAAGATGGCCCAAGCGATGATATAGAAACTCTAAAAGAGTCTTCTATTAGAAATATTATAGTTAGTTGGTTAATTAGTTAATGAAGTTTGTTAGTAGTTATAATTCAGTTAGAGTTAGTTTTTTAGTTACTAGTTTGTTATAGATTAGTTAGGTGAGATTGGATCTATATATAAGGTCAAACTCATTGTAATCAATCAACTTTTCTTTTTCAATATTGAAATTGTTTTCATTCTTTTTCAAAAAAACACTAACAGTAACCGAATTATAACTACGAACAAACTTCCTTAACTACTTAACCAACTAACTATAATATTTCTAATATATTGACATTTGAGAGACTTCGAGAAAAAGGAATGAAAACAATTTCATTATTGAAGAAGAAAAGTTGATTGATTACAATGAGTTTGACCTTATATATAGATCCAATTTACCTAGCTAATCTATAACAAACTAGTAACTAAAAAACTAACTCTAACCGAATTATAACTACGAACAAACTTCCTTAACTACTTAACCAACTAACTATAATATTTCTAATAGTCCCCCGCAAGCTAGAAGTTATTCACAATCTTATAGCTTGGAATGAACAATACAAAATTACATCAAATCAAAAGAAAATTACATCGAGAGATGTCGGAAATACATCGATAGAAATCAAAGCTACAAGACAAAATGTTGTAACTTTCCGAAGGAAGCGACAATGCCTTAATCCGGACAACCAGCAAGATAAATTCCAACTTCCTTGACATCCAAAGACTCAACGTCAGATAGATAATAAACTCATCTTAGTTGCTTCTTCATGAACCACGGGGGCTCCATCACGGTGATTGTTGCCCAGAAAATCAAGAAAGTGCGTAAGTGTGTGAGTAGAACATAAGCATTAACACTAGGAGTGAAAAATAAAGATCATCACCAATGATGAAGATATCGACAATGGCGAAACGACGCATATGCTAAATGAATCGAACAAAACCAAAATTGAGACGCAAGATTGTAGTAGAATCACAAATCTGCAAAACTGGATTAAAAAGGAATTTAAACTCCGCTTCAGATCACAATCATTGGAAACCAAGATGAAAGGAGGACAATCAAGGGAAATCGCAAAACTGAACTGCAAGAATTGCAAATAGAGTTGAAAGAAATATGAGACTCCAATAATCGAATTGGGAAGGCAAATTGCAGAAACAGAGGCACTCTCAAAGAAGCGAGAGGAAGGAGATGCAAAATGAAAAAATGCAAAACGCAAGTGAAGGGATGAAACAGAATCAACAACAACACAAGAAACAGAAAAACAAATGATACAAAGACGAATAGAAAAGAAAGTGGAGGAAAACTTAGTAAAAGAAAAGAAACTAATAGAATGAAGATAAAATTAAGAAATTTCTTTTGATGCCCACCACTGAGCCCTTGTTCATGAATCGCAAATTAAAAGCATGGATTCACGAGAAGGCAATGGAGGAATCGTTGAGGAGAAAGGAATGCGAAAGCTACATAATCGGGCAAAAAAACCATTGGGGAGCAAAAAAAAAAATTATATACCAAAATAATGCACATTGTGGGTTATTACCAAAATTTTTTACTTTGGTAAATAACCCACAATGTGCATTATTTTGGTATATAAATTTTTTTTTTGCTCCCCAATGGTTTTTTTGCCACATAATCGCTTCTGATATATTGACATTTGAGAGACTTCAAGGAAAAGGAATGGAAACAATTTCATTATTGAAGAAGAAAAGTTGATTGATTACAATGAGTTTGACCTTGTGTTAAAACGTTGACACGTGTCATTTAATAGTCATTAGCGGTTTTGCGTCATATTTTAATATTGTTATTAGTAGAACTTATTAGCATAGGAATTAAAAAAAACTGTTATTAGTATTTAATTTTAACTATTATTATATTTCAATACAAAATAGAAATCAGATTTACAAAAATAATAAAAAAGGCTGAAATACAAAATATTTTAAAAAATACAAAAAAAAGAAGACATCAGCGTCTGCTATCTTGGTTAAGGTTCAGAAGTTCTTTTATCCTCCTCCTGATATGTTTCACAAAGAAGGCAACTGGCATCACCAACATCAAACACGCCTCTGCATTCACCCAGGGATCCTAAGCTCTGCCTATTCCAAAACCTTTGATCAAGCATTAAGTCTACAAGGCATAGACCAGCAAATAATCAGAAAAAGCAGAGTATGCAATAGCATGAATGGAGAAATTGAGAGTGATATTTCAAGAGCCCATAGGCCATAGCTGGCCATGGTAAGAAAACAAAGATGAAGGAGCCTATATAAAGAGAGCAACAGATTCAAGCAAAAGAGGGGAAGGATTTTGGGGGAACAGAATGTAGAAAAAATTAAAACAATGAGGAACATAATAAGAATGTGAGAGTAGCAAAAACCCCTCTTAGATTAGGAGTTAAAAGGTGAAAATTGGAGAGTTGAAGAACTGAAAATAAAAGAAGCAAGGAAACAGAGAGAGCTCACCACCGCTGCAAACGCCGGTGCGGCGGCGCACCACCGCCGTGGTCCCCATTGTCGCTGATATCACTCCATATTTACCCTCAAGGAGAAGAGTGCCTCAATCCGTTCGCACCATTGCTCGTACGGCGCCACCGGCACCGTCACCCATCGCCGGCTTTCTCCCCTCATCGCATCTCTCTCTCTCTCTCCTTCTTCTTCTCTTTTGAAAACCCTCTTTCTTTTTGTCTTCCATGGTTTCTACTGATTTAGGGATTTGGATCCCATTTTGCTGCTAAGTTTCGTTTGCTGCGTGCGTTTTCTTTTGTGGTGTTTTAGATATTATCTTTTTTACAATAATATAATATATAATAATATGTGATGAAATAAGTATATGAGTGTATATATTTGTGGGTGTATATATATGAGCGTATATATGTGAGGGTATATATCATCATCATCATCATTCAATCCACTCTGCAATACACTCCCTCTCTTGCTGTCCGTAACCCCCTTCCCTTTTTTTTTCTAGTTTATCATTTCTTTTGTTTGCTATTCATTATATCTTTGTTTAACAGTAAATAAGAAACGAATCGTTACAAGTTGCTGCGCAAACCCCTTTTTACTCTTTCTCACACATTTTACAAATCAATGAGTCCAACTCATTCTCACACATTTACAAACTAATGAGTCCAACTAATTTTCAAACAATCTTAACTCTTTTTTTTAGATATGTTTCCAAGTAAGCATAACCAAACACATCAAACTTTTTTTATGAAACCATTTTCTTTCTTTGAATACATAATCATAAAAATCTAATTTTCAAAAATAAGAAAATTAAGTCGACTGTACAGTCGGATTAATTTGTATTTTAGTGCTAATGAGTTGTACAACTCAGGAGTTCTTAAATCGCCATAAAAGACTATCTAAAAACATTAATTAAAAAAATATAAACACACAAACCTTTTCTACCCAAGAACTACGTAGCCTTTGATTCTCTAACGAGAGATACGTAGGAGCGGGGGCACACTCCCGTCAAGTGCAAAAATAAACAACTTTCATTAAGTCATTTTTAATTCATTTCATGCAAACTTAGCAAAATAATTATAGGGGATTAAGTCGGTTGTACAACCGGGTTAATCAGCTTTTTAGGATAAATAAGTTGTACGACTTAAGAGTTCTAAAATCTCTATTCCAATAAATTCAAACCACCACACATCAAACCATTTTTCAAAACTACAAAAAACTCCATTTTTAGAAAATAGGGGACTAAGTCGACTGTACAGTCGGGTTAGTCATCGTTCTAGGATGAATGAGTTGAACAACTCAAGAATCCTAAAATCCCTATATTAAAAAACACCAACCAACAACTTTTTCTACCCAAGAACTACGTAGCTTTGATTTCTCCATCGCACCTGGAGATACGTAGGAGCGGGGGCCCACTCCTGTCAAGCACAAAAAACTAAAAATTTTATTAAGTTTTTTTAATTAACAATAAAAGGGTAAAATATGCATTTTCAAAATTAACATCCTTTTATACAACTAATTAGAAGGTAACCTTCCTTAGGAAGGATGCCGTGGGGTGCTAATACCTTCCCCATGCATAATCGACTCCCGAACCCGAATCTGGTCTCAAGGACCCTTATCCAAATCAAAGGGATTTACCGATGTTTGGCCTTATAATTAAACATTGGTGGCGGCTTCATTTTTGAACCTTTGAGGAATCCTCACTCAGATTTTTCGGTCGCTACACCTTATGTATAGATCCAATTTACCTAACTAATCTATAACAAACTAGTAACTAAAAAACTAACTCTAACCGAATTATAACTACGAACAAACTTCCTTAACTACTTAACCAACTAACTATAATATTTCTAATATCTTCAGACATAGAAGACATTTTAGTTCCAGAAGAACTGATTAGGTACTTGAAAAATTCTGAAATCAAATAGATCTCAATGAATTATGTCAAGAACAAAATATGATGGAACCGAAACGAAGTCAACATTGACAATGTTTTTGACATATAATATAGCTCTAAATGTGATAAATGATCATGATCCAAAGTCTATTAAAGATTATAGACAAAGTGAAAATTGACCAAATTTTAAAGATCAATTTGAAGAGGAATCGAACCTGCTTTACAAGCAAAACGTTTTCGGACATGTAGTCCAAACATCGAATGTGTGAAATCAGTTGGATACAAATGGGCATTTATGAAATTGAGAATGGTGAAATTGTAAGATACAAAACTCGACTTGTTGCTCCAGAGTTTCATATTGTATTTTTGACCATTCTAATGAATAAACCACTTTATATATGTTTTGCATATTAACCATATAGATACAAAGTATTTTTCTAATTCAGACCAAGTTAGACTCCGAGTCACCTATTGTCTACATGAGGTGACATTAAAATATCATTATGACCTAAAAACAATCTATGATTCTCACTTCTTCATTTCAAGCTAAAATGCCAACAATTAAAGGAAGATGTCCTGAAGATAATACTGACTGCAAAGCTCCATTAAAAGAGGATATCTCACAAGTGACAGAGCTGAGTAGATTACTCGACATGCACTTGGGGAGAAACTCCAGATGTTGGAATTCATATTCTTAAGCGATGCTTCAAATAGTGGGAGAAAACTGCACTCTTTTTCCCTTCGCTACGGTTTTGTCCAATTGGGTTTTTCAGACAAAGTTTTTAACGAGGCTGTTCCCATAGAAATGATATTGTACTCTTTTTTCCTTCACTAGGATTTTTTCCCACCGGGATTTTGTTAGCAAGCTTTTAATGAAGTATATCATCGATGAACATCCAAGAGGGAGCGTTATGAATACTTAGTTTAGTGGATGCCCATATGCTTAATCTTCCATTCTCCACTAACTCCCATTACTGAGTGGGTTATTAATGACCCTTAACTTTGATCATTCACTTACCTTTTGTGTCCCATAAATAGGACTCATATATTAGTGTAAAGTGAGACTTATGAAGAGCATAATAGAAATACTCTCTCATTTTCTTAAAAAAAGTTTTACCAAATTGTAGTTTTTTTTAAGACAATTATTATTGTAATTGTAAAATGCTATACACCATATATAAATTAAACTAAAAAATATTCATGGCGAAACTCATTAGTAGTGGAGTAATAACCTATAGTTTGTCCTTTTTAATTTTACCCAACAATCAGTCTTCCGCCGTTCGTAAAAAAAAGAGGCAAGTTTTTTTCCTACTCCCTCCTTATACCCCATACCACCCCATTTTATCAAAAGGCCCAAAATGTCCCTGAGTTTTTTTAATTTTTTTTTTAAAAAAAATTCGGATTTATACGTAAATTCGGAGTTTACAATTTTTGAAATTCCTGAAATGCATCAAAAAGAGGTATTTTCGGAAGCCATTTGACTATTACGAGAAATAACGATAAATAATGAAACTCGCTGAACTACGATAACGATAACAAACGAGAGAACGAATACGGCTAAAAAATACGGTAATCATAATATAAGAAATTCGATGAAATACGAGTACAAATAGACAAAAAAAAAATACGGAAAAAAATACAACTATCGGTCAATGTCTAAATCTCCCAAAGCCTGAAGGAGTCTCTCATATGCACCAGTTGGAAGGCCTCCAGTCCCATGCATAAAGGATATGTCCAGCGGCAGAATCGAGCCTATCCTCCATGTCCGTGGACCAACATCCTCAGTTGCTGGCTCCTGATCTGGTACATCATGCTCTGGGGATGGATAGAACGCCAACAACTATAAATGGAGCTCGTAGATGGATGTGGGCCCGAAATGAGTGCAGGAGGGATCTGCTGGACGTACTCAAACTGCCAGTGGACCCTGTGTATTCCTCAACCTAAACCTCGTCCTAGTGCCAGGACCAGGAGGAGTTTGATCATCTCGTGGTCCTTCTCTCGAAGACTCGCCTCGCTCTATGTTTCCTGATCTCGTCGCCATTGAAAAAACAAAAAAAAAACATTAAAAAAGAAATTTTTTAAAAAAATCAAAGGTATTCCGGAAATAGGGGATAAATTCGGAAAAAAATCCTGGGATTTCTGGAAATAGGAATAAATTCGGATAACAAAATCCTTGAATTTCCAGATATACATAAACAAGGGGGTATATCCAAAAGCCAAAATGCATTCCAGATATACCCCTTGTTGATGTATATCCGGAAATCCCAGGAATTTATGTTCCGAATTTATCCAAAACATGTGTATTTTCGGAAAGTTTAACGTTGTTTACTTACTTTTTTTAGGAAATATGCGGAAATGAGGATTGATTTCATTTTTTAAGGGTATTTTAGTCCATTTGGACATTTATGGGGGTAGGAAAAAAAATTTCCAAAAAAAAAAATCATCCACCATTTTTCTTATAAAAAGGCCTAAGGGCTCTACAGTTCCCGACGTCCGATTTTCGTACTCTGTCTCTCTCTCTCTCTCCCTCTCTCTCTCTCCAACCAGGGTTTACTTTTTAGCTTAAACCCATGGCGATGAGGGCTGCCGTGGCGGCACCCCGTAATTTGCGGCGGTTTTTCTGCACGAACTCAACCCATGCTTTTCCTACTTCCCCTTTCGCTTTAACGCCGCGTTCGCCTTCCACCAGACAGACGGCGGAGCCTAACACCAACCTCTACGTCCTTGGTTCGTCTCCTCCCTCCCGCTTTCTGAATTTCTTCATAATTATTATTAATTTGCTCTGATTTTTGCTACATATTTATCGGGATCTAATATTCTCTATTACATTTTGATGCATACCGTAATTTGGATTTGCTTCTAGTACTGTGTTTTTGTTGTTGTTATTTAATTGGAATAGATAGTTTTGTTTTGGTGTATGTTCTGATATTGTAGTTCGTATTGGAAGTTTTGATCAGCTTGAGGTTTGAATTGAAGTAGATTTTCTCGTTTAATTTAGGTTGTCTTGTTATGGCATCATTCCAATTTTTCAAAAAATATACACTATAAAAGCTATTAGGTTTCTTCTTTCACACTGCTTTTAGATTAAACATCTGATGCATTTTCCTAAGTTAGTATGAATCTCTTTTTCCTTTGTGGTTTGATGTCCAGAGTCTCTTTTTCCGCTCTCAAAATGCCATATATAGGTGCTAACATTTGTCTTTTGCAATTTTTATCCTCTCTTTCTCCTCCCAAAAGCAAGAATAAAATTGTCTATTGGATTGATAAGATGGAGAGCCTTTTTCCCATGCAATATGTCATCAGTTGGCCTAACTCACCTGTCACTTGTAATATCCTGTTGACTGTTCATTTCTTATGTGTCTTAAACTTTCAGGGCTTAACAAATATATCACGTCAGAGAAGCTAAAGGAAAAATTTTCGGAGTTTGGTGAAGTTGTTCATGGTTTGTTCTCCATTTCTATTCCGTCATTTCTAAGAAAAAAAGCATTTGAAGTGTTCAGCTATTTACACTTATACTCTTCTGCATTTATGTCTACGAAATGTAATCTGAAACTATAATGGTTTTCTGTCTGCTTTCAGCTTGGGTGGTAACTAATCCAGTCTCAGTTTTATATGAGGGGTCTGGTTTTGTGAAATATTCTACTCTAGAAGGAGCTGCTAAGGCCATTGAAGTCATGGATGGCAAGGTAAGATGGATTAAACCCCAATGCTTACTTTACACCTCTGTGGGGACAGAAAGAAAGATATTTCTTTAAGAACATTGTTGTCTTGGGCTTGTCCCGGCATGTCTATAGTCATGCAAAATAAGACTTCAGGTAAACTTAAAATACCAACATTGCATGCGACATAGACACATCACATTATTAAGAGATGAAACTCTAATTACTTGACACACTGCCCACAATGCATTTGAAGTACAGCTTTGCATGCAACCTAACAGAACCAAAACCAGAAATGAAGGAAAAACAAATACTGATTTACTAGAGTTGAAGTCATCAATATAACTGCAATGCATAGCCACCCTGAACTTAGAGGATTCACTAAAATATCTATGCTTTAAATGCCATATGACATATTACAAAGGGGTAAACGGTAATTTAGCACTTTCCCTCCATTGAACTTTCCTTTCTCTCCATTGAACTTTCCTTCTCCTCCATTCAAGCCCCCCCCCCCCCCCCTTGAACCAAACATCGCCTTAAGGCAATGCCCATTTTAAGAAAAATCGTTAACTATTACGAATTTCCATGGTAAAATGTTCCTTTTTGACTAAAATACCCTTACTATCTTCAGAAGAATATTAAACGTGACATTGAGTCAAGTGGTTGAAAACTTGAAATTAATAAGGCTGACATACCAATGAATATAGGAGCTATTGAAAGAAAGTAATAACTACCATTTGATAGTGTCAAATAGTTTGAGACAAAGTGACAGATAATACAATACGGAGTGAATCATTGGTTGTTTTTATGAATTTTTCATAACCTTGTTCATGTTAATGTCTGAAAGACCTCTGTCTATTCCCTGTTCTCTTTTTTGTCGAAAAAAATTCCCTGTTCTCTTTAATTTTGGTTTTATCAAACTGCTGTTGCAATTTCAATAATGCTTACTGATATTCCCCTTGTGCAATACAGTTTTGGGATGGCTGGGTTATATTTGCAGAGTATGCAACACCTGCAATAATCAAAGATGTGACAGGAAAAGAAGAGATAGAATTTAGGTAGAAAAATGATGTAAGGGAAAGAGTGGGAGTATAAGAACTTGTTTATGCTAAATGTGATGGTTGCCACGGTCATGTCCACAATTTGAAGATGTTTTATCCGTTTCACTATGAAAGAAGTTTGTTGTCGCGTACGTGTGCACGTGTGTGAAATAGGCTTTGACCTGCTGTTTTAATATAGAATTAAGAGAAGTGCTAGCGGCAGTCGCTCAACACACACTCGCTTAAATACTCGCTTTTTTACTAGGCCACGTCATTATTTTTTCAAAACCTTTGCTTGGTTACCGGCTGAAGCTGTTCACTCACCAATAGATTTTTAAAGTCTCTTATCTTCTTTATAGACTGAAACTCAGCGGTTATAGACTTGTGAAATCTGTGTGGCGTTGGCAATTGCTCACGGCTTTACTGTGACACGAAATACTCCTCCAACCTTCTCCTTTTGGTCTACTTATCTTCTTCAGATTCCTCTTTTTTTGGTCAAATGAACTTTGATTAGTAGTTTCTACCTTCTCCTTTGGGTTATTAATGATCTTTTGTTGGTTGTGTATTCTTAAATATATTTTTTTTGGTCAAAGCTGATTGATTCATTCATACGGGCAAAGCCCAAACCAAGCAACTACAAGTTGAACAAGTTCACCCGGATGTAATCGAGAAATAAGCGGGGTGCAATAATGAACCTTACAAATGAAATAAAGCCCAATGAAAAACAAACGGGCAAGTCAAACCCGACCCATGAGCAACAAAATACAAGTTACACGAAAGGGGAAAGCAAACGGCCACGACTTCTTCCACACCCGGAGCTACTCACTAGAGACACCCTTAACACGCGTGAAAAGACCAAAATGCCATTAGTGAGTCATTTGATCCAACGATGGTTTGGCGCACGGTTGGCCAAACCGGTTCGGCGGCACCACGACCGAACCAGAAAAAACACACAGACACCCCCCTTTTTAACTGGTTCGATGACACCACGTCCGAACCGGTTCGACCAACCATGCGTCGAACCAGTTAAAATGCAGTGTGGGGGGTTTTTCCACGTGAGGGTATTTTGGGAATATTTAAGGTTTGGGGTGTCCACTGAGTAGCGGCGGGGTTGGAAGAAGTATGGGCCAAGCAAAAAACACGCAGCAGCTCCATCTTCTACACCATACCCTAATTCAGCAAAGAATATCAATGGCTCATCAAGGTTGTCACCTACCACGAACAACCTCAGATTAATGCACGCAACTACTCCACAGCCACCGCAGCACCAAAGGCTACGAGAATAATGCTTTCTCAACTACTACATCACTCGTACATCCACACGGGCTTGTCAGTTATGTGGCATGATTATACTGAAACAAAAATTAAAATTTCAAATGTCATCTATTATTAGTTGTAAAGTAATGGTTCTAGTCATCAAAGTTACAATCATGAGTGTGTTTTAAATAGCAAAACAAATAACACGTGCATTTGGGAAGCAAATCAACTTAAGCTATCAAAATGTTGCAAGTAAAAGGGATTGTCTAGATTAAAAGCTTTAGTCACAAGGTCTATTGCGTTAGTAGTCAAACCATAATTCAAATTAAGAAATATGAAAGTAAATTAGTGAAATTTAATGTTATTAATGAAATACCATTGAGTGCCAAACTCATGATTAAATGTTATTGTGTGGTGATTTTCCTTGTCATTAATGAGATACCACTGAGTGCCAAACTCATAAAAAAATGTTCTTGTGAATGTAGTATCTACGTTAACAAAAGGATGAAATAAAAAAACATAATTGTAAGAATATCAGTTTCATAAAAAATTCCCTTTGTAAATCATTTTAGTTTTGCACATACATACATATTCTGTTCAAGTGGTGGCGGTGGCGGTGGTTTCAAGTGGTGGGGATGTGGGAGAGAAAGGAGACACGGATATTGATATTTTGGGAACAGGAGTGCGTGGAGGTGTTATAGGCAAAAAGTGGGGGGTGCTAGAAGCCATTTTCTTTTTCTAACCGAATCTAGCCCAATAAAATGTTGTGCGTATTTTTGTACGCGAAACAAATTTCATTAGAACTTTCTTAAATCGGAGGCCAAAGCAAATGAAATACAAGGAAGAATTTCCTTTAACAAAATAGAATTAGAATTTAAGATGACAAATTTTGCTAACTGGTGAGTGATAACTCTATTTTATATAGAGTTATTTATGCATCTAAACTTAAATAAATTGCTCAAATCCAAGTAAAATAGGTAGTAAATATAGTCTTATGAATAAAATAACAACATTCAAAGTTTTAAAGGGTTAAGAGTATGACTTAGCATTTTGCATATATATTGGTATGTTTGATGTGTCTGTTCAGTGCACCTGCAGTTGATGCACCTGCACCAGAATATAACAGTGCACCTGCACTGGAAACGGACAACAATGCATGAAGAACCTTTTGGACCATCATAATGCACCAGCACTTGATTGATGACATCATGCTTAGTCATGGGGCACATGCAACTTGCAAATTTCACGCCCACCATAGAAGACTAGCTTTGAAGAGTCACACTCTTAGGGACACTTGGCCATCCATTATTGGACCTCCATTTGTGTTTGAGTGTGGGATTCAATTTGCTTTTTGAAGATCTGAAAAGTAACCCTAGTTAACTTTTCAAGTTAACTTAATCTCCAAGGAAATCTCACTTTCTGAAGACTATAAAAGGACTCTCACTTCTTACTTGAAGAATCATCTCTTATCATCTCATACACCTCAATTTACATTTCTTAGAGTAGTTTTAGATAGTTTTATTGTAAGGAAGAAATTGACAACTTCTTTCTCCACTTCTAAGTAGTACTAGCTAAGTGTCGTGGAGTTGTGCACCTGCATTGCTTGGAGCTCTCATGCAAAAGAACTTCAACCCGTGTAATCTCTACCTTGTTGTTTTCTTTTGTGATTTCAATTATATAAATATGTTCTATTCAGTTCATATATGCCTTGCAATGTCTAACTTGAGCTAAACTCACTTGGTTGGGATGTTTTAACTTTATAATGATCTTTTAAACAAGTTATTGTGTTCTTGTGTGGTGTGTGCATTTTAGTTCTTGTGTAATACTTCTTTCAACACTTGTTTTGAGGTTGATCGCTTAAAATAAGTAGATTTGTAAAAGCAGACATGGTTTACAATTAAGAACTCAAGAACTAATAAGGGTGAGTGTTTTAATAAAGTCTTTGTTAACTTGTCTTAATAAAGAATTTTTTTAAATCCATGCTAAGTCCTAGACATAGGATAGCATAGTCCTTAGGGTGATACAGTGGGTACTTCAAATCCAGTAGTGAACTTATTTAGCATGCTTAGACATAAAAAGCTTGTAACGAAGCTCTGAAGACAGTGACTGAAAAACACATTTCAATTGCAGCTGCATTCAGTGCACCTGCACCACATATAAACACAGAATTCTTAAAAGTGATTTATTTGGTGAAGACATCTCAACCTTCATTCTCCACTGATTCCTTACATCTTTTATACTTCATTCTGTTTGCTCACTCCCATCTATTGTTTTATTACTTGGCTACTTGCACTAATTTCTTTATGTATAAACTACAAGAATTAATCCAATCCCTGTGGGTTCGATCTTATTATACTACTTGTTTGTGACTGTGTATACTTGCACACTTTTTCGCACACCAGTGAGCGACAATTTTGCCATCCTATCTAACATGTGAAAAAATAAAAGCTCTAAAATACTTAGATAAATAATTGCATTCATGCAGGATTCTACCAAAATAAGAATGTGTTTCCTTCAAGTCAGACATTTGAGTGACCAATTTGTAAGCAACCAGATTCAGCATGAATATTCATGAAACCCATTTCAAGAGCAAAGTTCAAAGCATACCGCAAACCACAACCTCTGCAATAAAATATTCAGGAGGGCAAGTAAAAGACCAAATTGCCACAACAAAAGGGAAACCATAATGGTCTCTAACATGTCCCCCAAATTTTATCTATTGAAAGAAATAAGGTTTTTTTTTGTACCCCCACCACATTCCATATAACCCCACATAATTTCTAAAACCCAAAATACCCCTGCCCAACTAAAATTCGCTCGGATTTACCCCCACCTAAGGTAAATCCGCTTTGTTATTTTTTCAAAGCGGATTTATCTACCCAATTGGTAAATCCGACTTTAAAAATAACAAAGCGGATTTACCTCAGGTGGGGGTACATTCGCTTTGTTATTTTTAAAATCGGATTTACCTATTGGGTATATAAATCCGATTTCCCTAAAAAAAGAAAATCGGATTTACCCCCACCTAAGGTAAATCCGATTTTGTTATTAAAAATAATTGTTTTTCATTTAAATTTTTAAAAAAGGTTATAAAAACGCTACTAAAAATCCGTTAACGAGTCAAAACTAATCAAAAAATTATAAAAACACCACTAAAAATCTAATAAAATCAAAATAAGGTTATGCAATTTTTTTATAGATTTTTTGGAGATTATGAAAAAAATAAAAAAATAAAAAATAGTAAACGATGGAATTTGGGATTTTGAGCCCCCTTGTCCTGAAAGAAGTCCCTTCTTGGGAGCCCCTCCTCCTTCGCCTCTCTCATTCTCATTCACCTCTCTTTCTTACTCATTCACTCTCATTCACCTCTCTCTCTCTCTCTCTCTCTCTCTCTCTCTCTCTCTCTCTCTTACAGGTATGTCTCTCGTTTCTCCTTCTTCGTTTCTGCGATTGAGTTTTTTTTTCTGGATCTTAGCTTGGTTCAGTACTATACCCGTAATTTTTTTTGAAAAAACTGATCCCAAAAGTATATCATCAAACCGGTCTGACATCAAACCATTGGACTTATTTTACAGAATTTATTGCAATAGTCCTCGACACGGTTGATGGGTACTTTGCCTGGTCTAGAAGTGTCTCCCACCCATACCCAATGCGGACCAATTACCCCATGTCAGATGATTCTGAGGTTAGACAAGTATGTATTTTAGTCGATTGTTTTATTTGATTAAAGTTGATATTATTTTAATACTTTTATTTTCTGTCTCACAAATTATGGTCGAGATCATGGACTTGGTGGATGAGTTGGAGCAAATGCTAGATGGAAGGGTTCCATGGAAGAAGTACTTATTAATTTCTTTTTGTCAAAGACAAAAAAATATAAATTTAATCTATAAGTGTTTTACATTATCTACAATTCTTTATTAACTAAAGTGGCACTAATGACCATTTTACAACTGTCTCTGAGGAGATTTGAACTCAACACGTTTGAGGACAGAAAGCTGAGCTCCTACCACTTGAGCTAACACCTCAAGTGTTAGCTTATACTGTCATTATAAAAAAATTAGTCAATCAATAACTACCTCTATATTTCAATAATTCTATGAATTAGTATTATTAATTGTAGTTTTTTTAAGACAATTATTAATTGTAGTTGTAAAAGCCTTGTCAAAAAAAATCCGGGTAAATAATCATTTTGGTCCCTAAAAATATTAGGCACTGTCAATTTAGTCCCTCTCGATAAAAAATGCAAAACGTCCTCCATTATGTATTCCGTCCGTCACGTTAACTGCCATCCTTAACTCCGTTAAAGTTGCTGATGTGGCACGTTTAGTGCCACAGTGGTTGCCACGTATGGAGGAACCAAATTGACATCAAAAAAACATTTTTTAAATATTTGTTTTTTAATAAACAACAACATAAAAGTATAACTTACTGTCATTTTAGTCCCTTAAAGGTATAATTTATCGACATTTTAGTCCCTTAAAGGTATAACTTGTTAGCATTTTCGTGCCTGCGTAATTCGGCATAAATGGTAAAACAATAACTATATAAAGAATACATTTCGGTACCAAACACATGATAACTTCTTCACGTGATTGATTTTCCGATTATATGAGCTTAAAGAATACATTTTAGCTTATCGAAGCGGTATATTAAATTAATTATATGAAGGAATTTCCCTGCAACTGTGGTTCCAAAAAGTAAGATTACAGCAAATATGCAAATACGCAATTATGCATATGTATTAGATTTTTGTTTATGAAAAGTAATGCAATATGCATTTATGTTGTTATCAATAATGCAGAATTATGCGGTTATTATTTTACCAATTATGCAGAATTAAGCAGGGACCAAAATGCTAGTAAGTTATACCTTTAAGAGACTAAAATGATATTAAGTTATATTTTTAAGGGACAAAAATGACAGTAAATTTTACCTTTATGTTGTTATTTATTAAAAATAAATACTTTAAAAATATATTTTTACTGTCAATTTGGTCCCTCTCTGTGTGGCAACCACAGCGGCTAACATAGTTAAGGATAATAGTTAACATGAAGGACTAAAGTAACATACGAAATACACATTAGAGGATGTTTTTGCATTTTTGTTCGATGGACCAAATTGACATCCCTCAACACTTTAATTAAGATACTAAAATCACTATTTACCAAAAGATCCACCAGTTTTATTATAAAAAGGCCTAATAAGAGCTCTTCTACAGTTCCCGACTTCCGATTTTCGTACTCTGTTTCTCACTATCTCTCTCCACCCAACCAGGGTTTACTTTTAGCTTAAACCCATGGCGATGGCGATGAGGGCTGCCGTGGCGGCGCCCCGTAGTTTGTGCCGTTTTTTCTGCTCGAACTCAACCCAGCCTTCTTCTACTTTCCCTTTCACTTCAACGCCGCCTTCAGCTCCGCCTTCCGCCCGACAGATGGCGGAGCCCAGCACCAACCTCTTCGTCTCTGGTTCGTTTTCGCCCTCCCGCTTTTTGAATCTGTTCATAATTATTGATTTGCTCTGATTTTTGCTACATATTATCGGGATCAACTTTTATCTATTGTATTTTGATGCATACCGTAATAAGGATTTGCTTTTAATACTGTGTTATTGTTGTTCTTATTATTAATAATATAATTATTTAATTTAAGAGGAATAGATTGTTTTGGTAAACGGAAATTTAATCGCCCGCTAGCTAGTCAATGTGTATGTTCTGATATTGTTGTTCGTAATCGAAGTTTTGATCAGCTTGAGGTTTGAATTGAAGTAGATTTTCTCATTTGATTTAGGTTGTCTTGTTATGTGTAACAGTCCGTTTTTTCAAAGAAATACACTCTATAAAATTAATAACAATTTTGTCAAAAAAATAAAATAATAACAATTAGGTTTCTTCTGTCACTATTCTTTTAGATTAAACAGCTTATGCCTTTCCTAAGTTAGTATGTATCTCTTTTTCCTTTGTGGTTTGATGTTTGGAATCATTTGAAAGCTGAGTTGTTGTCTAGTACTCTTGTATTAATGTATATTCAATAGTGAAGCACTGCATCTGTTTAGCCTCAAACAAGGTTTTTGATACCCTAATTTTTCCTCTCTAAAGAGGTGCTACATTTGACTTTTGCAACTTTTATCCCCTCTTTCTCCCTCCTAAAAGCAAGAATAAAAATGTAAATTGCATTGATAAGATGGAGCCTTTTTTCCATGCAATATGTCATCAGTTGACCTAACTCACCTGTCACTTGTAATATATTGTTGACTGTTCATTTCTCATGTGTCTTAAACTTTCAGGGCTTAGCAAACGTACCACCTCAGAGAAGCTAAAGGAAAAATTTTCAGAGTTTGGTGAAGTTGTTCATGGTTTGTTCTCCATTCCTATTCAGACATTTCTAAGAAAAAACATTTGAAGTGTCCAGCCGTTAAATTTTTACTTTTACTCTGCATTTATGTCTACAAAATCTACTCTAAAACCATAATGGTTTTCTGTCTGCTTTCAGCAAGGGTGGTAACTGATCGAGTCTCAGGTTACTCTAAGGGGTTTGGTTTTGTGAAATATTCTACTATAGAAGGTGCTACTAAGGGCATCGAAGGCATGGATGGCCAGGTAAGATGGATTAAACCCTGATGCTGCTTACATTACACCTCTATGGGGACATTGAAATTTATTTCTTTAAGAACATTGCTGTCTTGGGCTTGTCTCTGCATGTGTATAGTTATGCGAAATAAGACTTTAATCTGACAGCCTAATTACTTGACACTGCCAACAATGCATTCTTTTCTTGAAGCACAATTTTGCATACATCCTATGAAGCCACAGACAACGGACTTGGCCCTAACATAGACACGTAGATATTGTTAATAATTTGAGAAACTAGAAGTGATTGAAGTGTCGGTGTCGGTGTTTGGTATCTGACACGACACACGTCGGACAACAAACATGTCTTCAATCTGACGTGTTAATGCTACTTAGCACACACACCTTCATTAGAGCTTGCAGTAAATCTCATCTATTATATGAACTCAAACATTTTCAATTTCCCTCCTACATCCTTCACATAGGAATTAAATGTTTGAAGTTGAACTCTTGAATATTTAGAGTATCTGCATAGCCACCCTGAACCTATATATCATTTAGGGAATGTGAAGCTAAAATAAATGTGCATAGTTTGATATATCATATACCAACTGCAAATGTGAGTTTCATTAATACTCTTTCTGAGTCGTATTATTGATAGTTTAGGCAGTGTTTGTTTGGGGGAAATGGAGGGGAGGGGTGTAATTATTTGGTTCATTTTTTTGAAGGAAAGGGAAGGGGAGCAAATTCCCTCCTGACTCAAGGTATGCTAATTTTAGAGGATTGACTAAAATGTCATATGATACATTACAAAGGGGTAAAAGCTAATTTAAGCACTTTCCCTCCATTGAAATCCCTTTCCACCTTTCCTCTCAAGTCTCAACCAAACACTATCTCAATATATCTTTCCCATTCCCTCCCCTCCATTTAAATCCCCCTCCCCTTGTTTGAATCAAACACAACCTTAAGGCAATGCATACATTTAAGAAAAATCATTAACTGTACTAATTTCCATGGTAAAATGTTTCTTTTTGACTAAGATACACTTCGTATGTAACCACTCATCTTTAAACTGTATAGTTTACTTATCTTGTAAAGAACAGTAAACATGACATTGAGTCGAGTGATTGAAATTATTGAGGCTGAGATACCAATGAATAAAGATAATACTGAAAGAAAGTAATAATACCTATTTGACAGTGACAAATAGTTTCAGTTTGAGGCAAACTAATAGTAACCATAAGTGACAGATAATATGATCCGGAGTGAACCATTGGTTGTTTTTATGAATTTTTCATAACCTTGTTCATGTTAATGTCTGAGAGACCTTTGTCTATTCCGTGTTCTATTTGATTTTGCTTTTATCAAACTCCTGTTGCAATTTCAATAATGCTTACTGATATTCCCCTTGTGCAATACAGTTTTTGGATGGTTGGGTTATATTTGCAGAGTATGCAAGACCAAGACCACCACCGGGGCAACCTGTCTATAGTCCGACTAATCCGAATTACCGTCAGTAATTGCTGTTCGTCTGAAACATTCTTGTACCTCATTGAACTGGTTATGGTTCACATTGCAAATCACAATGTGTTAGTATTTATTCACACAAGGCATGAATACTGCCCGAGTGGTCTTAGATTATCTATAAAAATTTTAGACTGTTGAAATGAGAGGATAACCTTATATGATATTGTTGTATTGCAAGGTTTCAATTTTGATAGCCCTGAACATTTTGTGGTAATGTTGCTACAACAGACCAACTCCTCTTTTCTACTAGGGTGTTTGGACTGTCTGGAGTTACTTTGACCTAATACTCCTTTTTTCTATTAGGGTGTTTGCACCATTTGAAAGTATCCTTTTTCGAGCTTGCGTTTTGTCTTTATGTCTGCTTCAGGTCCTTGCACATCACCGTTGATGCACGAGCTTGTTTTACCCGGTTGTTCACATATTTTTGCGCCTGATTCTCTACAGAACTGATAATCTTGCATCCCGTCGTGGATGCTGTGATAGGAAAAGAAGAGATAGAGGCAGAAAAATGATGCAAGGGAAAGAGTGGGAGTATAAGAACTCGTTTATGCTAAATATGATGGTTACGAAGGATGTTTTATCTGTTCCTCCATAAAAGGATGTTTGTTGTCTCACGTGTGCGTGTGTAAAATAGGCTCGAGTAACTGTTTTAATGTAGAAGTAAATAAAATTTTATAGAGCAAGGGATATGAAGAAGTTAAAGAGCAAGGGATCTAGGGTTTTATCGCTGAGACCCTGACCATCCTACTAACATAACAACGTATAACACCTAACCATTAACGTTTGTCTTTGTTTATCCTTGTTCCAACACCTGTAAAATAAAGGTTCTTTTGACTATTTTATGCAAAATTTCATGGTTCTCTTTCTCTCAATTGCCTAGCCTTCAGAACCCTGTGGTTCGTGACGGTAATTCAACAGAAGTTGACTATAAGCATACATCTGAGATTGTCAATTGTCTCTTGGTGGAACTCCATCTCATTGCTTAAACAATATGTAATTTGTTATTTGGGCTTGAGCACCCCTAGTGTTCTGTTAAATGAAGTTTTGCTTATCGAAAAAAAAATCTATGGGATTTCAAAGTTCGTCTTTTTTACAAAAAAAATGTAATTCATTTCTTTCAAAATGGATAACATAATACATATGTAATTAAAGTTATTGATGCTAACATAGACCTAAATGTGAGCAACTTTGTTGACTTATGTTTGTATGGTGTGGTGATCAATAATTTTTTTTACAATTTGCTAAAGTTAAACGAAGTTCATTATGAGGAAAGGTTGTGTCTAATATTCCATGAATGACTACTGTATAGTTTAGCTCAATAGTGATATTAGAGAAACCTTCTTCCTGAATTCAATTCAATGCTTGTAACAAATTAAATGCATCCGATTCTTTTGGTGTAGGAGTTTCTTGAAGAGTTATGGTGCTTTCTTTCCGATTATTTTCTTCTCTTGTGCCATTATATTTTATTGTGGTTTGCTACTAAATGTTTTGCTAGTGGATATAATGGTTTTTTTTTGACAATGGATATAATGGGTTTTACATACCCTTAATACTCAATAAATAAAATTTTGCCATTTCAAAATAAAACATTCTCTTAGATATATGTCCCCTTGTTGGCATTCTGTGAGACCTATTAGGTGGGCTTTGTTTTGGGCCCTATATATTGAAAGCATTGACAAAAAAAATCTTTAATGATTGTTATTTTTAGGAGTTACAACTATACTTGACTTGGTTGTTGTCCCTTAGTGAATTTATTGGTGTTTTTTTTGGTAAGCTAGTTGCTTACACTCTGAAATGATTCTGTGGCCTCTATCGTTATCAATGAAATATCGTATGTTTGACAAAAAAAAAGCTCTTTTAGGATTTTTCTTCTTCTGAAAGTAGTAATTAAATAGATAGTATATAAAAGATATCAAAAATTGGTACAAATATAACTATGAAATAACTATCTATATTTTCACTCGAATTATATTTATATTTCTATAATATTATTTAATTATATTATTTTTAAATTGTAATATCTTTTAATATATTTGTAGAATTTTATGATCCATGTTATGGTTACACGGTTTAACATTTTGGCTCTCCTCTTTGATCTTTGGGAGGATATCAGTTTTAGCTACCTAGGTTACATCATTGATTAAATATATTAAAATTTTATGACTATAACACAATATACTTATCTCCGTATAAATCAAGACAATACAATTTTGTATTAAAGTTTATTTATTTTTATATAGATTGCACAAAGTAGATTGGTCTTAATCCACCAAGTAGATTATTACTCTTTGTTTGTTGGTCTCAATGCATCCCCTCTTAGAATCGCCTAAAGGAATTAGAAACTGAGAAGTAATCTACAGTTTCTATAGCTCAATGGTCAGAGCTCAGCCGTATATGCTTAAAGTGATGAGTTCGAATCCCCTCAGGAGTCGGGACAGTTATAAAATGGCCATTAGCTTAACTTTGATTAATGTACCTAAGACTTTCAAATAAAGAGTTGGATTTGAATAATATTATAAATCTGAAATAGTATAAAAAATTAAAAAGATTTGGGTATTGCTAGTAGATCAATTAAAATCTATATGTAATACATTAAATCAATTCATATCTCTCTCCCTCTCTCTCTCTTTTAAAAAATGAAAGCACGTAGAAGCTACGAAGAGCAGCGGCGAAAGAACACTATTTTCGGTTTATACAAACATATGGGGCGACATGTCATTCATAATACAGACACCTCAATTCTCTAGACCTAGCCTAGCAAGAAACCACCGCGCCTTGAGAGGGTATACAACCCTCTAGACAATTGAATCCAAATCTGGAGCTTTGGCAAAGAAGATGCAACCATTTCTCATTTCCCAAATAGGCAAAAGGATGAAGTGCAAAATCAAACTCAACCCCCAGCTTTTCCTTTGCTCCCGGCCAAACTCATCTCTTTTCTTTATGACACTGTGTACTACATTCGGTCCACAATATAAGAGAAAAATAGTGAGTTTTGGTGGTTCACTATATAAGAAAAAAACACAATTTTTAAGGTGTATAAATGATCAGTCTCAAATTTACCCTTATTTAAATAGTGTAGTTAAAAATGATATCATTAATTAAGAGTGTAAATCATCATTTAATCAAAATGACAATTCTGGAAAGAAGATAAACATTTAGCCTTATTCGATGATAATAGCTGATTTCAATGTTATTCATTGATTTGTGTAGTGTTATGTTTGTTCTCTTATATTGTGGACTGGAAGGAGTATCTCTTATTTTCTCGGTTTTCTTCCCATCCATCTCTTTCCTACACCTCTCCCACTACATTTATGCATTGAGTGTTGTGTCCATTCATCTTCTAACAACTGCTATTTTCACACATGGACCAAAATTAACAAAGCCCCCCGAAGCAATTCTAAAATTGACTAATAATGTGAGAGTAATGCCCTCTTGACCAAGGAAGCAACTCTAATAAATTAATGTCGATGAGAGTAACCAAACAATGGATATTTTACATTCCAACTTGCTATACGTGTCACCGAATTTGGACAAAAAAAACTCCTTAGTCATCTGCATGCAGCCATGCATGGCAATTGGAAAACGACGAAATTAAATGCGTTTTCGTTTCTCAGCGGCTTCAACTTTATCCGAGTGTAAGAGACAGTGTTTTGCTCTACAAGATTTATGTGGGCTTCTTTGTTCCAGACATGTCACTTTTCTTCCCTCGAGAAGGTGGCGAAGAAACAATCGACTTTTCACAATAGGAAATGGTCACATGACAAAGAAAGCTGAAGTATATTGTGGTGGGAAATAGATTCAGTGTTGCCTAGTATTGTGTCTTTGTCGGAGTCCTCAAGTCATAGGTTCACTACTGAATGAGAATGGAATCTAAAGTATGAATATGAATAGAATCGCTTCTCCAAAAAGACAAAGGAAGATTTATATTTATTTGGGGCTTCCTAAATTCCTTCGAGATGTGGTTATCATTTTTAGCTAAGCGATGTTTTGTATTCTTCACAGAGAGATGTGATTTATGTGAAGGTTCAAGAAGGGTGTCTGGGTGTTTTTGTTTTATGCCTTTGCATTATTTCTCTGTCTTTTGTGTACTGATCAACTTCTTCATATGTAATAATATTTATTTGGAAAATGTTTATTAGATACCCTAGTGTCATTATAGACCTTGAGAGAGTTATTAAGAGATGAGGAGAGAGGAGTGATCGATGTAATAGGTAGGTTTACTTGAATAAATTTATTGATACAATCGATAGATTACAATGATCGCCGGATAACTTTTTGCCTATCTCGGTCTTTATCTAGTTTTTGTATCTAGAATGAATCCTTTTTTCTTATTCGTTCCCCTAAATGTATCTTATATCTCATGTAATCGCTCTTGCCGGTTACCTGAGAACATTCCCTTCCAACTGACTTCTCTAGTTTCGAGCCGAGCTAATGGGCCAACCTTGGTGGGCCTACAAGAGTCGGTCTGGTTTACTAATCCTATGACAATCGAGTAAGTTACGTGATAAGAAGAGAAAGAGATAGAGACATAAGAGTACAATGGAGAGGATCCAAGTCCCTGTTGGATCTAAGTGTTGATTTTTTGGACATTCAAAAATCATAGTTGTATTCATTTTTTGTTAGAAAGAAAGGAGATGTGAAGTTAAGGACAATCGCTAGGGTGGAACTAAGCTGGGATCCATATCTATAAATAGAGCAAATTTGTTCTAAAAATTCAAGGTTTAAAGCTTGAAATTACTTCTCATAGGTTTTCTTTTAGTCTATCAAAAGCCAATCATTCGATCTATGTGTGTAGGTAATTAAGAAAACTAATAGACCAATGAAAAGAAACTCTATACATGGTAAATCGAATATTATCAGAACCGAATCGGTCATTGAGCTTGTCAAGGCATTGGATCACTGGTTTTTTGGTCGGGCCGGCGAGTCTTTGGTCGGACTGCATGAGCCGGTCTATATTAAATAAATTCAAAAATTATAATTAATATATACTAAGAAAATATTTGTATTTTTAATTTTAATTAAGTAAAATGATAAAATATTTAAATTTAATAATAAATAAAATATCTGAAAAATTATAAAATATCTATTTCAAAAAAAATTATAAATATATTGTCTTGTATACATTTATTAATAAAAATATATCTATGTAAAGGCTAAATATAAAAATTGTAGAACATTAAAAAGTGAAATATGTTATATAATATATGAAAGAAAGAAATGAACAACAAATGTTTTGTGGCGCAGTGGTAGTTTGAACTCTGACATGGTGTCAGTTTAATGTAAGCTTGGTTTGACCTATTTCTATCGACGATTATATACTTAACACTTGAAGTTTCAAGGTTGTGAGTTCCCTAAAAAACATTATTTAAAAAATCAATAAGAAAATTGTCTTAAGAATATAACTTAAACACTTTGTAAATGTAATAAATATAAAACTTTTTCGTACAAACTTATCTATTTTAATTCTTGACAAATGTCCTAAAGCAGTGGTGAACCTAGATTGTGTTTAGAGGTGCACTTGCACCCCCTCAAATTTTGAAGATTTCATTAGTATTAATTTCAAAATTTTTATTTTGATCCTCCATTTATGTTATTTTGCACCCTCTACCCAACTACTAGTGGTGAACCTACTTACAACTAAGAGAGTGCACTTTTCACCCCTAACAAAAATATCAATTTATTTCCCAATATGATTTTTATTTTGACCCTGAGGTTTTTTCACCTATAGACCCCTCAGCTTTTTCGGCTCAAATAATCTCAAACACTTGTAAACTCTATCAAATTGGTCTCTAAAATTTTAAAAAGAGGAATGATATATGGTATGAATGGTTTTTGACGAAATATAAGAAATGAATGTGTGGAATGGATAAACTCCAATTTTGACTAACAATATATCAGTGGGTATTGCGTGGAAAGAGTAATTCTTTAGTTTCGTTTTACTCACTCTTAACCTCTCTCATTAGTTTTGTCCAACAGTAAATAGTATTTACAATTATTGATAAGCAACTAAGTAAATACAAAGCATTGTCCAATAGTGAATTTGTATTGGTAAGACTATGAACTATTAGAAGGGTGTTAAAATTAAGGGTGTGGAGCACATTCATCGTTTAATTAACCTTAAATTAGACTTGCCTATTACTAAATATAAATTGAAATTTGATCACGCATTTTTCAATTTGAAATTCCTCTTGTATTTTAGCGACAAGTTATTATCAAGAAGAGTTAAAGAAGAGTGTTAAAATAAAGGACGTGGACCGCATTCATTGTTTAATTAACCTTAAATTAGATTTGCCTAATGACTAAATCTTTAGAAAGAAATAGCAAGTGGTGACTATTAAAATGACCCATTACAGAATTAGCGCAAAATACTTAAAAAAGCCCAGCTAACTACAAAAGCAATGGCATGATTTGTAAATAAAGAAAAATAACAGGGCAAAGTAGTCTGAGTCAGAAATAAGGTAACGGACAACGACAAATGAGTTTTGGAAAGCTACACATTCGCTAATTCGTGGCGTTCCTCTCGTCCGCTATAAAATTGATTGAATCTAAGGGAAACTCGGCGATTCACACAATCTGTTTTTCTTCATTTTCGCTTCAATTTCAATTAACAATGGAACTCCTTTCCTTCTTTTTCGTCTCCTTCCAGCACCCATTCCCTTTCTAGTTTCGAATTCCTTTTTTTTCCTCTTTCCGTTTCCTTTCATTTCTCTTCAAATTATTTTCAAAGGTACCGGATGAGGTTTTTCTTGGAATTCGTTACTTGTTGCGGTTCGCCCTCGCAACTACCACCGGAGCCTTTACCTCCGGTGGAGGATGAAGAGAGGTGGCTTGTTCCGGCGACGGTAGTTTCCACATCCGCCGCCGCTGCTTCTCGCCGCCGCAAGAGGACTAGGAAGAGTAATTCGCTGGATTGGAGGCCGTCGCTGGGACCGATTTCGGAGGATATTGTGGCGCCGCAGAGGAAGCCTCCGAATGGCGCGGTGGTCTCCACCGGAAAGGATGTGAAGAAGAGGACTGCCGCTGGTGGTGGCGCGAAGGTTTTTCGTCGTAGTTACAGCGACGGTTACCACGGGTCAGTAAAAATGGGTGTTCGACATTTTACTCTACGGATTTTAATTTCAATCTTTGACGTAAGTCTATTTTTTTCTATATAAAAAAGTTATTCACAAAAAAAAAAATTATATTAAAAAATAATAAAGTTTTTTTTTGACCAAAAAAATAATAATAAAGTTAACTTCGTAAGTACTCCATAATTTGATTAGAACTAGACGTGGCAATTGTTTTTTCAGTAACATTAATGATTGGCCAGTGGATGCCATGTTAGTGGTACAAAACAATGGCCATTTTATAAAATTTAAAGTAGGTAATATATCCCTTTTGCTTCAAGGTTTTAATTTACTTATATTCATTTGGAGTTGACTTATGTATAGAAAATATGAGATTTTTAGTAACAAAAATAACAATGAGATTATTAACCAACATGATGCGACGACAGAAGTGGTAAATACTTAGGTCCTTAACTATTTGGTCTTGGGTTTGGGTTTGGTTTTGATCCTGACTGTGTGTATGGAAAAATATTTATTCAGAGAGGTCAACTCCTTAAATAAATCTCCAAATCTTCAATGAGTAATCTCCACCATCGCCGCGGAGAATAGATTGATTTAAAAAATAGATGAGACTTTATTATTAAAAAAAGAAATTGAATGAGATTTTAGTTAACATTAACATTTGTAAAGAGAGGCGGCCTTTGTAAAAAAAAAAGGTACCAACTGGATACTACTATTTTGTCAACAACAAACAGCTGGGTACTACTACTATTGATGCATTTTAATGTTTAGGTTTTATGCAATTTAAAAATCATCTTTTAGGAGAAGAAGGGATTTTTAGGTTTTCTACTAGTAATCTTAATAATATGATTGGAATATGATTGTCTTAAAATGACACTGATAGACTTTATTTTTGGGAATAAATTGCAGGTCATCTACCATGCCTATGATTATGCCAGCATTCTCTCCAACTCCATTCATGTTTTGAATTTTAGAATTGAACTTATAAAAGTGATGTATATATTCTGCCTAGGTAAAAAAATTGTAAAGCCTCCCTTCCTTGTTGTGAGTTAATTTAACCGTCTACCACTCTTTTATTTATAGATGATTGAACAAACTAGTACATCCTACCCTTGGTTTTTTGTTTTCTCTGCAACAAAAAATATTGGCTTGATAATATTTTTGGATTCCTATATTTTCAAATTCTTAATTTTGGTTATCACGTTTTGTCTTTATTTAGTCAAAATAATGGAATGACCTTGTTCACATGTAAACTTTTATTGACGAATAATGAATATTTACATTGGTGGCCGGATTTTTTTTAGAGTATTCCAGCGTACTCGGTTACATGCATATGTCCCTCTTCTCTTTTCTTCTTCTGTATATATCTTCCTCTTCCTCTAACCGGCCGACGATTACACTGGGGGTTCACACCCTTCCTGCCTAAGCCTCCGTTTGAACTTCTTTTCTTCCCACCAGGTTCCTCCCTCGTGGGCAAGGGCTACTCGGATTTGCCATCGCCCGCGTAGTTTCGGATTGGGCTTCGCATGATCCGACCCAAAAAGTAGGGTACGGTTCATAGCCCCCCAAGTGTGAGTTCCATAGGAATGAAGCACTTCAATGATGTTTTGAGCATTTTGGGTGATGAGTAGTGAACTTTGGTTCGACGTGCCCAGAGTGAGTTGTCTGTTTGTCCCTTGGAGGCTCATTTTATTCTTGAATCAAGGTTGGCTTCTCCCGTTGAGACTTGTCTCGCGAATGGTTGACTTCAGGATTGGTTCATCTCGTGGAGATTTGACTTTATTTTAATTCTCTCGAAGGTTGTTTTCCTTCGCATGGGATTCAGTTGACTCATTTCATTAAAAATCAAACATATTTACCCTCCTTGGGGGACTTATTAACCCTCATGGAGATTTGACCTTGTATGTCTCTTGTGGGGACTTGTCTTGCTTATATTGCCCTTTAAATAAGGTTGACAAGGTTCTTCTCATGGAGATTTGACCTTTTATGTCTCTCTTGCAGACTTACCATACCTTTCGAATAGGGTTGATTTGGTTCATCTCATGGAGATTTGACCTTGCATGTCTCTCCTGGGGACTTATCTTGCCCTTTGAATAAGATTGATTTGGTTTATCTTATGAAGATTTGACCTCATCTGTCTCTCCTTTGTCAAGGAATAATTTGTCCCCGTGTCAAGGAATAATTTGTCCCTGTTTCGAAAATGTCAGGAACCAATTTGTCATATTAAAAAATTGCCAGAGTGTGAGAGCGTGAGTGAGGTCTTCTCTCCGACGGTGTGAGAGTTCCCAGTTTTTCTTCTAGTTTTCAAACTGAGTAACGTTTTTCTGTTTCCAGACACAATGGAGAATTTGTCAATTCGTGAAAGTGATGAGATTGAGTTTGGTGATGAAGGGGTGGAGGAAGGGCTGGCGGCGCAGCCTCTTTGTTTGGTGGGGAGATTCCATACTGATAGGAGTGTTAGGGTTGCGATGATGAAGGACAAGATGGCGGAGATCTGGCGGCCAGGGCGTGGAGTTACGATCAACGAGATACAGCCAGGGATATTTGCTTTTCAATTCTATCATGAGTTGGATGTCCAAAAGGTTCTTAAACAAGGTCCATGGTACTTTGATAAAAATTTACTTGTTCTCAGTGTGATCCAAGAAGGGGTGCCTCCACAAGATGTTCCTCTCTACCAAGTCCCTTTTTGGATACAAGTGCATGATCTTCCTTTTGGCTTCATGTCTGAGTCGGTTGGTAAGGGTTTGGGAAACTCCATAGGCGTCTTCTTAGAATATGATGAGAAGAACTCTTCAAATTTCCTGCGGTCTTTTATGCGTATAAGGGTGATGGTCGATGTTACATTTCCGTTAATGAGATCAAAGAAGATACGGAAGCAAGGTGGGGAGGCGAGAATGGTGTCGTTTAAGTACGAGAGGTTGGAGGTATTTTGCTATATTTGTGGGAGGCTAGGGCATGGTGAGAGTTCATGCGAGCAGCGTTTTGTTATGGGTGTGGATGACGGCGTGAGGGGATGGGGGCCTGAACTTCGTGCTGAAATGCGTAGGGGGGCTGCCATCACAAGGTCTCGGTGGCTGCGTGATGCCGGCGACGGTGGATGGGTGAACCCTAGCCAATCATTCAATGCTAGGCGTGATCCAAGGAGTGAGGGGCGCGAAAATCAAGGAGCAAATCAAGGAAGTTATAATCCTCCTATTAATGAGGCCGAAAGTTCTCCTATTAATAAGGCAAATTTTTCTAACGCAAAAGCATCTAGTAATATGGTTGCAATATTCAAGGATCCTCAATCTTTTTTCCCTATCAAAAAAACTGGTGCTAATGATACATTGAACTTGGTCACGGTTACTAACAAAAATGCTACTGAGGATGTTATGGTTATTGACCAGGATCGCAAACGAAAAAAGGGGAATGAGTCAGAATTGGAAAATGCTAGTGAGGAGCCAACGGTGGAGACTTTGGGTGACGTGAATATGCTGCATGGTAGACAAAATTTTTTAGAGGCAGGTCCTGGCAAGCAGGCCTGCCAGGACAAATGAGTTTCATTAGTTGGAACTGTCGGGGCCTGGGCAACCCGAGTGCAGTTTCGTCCATCCGTGACCTCGTTCGGGCGTACCATCCGGACGTAATCTTTTTGTGTGAAACTTTGGTACATGCTAATAGAATTGAAGACATTCGTGTTAGGCTGGGTTTTGATAATGCTTTTGCCGTGGATAGAGTTGGTAGAAGCGGGGGTCTTGCTTTGCTTTGGAAGCATCCGTTTGATTGTCGTATCTTGAATTATTCTTCGAATTTTATTAATGTGGAGGTTAGTTCTGTGGGCCGTCCTCTTTGGCGGCTTACGGGTTTTTATGGGTATCCGGAAAGTGGAAGAAGGAGAGACTCTTGGGATCTTTTGAAGATGTTATCTAGGGACAACGATTTGCCATGGTGTGTTATGGGAGACTTCAATGACATTCTTTCCAATGACGAGATTAGAGGACAACAAGATCGTCAACCGTGGGTAATTCGTGGTTTCCAAGAAGCTATTCAAGAGAGCCATTTAGTGGACCTTCCCATGGAGGGTCATAGATTCACGTGGACTAAGAGTTTGGGTACGTCGGAAGTAAAGGAAGGGAGACTTGATCGTATTTTTGCTACTCAATCTTGGTTGGATACTTTCCCTAATAATAGATTTGTGAATGGAGTCTCGGATAAGTCGGATCATAGTCCTTTGTGGTTGAGGTTGAATTACTTGGAGAGAATCTTGAGGAGGCGTGAGTTTCGGTTTGAGAATAGTTGGCTTGAAGAAAATGAGCTTCCCTTGGTGGTTGAGGAGAGTTGGAGTCGTAGTGACGGGTTGGGCTTCCTTGATAAATTAAATCATTGTACATCGGCGGTGGATGCTTGGGGTAAGAAGCTTAGATCAAGGTACCGGGATGAGATCAATGAATGTCGTCGCTTAATTGATGAATTGCGTGTCATGCCTGGTGGGGGTGAGGATCCGATGGTTATAGAGACCAAGAATCGTCTAAGCACTTTGTTAGCGCAAGAGGAGGCTTTTTGGAGACAACGTGCTAAGGTATATTGGTTGCGTGACGGGGACACTAACTCTCGCTTCTTTCATGCGATGGCTAGTGCACGACGGAGAAGGAATCACATTTCAAAGCTAGTTACAGAGGATGGTGTGGAAGTGACGGACCAGCAGGATATTTGCGCAGTGGCTAGGGGTTATTTCGCAAATCTTTTTCATGGTGGGGGAGGTGATTATGGGAGCGTTATTGATCATGTTCAGCCACGGGTATCGGATAATGATAATCACTTATTGGTGCGTCCTCTTGAGATTGAAGAATTCAAACAAGCTCTTTTTCAAATGCATTCCGACAAAGCGCCAGGACCGGATGGATTAAATCCGGCTTTCTTCAAGAGGTTCTGGAATTTATGTGGAGTGGAGTTGTTTAATATTGGTAGGGAGTGGCTGGTCATGGGCGAATTCCCCCCTAATATAAATGATGCTAATATTGTGCTAATTCCAACGGTGGAGAATCCTACGTCTATGAAAGATCTTCGGCCCATTTCTCTCTGCAACGTCATTTACAAGATTATCTCGAAGGTACTTGCTAATAGATTAAAAC
Organism: Astragalus glycyphyllos; assembly: GCA_963573325.1. Taxonomy (NCBI): domain Eukaryota; kingdom Viridiplantae; phylum Streptophyta; class Magnoliopsida; order Fabales; family Fabaceae; genus Astragalus; species Astragalus glycyphyllos. The sequence goes on along the minus strand of OY754310.1, from coordinate 63,127,253 downwards.
CTCTACTTCCAAAGTTTATTGCTCTTGAACAATCTGCCTTTGTGGAAAATCGATCTATTCTTGATAATGTGTTGGTGGCGTTTGAAACATTACATCATTTGAAGTGCAAAACAACGGGGAAGAAGGGGGAGCTGGTGCTAAAAATTGATATTAGTAAGGCTTATGATAGAGTGGATTGGGTCTACTTGCAGCGTATTCTTGTGAAGATGGGATTTGATGACCAATGGGTTCGGTGGATGCAAATGTGTTTGGAAACAGTTACTTACTCAGTTATGATAAACGGTGAAAAAGTGGGACCTATCATTCCAGGGAGAGGACTGAGGCAGGGTGACCCACTGTCACCTTACCTATTTATATTGTGTGCAGAGGGTCTCACTACTTTACTACAGAGAGCTGAGAGCAGAGGGGATATTCATGGTGTGAAGGTGTGCAGAGGGGCTCCTTCTCTCTCACACCTCCTTTTTGCTGACGATTGTTTCTTGTTTTGCAGAGCCGATGCTAGAGAGAGTAGGCATCTCAAGGATATTCTTAACACCTATGAGAGAGCATCGGGGCAAGCTATTAACTTACAAAAATCTGAAATTTATTTTAGCAGGAATACTTCACAGGAGGCTCGCTTTGATGTTACAGCTATATTGGGAGTCACAGAATGTCTTGGAACGGGCAAATATTTGGGACTTCCGTCTATGATTGGAAGAAACAAGAAACAACTCTTTGGCTACCTGAGGGATCGGATTTGGAGGAAGATACATCATTGGTCGGGGAAGCACTTATCTAAGGCTGGCAGGGAAGTCTTAATCAAGTCAGTTGCTCAATCCATTCCAACTTATTGTATGAGCACCTTCATGCTTCCATCTACACTGGGTGAGGAGCTTGAAAGAATGATGAATTCATTTTGGTGGGGTACGAACCGTGGCACGAGGAGGGGTATTCATTGGTTGAGTTGGGAGAAGCTTTCGGTTAGAAAGGAGTTTGGAGGTATGGGCTTCCGTCATCTTCATGGCTTCAATTTGGCAATGCTAGGGAAGCAGGCATGGCATCTTGCTACTCGTACAGATACTATTGTAAGTAGAATCTCTAAAGCTAAATATTATCCTAATGATGACTTTATGGGGGCTCGCTTGGGCCATAATCCCAGCTTTGTTTGGCGTAGTATCTTCTCTTCCCGGGTAGTTGTGAATTTGGGGGCACGTTGGAGGATTGGGAATGGCGACAAAATTTCAGTTTGGAGAGATCCGTGGTTGAAGGGACGTAGTGATAGCTTTGTTAGATCACCTATGGCTCAAGGGATGGAAGAAATGAGGGTTAAGGACTTGATGAACCAAGACAATAGTGGTTGGAATTATGGCTTAATTGATCAACTTTTTTGTCAAGAAGAGGCTATGCTCATCAAAAGCATGCCAAGGTACAGTGACTTGGAGGAAGATAAATTATCTTGGTGGCGGAGTCGGTCCGGTCTTTATTCGGTTCGCTCGGCTTACTATGCGCTTATGGATACTTCGGAAATTATTAATAATTCACATGCTAGAATTGACGGTGATTGGATGTCCATTTGGAAAGCGGGCGTTCCACCGAAAGTTAAATTATTAATTTGGAGGCTTGCTAGGGGGTGTCTTCCTACTCGTAGTAACTTGGTTAAGAGACATGTTGATTGCACCGTTTTGTGTCCTTTTTGCGAACAAGAAGAGGAAACAGATAGTCATGTTTTTTTGGAGTGTAGCGCTGTACAGGAAGTGTGGCAGAAGCTGGACTTGTTGCTGCCCTTTCGGGTTGCAGCAGAAAACGCAGCAACTCTGCGTGATGCCATTTTTTCGATGCTGGGTTCGTTGTCCGTGGCTAGTAGAATCAGGTTTTTAATGGGTATTTGGGCTCTTTGGCGTCGCCGTAATGACAAGGTTTGGGCTGGGGTGTTACAACCGGTTGAGCAAGTCGTTCACGCCGCGAAGGATATGTTTGACGCTTGGTTTGGAGCGCGCCAGCAACAGCACCATCCTCCTGTGCTCTCGGGCCAGCAGCTGCCACGGGTATTGAGGTGGGTTCGGCCAGCAGCAGGAGCTTTAAAATGTAACGTCGATGCGGCAATTTTTGCGGAAGACAACAAATATGGTATTGGTTTGTGTATTCGAACGTCCACAGATGATTTCTATAGAGGCAAAACTATGTGGTTCCATGGAGTCCCAACACCGCAAGAAGCGGAGGCAATTGGTCTTAAGGAAGCATTGGCTTGGTTGGAAGCTTTGGGGCTATCTTCTGTTTCCATTGAACTGGACTGTGCTCCAGTTGTAAATGGCTTGAAGGTAGAGCCTTTGCCGAATACCGAGCTTGGTACTATTTTATTGTATTGTCGTAATAGATTACATCTTTTTCCTAGCTTTGAGGTTAGCTATATTCAGAGACAAGCTAATCTTGTTGCTCATACGTTAGCACGGGCATCAAGATTGTTTGCTAGTTCCCACGTTTTTGATTTCATTCCAACCTGTATTGAAACAATTCTGTTTAATGAAATGAATTAAGTTTGTTCTTGTCAAAAAAAAAAAAATTGCCAGAGACTAAAATGGGTCTTTACTCTAATATTTTATTAGGGTAGCTAAACAAAAAATATTTCTATTGATTTAAATATATAATATTTGGTAAATTCTACCATACTCATCCATAGTTGGGTGGGTATGATACCTTCTAGGCAAAATACTCAATAACACCCTTTTTTTTCTATTTAAATATTTTAAAATAAAAATAAATATTAAACCAATTTTGTCTTATTTTGCCTAGAAAGTATCATACCCACTCAACACTGGATGAGTATGGGAGTAATCACCATAATATTTTTGAGGTAGCCAACACTATCCTTTGTCACAATCCCGACCCCTATCACCAAAATTGAATTCTGTAACAATTTAACTAAAACACATGTAATTATAAAGAAAAAAAATATAAGTTGCAACCAACATCATACACTTGTTATCGTGGACTTAACACCATTTTCCCCGGACTCCATTCCAGTTAGTGTATCATAGAGTGGTTGGCTTAGCGTCTCTGGCAGGTAAAATGCAAACACCCCACCAGCAATTCCACAGAAAGCAAACAGTGCAAACGGCCACGAGCCACCCAAAACGACAACAACCGGAGCCAATATAGCACCCATTTGTGCTGCCTGTGTGGCACACCCAAGTGCGGCGTTTCTAACCACTGTTGGGAATAACTCTGCAGTGTAAATAAAAAGCAAATTATAAGTCCCAGCCATACCAAATATCCCTAAAATGCCACACATCATTCTCACCCCTTTCCATACCCCAACGTTTCTCATCAAACTCCCCATCAAACAGAATATCCCACTAAACCACAATGTCCCTATCGTCAATGGCTTCCTCCCCAACCTGTCCAATAACATCGCTGTTATCATGAATGCTGGCATCTCCGCCACTGCGTTTAGTATTACATTAAGGTAAAGATTTGTTTCGAGGTTCACCACATTGAGACTAAGACCATAATACACCACAGAACATAACAAGTTAATCACCACTGCTAAAAACAAACGGGTGCGTGTTACTGGTGAGCGAACAACATCCACCAGTGAGCCTGTTATCGCGCCTTTGTCTTCTGTATTATTCCATAATGATGATGATGATGGTTCTTCGTCTAGGGTTAGAAGAACTCCAGACGAAAGGTGATTACCGTTGGATGTGGCGATGGTGGACATGATGTTCATGGCTTCTTTGATTCTTCCTCGAACGAGGTACCATCTCGGGGACTCGGAGATGAAAGGGAGAATAAAGATGAGGAAGAGAAGAGAAGGCAAGGAGGAAACTATGTAGAGTTTACGCCATGTCGGGAAGATGTAGGCTATGCCTGAGAGGAGTGCGATGCCACTAGAGAAGAAGTAGAAGGTGGACATACCGGCGGCGCCACGCATGGTGGGGCCCACGGGTTCTGTGGCGAGGACGAAAGCACATAGGCCAACACCACCGGTGCTGCAACCAGTGAGGATGCGGAGGATGAGGTAGGACCAATAGTTGGGTGAAAATGCTGTTAGGGTTCCGAATATGCTATTTAGGATGCAAACCATTGTAAGAGAGCCTTTTCTTCCTAGAAATGAATCTGAGAGGTGACCAAATATTCCAGCACCTGAAATGATAGTAGTAATTAAGTAAGTACCACCAATTATTTTTTTGAATAATATTGAATAATGATAGAAATATTAGTAGAGCACTAAAACAATAACAAGTGGTTTTCTATCATTATTGTGATTGTTGCTGGTTTGTTTTAAAATGGACAATTAAATCAATTCTCGGAGTAAAATAACAAGATTAATATAATTGAAAATTGCTTCTCTCGTCTTTGGGTGATAAAATCCTTCTATTTGCACCCTGCATGTATGATGAGAATTTATGATCCTTTTTATTTCTTGAATTTATTTATGCGAAACTAATTCAAATTTAAAAATGTTTATCTAAAAGCCTAACTATTGACTAGGTTCCTAATAAACTTTCGTTGATCCCTTTAACTTCTTTTTTGATAAGGGTTGACCCTTTGAAGGCCTTAAAACATTTCATTAATTTTGTCCTATGAGTTTGTATTTTTTTAATTTCAACTTGATTACGATATTTTTGCTTTTTCATGTTTTTTTGATTTTTTTGGGTTAAATGTGAAATATTTCATTGAAATGAGTTTATTCTACGCAACACAATATGGGTCGAGACCAATCACCGGAATGGCACTGGCTTAGAATACTAAGCCAAAAGCTTAGTTTTGGTTACTAAATCTGTTGCAGTCGTTGGATTTCATCTTTTTTAATAAACTTTAATCTAACGGACAGTGTTTAACGAGGGCATATGTGTCATTTTACCCTTCAATTTCAATTCACGCATCAGGCTTCGTCTTCCTTCTCACGTCTGCGCCCGCCGGCAATGATCACTCCGACAACGTTCACTCCGGCAACCATCATGCACAGTATTTTCGTTCTGACGTTCTCACGTTTCCTTCCGTTAATTTCAATTCGCATCATCGTCCCTGCTCAACTGTATTTTCAAAGTGGGTTGCTGTTTTCTGCGAAGTGACTTATGTCTTTGTGTAGAATGCATACTAACTGTTTGTAAAAATGCAAAAATTGAATTGGAGCTTTTATTGTTATGATTATACATGCACTTTCACTAACCACAGATACACATAACTGTGGTTAGTGGCCACTAACCACACCACAGAATAGTGCAACAATGGTTAATAATAGAAATCTCAATACATATAAGCTCAATATATATAATTTCAATTTCTTCATTAGAATGGTATATTAGAAATTCAATACATATAAGTTCCAATTATTCATTCATCTACAATTTCAATTACATAGAAGTTCTAATTTTTCTATCTTTTCCTTCTTTTTCCTAGAGCCTTTTTCCCCCTTTCATTTTTCAGTATTTCAGCTTTCAATTTGTCACAAAAACTGTGGTTAATGGCATCTACTAGTGTTTGTGCATATTTGTGGTTAGTGGCCACTAACCACAGATACACATAACAGTGGTTAGTGACCACTAACCACAGATATTCATAACTGTGGTTAGTGGCTACTAACCACAGAATAGTACGATTGTGGTTAATACTTGTTTGATGTCGCAGATTGCCATTACTATTACTTGTTACTATCAATATTACTTCTCACTAACTATTATTTTTCATTCATTCAGTTCATAAGTTGGTTTTCTGCATCACAGAACCAATTCACGCAACTTCCACACGTAAGTCGTTTTTCTGCAGATTTCAATATGCTCGGAGTTGATGAACATGGTGAAGCAATCAGCTTTACACGTTTGCTTGCTCGTATGTCATTTGTTGTATTGTATGTTGCATTGTTTTAACCATTTTGGTACTAATCTGTGGTTAGTGGCCACTAACTAGTGTTGTACATATCCGTGGTTAGTGGTCACTAACCATTGTGGTACTAATTTGTGATTTTTGCCACTTACTACATTGTATTTCTTTATTGCAGTTCAGGATTGTCATGGTCAGGATGAAAATCTCTTTGATATGGTTATTTTAGGTTGTTAACTTATTATTGTCAAATTCTTTGATTTTAACTTGTTAAAATTGTGTAACCATATATTTATGGTTAGTGTTATTTGACATTGCTTTCCTATGCTTAGCTGATTCATTTTTTCGTTTCCTTTTTAATGTTTGCATAGAATCAAGTACCAATGTCGGATGTCACGATGACGAACTCGATGAAGTTGTGGTTGCAGATTGAATGTTGATTTGTTATTATATAATAAATATATTTTTTATGACGTTGTTTGTTGGACTTCAAAAGCCATTCGAGATTTAGAACTTGTAAAACAATTTAGGAGGAAACAATTGTTCTTACGCATTTATACTTAAGTCTGTAATATCCATTATACAATGGCATGTAAACATATGCTTACTGACATACCATTGCCACATTGTTTGCATAGAAGTTTGATAATGTGATTCTGATCAAGTTTGATAATGTTAATTTATGGACATAGCAATTAATAACCACTGTTATGTGTATCCGTGGTTAGTGGCCACTAACCACAGTTATGTGTATCTGTGGTTAGTGGCCACTAACCACTGTTATGCGTATCTGTGGTTAGTGACCACTAATCATAATCCTGAATCGTGGAGAAGGAATGAAAATGAAAATTAAATAAACAAATTATGATTAAGAGCAAATTATAATCCTAACCAATGTTATGCACATTTGTGGTAAGTGACAATAACCACAAATTAGTACCACAATGGTTAGTGGCCTTTAACCACAGATACACATAACTGTGGTTAGTGGCCACTAACCACAGAATAGTGCAACAATGGTTAATAACAGAAATCTCAATACATATTCGACGGCGAGTTTGTAGACTTCGTTTGCGATGGACGGTGGATTCACGGTGGTTTGCAACTGCGATTGCAGAGTGGGTTCCTGTGTTTTGCGACGGCGACGACGATTGTAGAGTGGTTTGTGGCGGGCGGTCGTTTATGGTGTTTTGCGCGCGATTGTAAAGTGGTTCGTTTCTAATTTTTGAAATTGGGGAAAGTGTTTTGAAATTGGGTTTTTAATTATGGTGGAAATGACACATATACCCCTTTAATATTTGTTACTAAACTTCTGATTTAGTATCCTAAATCACTCTCAACCGGAATGCTCAACCCACAAGATCCATTGTCCTTAATTACTACGACAATCAAGGGTACTCATACTTTGATAAAAAAAAGGAGTACTCATTCTTGCTGACAAAAAAAAAAGGATAAACTATTCTTCCTATTTTGTTGTCGTATAAGGTAACACATATTGGTCTTAGATCTAGAATGATGTAGACGCCACCTTATGGGGCTGAGGCTTTGCTCATGCAGTGAACGTGATTCTTTTAACAAAAAGAAATAAAGGAGAACACGAAAATTAAGAAAATCTCTATCAATTAGTTAAGTGATATATAAATTATAGGAAAAAACTTTGGTGTGGTAATAGTTGGTGTTGTTTTACAATCACACCATGATATGTGAGTAAGCGACAAAGCTCTCTATCGAGAGATATAAGATTTTTAGTTGTATTTAAAAAATATTTATTTTCAAACAATCATTTATATGTGAGAAACAGTAAACATGAGCAAAGAGAGAAATGCATGCTAAAGAATAGGGAGAAAGAGAACTAACTAACCGATCATGCAGCCGCCGAAGAAGACTGCCTGAACAAGCCCAACCTTAAACTTCTCACCACAAACCAAACCCCACTCTGAGACCGTCGACGAAGCCGTACCTCCCACCCATTCCCACGAACCCGGTTTAAGCTGACACACACTTTTCGCAGTCGAGTCACAACCCATACCGGCGGCACCGTTGAGACACCTCCACTTAGGTTCCCGGTCCGCAAATATCATAACCATGGTGTGAAATGCTTCCAATGCCCACGCAAGGCTCGTCAGCACGAAGTGCTTCAATTGCCATTTCCCAAACTCCCCACAATAGTTTTGCAGTATCTCATCAATGCATTGCTTCTCCGGTACTGCCTCACCGGCGTACGGCAATAGCGGAGACCCCAACTCCGCTTCCCCATTGTCAGAATCAGAAGACGTTGTTAGCATTTTGGTGCCTAAATGATGAAAAGAAACTCGTTTTTGTATGATACGAGAGTAGTGAGATGAGATTGATTTACTTCCTCTTGAAAGGTTTTATTTTAAAAACTATATAAGACAGAATCCTTAAAAAAAATTCTTTTTTTGACTGACCTTAAAAATATCCTTAAAAAACATTTTAAAATTAATTTATATAAAGAAAATATAGTAATGTTACGTATCAATTTAGTACATATGAATAAAGTATTTATTTTAATTAATTTTTGAAAATATTAATTATTTATATAGTAAAATTTTATAATAAACCATTTTTACAAATTTAATAATACAAATTAATGCTATGCAATTATACAAATTTAATTTCAATTAAAACATTTTTTACCAATAATTAAATCATTTTTTGACCAACAATTAAAACATTTATATATTACCAAACATTGAAAAGTAAACAATTTAACTATTAAAGTGGTGGTTAGTTACCAAATAACTAGGAATGATGAATATAAACCAAAACGCATCACATATAACTTATACAACTAATAATACGACAAGTGAGAAGAGTGGGGATGTTACTTTTTAACCTCAGAATATTTTCTTCAGTTGATATTTTGTATTATTAGATAATTACCAATCGGCAACCGCTTATGATACTAAGGATTTCCTTAGTTATAATTACTAAACATTCGGTGATCATTATACAACAATCCAATGTTTAGTATATATTAGCCACAATTTAGTTTTTGTGTGGTGAGTGAGCGGGTAAAAGAAAACACTAGTTAGTAAAATTATACCAATAAAATGTAACATTTCCCGTTACTCAAAAGCAGAATATAAAACAAATTATTCTGACAATGTGTAGTGTTCCATCATAGAGAATTTATAGTAATGAAATTATAGCAACAACATGTAATATATTTACTCGTTGAAACTAAAAAATAAAATATAAAAAATAATTTTTTTGACAATATCTAGTATTTACTTATCGCGGCTCAAAAACAAAATGTTCATTCATGAGAAATAAAGACATTCATGAAAATAAATATAACAAAGATTATATCGAAATATGTTACGACTCCATAAGAAATCAAATTTAATGAAATTTTACCAATAACATGTAACGTTTACCCGTTAAAAATCAAAAGAAAGATAAAAAATATTTATAAAAAAAATTTATAAAGAAAGAGAGAGTAATTTGTGAAGACAAGAATTTATTTGATAAAAGTAAAGAAATTTATAAAGTCATGATACAAAAATAATTATACACAAATTTATAAAGATTTAAAATGAGTTTTAAATGTGAGATAATTTTTTTGTCTTGCAATATGTAATATGTCGTAGATACTTAGGCTCTGTTTGGCAATGCTCATCCACTAGCTTATAGCGGATCCGCTAGTTGTAAGTGTTTGGCACAACTAACTTTTAGCGTTTTTCCACCAGCTTATAGCGTTTTTTGAAATGCTACTTGAAGTAGCGTTTGAGCTTATAGCGTTTCATTTTTCCTCCCAACTTTACCTTCATTACTTTAATTAAATTCCTCACTTATCCTCCATTAAATGAATTTCTCTCTCATTTGTAAGCATTAATATTACAAATGTCTATTTACGTAATTTTATTTTTATAAGCTACTTCAACCGCTAATTTTACCAAACACTTTAAATTAAATCCACTACCTCATCCGCTATCCTCTACCTCATCAGCTATAAGCTAGCTTATCCGCTATCCACTAGCTTATCCGTCATCCGCTACTTTTTACCAAACAGAGCCTTAATCTAACTTGAGTTTAGCCAAACACGTGGATCGCAGGAATATTAAGGCTAGTAGCTGATAATGGCTTAGTGGTAAAGTTGCATTAATGTATTTTCTTTTTTGACGATTACATTTGTGCATGCTACTTGACATTGGTTTGTGTGATGTCATATCACACTCTATTTTTTTGGTCAAAAACACCCCAAATTACAATTTTAAATCCCTAATTCCGTATTTGATGTCTTCTTTGCTATCTTTGTCCGAGCCATAATCCATGAGAGATGAGCAATAGCCATTTCTAATTTACTTTTGTAGCAAGCATACGAATCCCTTCAACCACTATGATTAAAATCTACATTAAGTAGCAGGAAAATGAGGGGAAAACAAATCTTATATTTTCATTTTATTCAATCTCCATCACACTTGCCACCATCACAAACTTAAGAGTTTCCCAATTGAAGATACATGTAGTAGATTCATTAATGCCAGCTATACATCGCATAAGATTCACTACTGTCACTGATACCTCATGTTGCACTAAAGAGATACATTAACTAAAGCTTCTTTGTTTGTTTCACATTTAAAAATATAAACTTTGTGAATGAGAAATGGCCAGAACTAAAAAAATTCCAAAATTCCATTTTTATGAACCTTAGATTCCATAGTCGCAATGAACCTTAGCAAAAGACGGCCATTTGGCTTACCGTGGTGGAGTTCTCCGTCTTCTTTAGAACCCTAATTGAGATTGAGAAGAAGACATAAGATGAGATTGGGAATTAGGATTGAGGTTTTATTTACACATGGCAGTAGAGTGTGACGCGTCATCACATGCAAGTGCCAACGCATTAAAATAGTTGTCCGGAAGTTGCCAAGTGTAATTTTGTTTGCCAATTGGGAGAAAAGTTAGCAATATGGACTAAAAGTGGTGATGAGGAAAACTCAGAGGAACAAAAAGTGGGCAAATTTTTTTGTATGGACAAAAACTAGAATTCTCAAATTTTACGGGGATTACGAACATATTTAACCCTTACGTGTGTCAATGAGTTTTAAAATGAGATGCATAAATTTCTTTCCAAGTTAATTTAATTAAGTGTTCCATTATTTCCGTGTCGTGCATAGCTCAGACGCATGTGTTGTAGTTAGTAGTAATTATGAATGTGTAAAAGAATTAATCAAAGTCATTTTCATGAAGTTGAGAGGAAGGCTTCACTCCCTTTTCTTCCTAAAACTAAATCCTTGCTTGGATTCATCAATTTCCTTTATTTCAAATCACATTAGGTAATTTAAAGTATGTTAGGTTGACAGTTGGAGTTGATCACTTCCGTTTCATTTTATTAATTGCCGAAATCAACCACCACCTTGTTCATCTACATACCTTCTTCACATGAAGAAATTGTGGAAATCAAAATTATTTCAATTGCATATATACTGCAGTATTTTGGTTATCCTGTATAAAATTTCGCATCCGCCATAAGTTCACGTTACAGATACATAAATCGTTGAAATGATGAACGATAAGAATTAGAAGATGATATTATATATGTTGATGTTGGCATTAAAATTTGTTAGCACACAAGGTACGTTATATTATATATATGAATATGAATTATAATGATGAAGTTTGAATCTAAGACCAATATTGAAGGACCCCCACGTGTTCAAACATCCCTTTGTATAACCGCTGCTGATCCTCTTTGTAAGACTATTGTTCCCTTCCCATATAGTAGCACGTAACTGTCTCAGGCTCACCTCTGTTGTGTCTTTCTTCTTTCCTCGTATGAATGAACTGGCAACTGCCTCGTATAACGTGCAACATTCTTTTCTACAACATGTTTCCTTTTTGGCCACCCGTTTTTGCTGTCAGTGTTTCCATCTGTCTTGTTGTGTTCCTGTAAAGTGTGTTCTGTGTTTGTGTCATTGGATGCCGATGCTTGCTTCATTCCTTGCATTAATCTCTCTCTCTCTTTCTCTCAGTTAACTCGTTCCTCATAAATCTGAATTTTCACCTTTTCCCTGTTTTTTATACTCCTGCCTACCAAGATTTGTTGTGTAGAAAACAGATTTGTACATTACATTCATTCAGGTAAAGAATTAGATTCAACTTTATTTGTGTACTAGATTTGGCGTGCCTGAGAAATGTCCTTTTTGTTCCCTATGACTGTACTTTGGATTTTGGGTAGACATGATGGCTTCTTGTAGAAAATTATTCATTCAAATTGATTAGTTGTTCATCACAGTAATGCCAATCTTTAATTTTCTTTAGAAATTTTGATTTTGAATGATGTATGCTACTGAACACGTTAGGAATCATGATTAATTTTAAGTCTACTACTAATAGCATGCCATGTGTTTGACCAATGATGTATCTTTTGGCAGGATTAGAGTCAATGGATTGGATGATGATAATGATGTATAAAGAATAGGAAAGCAGCAAAGAGGAGATGAAAGAGGAGTCAATAGGACTTATTATTGGGGTTTCAATAGGTTTGGTTATTGGCATTGTTTTGGCAATTTTTGCATTCTTCTGTCATAGGTTACATCGAAAGCGATCACAGATAGGCAATAGCAGTTCCCGGAGGACTGCTACCATACCAATCCGGACAAACGGTGCTCATTCTTCTTCTATTCTATCAGACTCAACTATAGGTTCAGAATCACCAGTGAAGTTGGCGACGCGGAATGGCATGTCCTTCTGGCTTGATGGGTTTAAGAAGAGTAACATGCTTTCAGCATCTGGACTACCTGAATATTCATTCAAGTATGAGTTTATCATCTCAAGTTAGTTGCTTGGTTTGCTTGTTGGAATGTTCTAAGATATGTTTTATTCATGTTTCAGGGATTTGCAGAAGGCAACATATAATTTCACAACAATGATAGGTCAAGGTGCATTTGGTCCTGTTTATAAAGCTGACATGTCTACTGGTGAGACTGTTGCAGTTAAAGTTCTTGCAACTAATTCTAAGCAAGGGGAGAAAGAATTTCACACTGAGGTTGGTTGGTTACCATTTACCAATTTGCATAAGTATTCTGTTTTTCATGACATAAATTTCAGAGTAAGTGTATGTTGAGTGTTGGAAAATTAGAACATCAAAAAACATGATTATTTCTGTATCCTGAGTTGGAAAACCTTTTTCTACAGATTTTTGTCTGTGCTACACATAGATAAACAATTAGGTGCGATTCAGCATTTTTCCACTTAGCTAAATTTATGAACTCTTGGGGAATTTTCATTCTAGAGCAATTTGTCAATTTTAACTTAATTTTTATGTTCTTTTGAGTTCTCTCAGGTTATGTTGTTGGGAAGGTTACACCATAGAAATCTGGTGAATTTGATTGGATATTGTGCAGAAAAGGGGCAACATATGCTTATATATGTCTACATGAGCAAGGGTAGCTTGGCTTCCCACTTGTATGGTAAGTCATCTATCTATCTGTCTTTTTGCTTGACAAACTTCAAGTACATCCATACATTGACTATATGGTTTTATACAAACTTTTGTGATTGAGTTTGTTCATGCAAATATGTATCTACAAGCATATTTCTTCATAATATTTTGCTCATACTTATAGAACCAAAAGTTGGGTAATTTTAAGAAATTTTGGTAGAAGTCAAAGGGGACCTCTAAAGAAGAGAGATACCTATTAATAGCCTTAGACAACCAACCATCAAATTAAACTTGACAGCACATGTTAACCCAATACCTTCAAAAAATGGGTATGGAACTTTTTACTTGTATTATTCTCTACTAGTCCACTCCTAAGCAGTATGTAACTTTACTACTCAGCACTTCAATTTCCAACAAATTCTACAGATAAAATGTTTTCTTTTCTTTTCTCTTTTTCAGTTTTCATTCCCATCAAATGTACTTTATGTATGTATTGTATGTACATGTACATGTACATGTACATTAGTAAATTAAGCAATATAGTTTTTATGTCTCTATATTCAGGTGATGTGAATGAAACACTGAGCTGGGATTTGAGGGTTCAAATAGCTTTAGATGTAGCAAGAGGCTTGGAGTATCTTCATGATGGGGTAAGTTTCCACGCGATCTGCACCAATCTAATTCTACGTTGTATATTGTTATAATTTCATGGTATTACCACTTCAGGCAGTTCCTCCTGTAATTCATAGAGATATCAAAGCTTCTAACATTCTGTTGGATCAATACATGCGAGCCAGGGTATGTTCTTGTTACTGCTCATCTATTCACAATCGGTAGTTTATGTATGTGCTGTAATTTATTGTCATTATTAGCATGCTACTTAATCTGTAGTTGTTTATGCTGCTGAATCAACAGGTTGCTGATTTTGGACTTTCAAGAGAAGAAATGGTAAATAAACATGCAGCAATTCGCGGTACTTTTGGTTATCTTGACCCTGAGTATATATCTTCAGGAGAATTCACCAAGAAAAGTGATGTATACAGTTTTGGGGTGTTGCTCTTTGAAATTGTAGCTGGCAGAAACCCTCAGCAGGGTCTTTTGGAATACGTGGAACTTGTAAGATCTCTTTTTCTCTCCTCTTAGCACATGATGCATAATTCATTATCTATGCTAATGAATGCTACTGATGGATGATTAGGCAGCAATGGATACCGAGGGAAAAAATGGTTGGGAGGAAATTGTGGATTCTGGACTTGAAGGAAACTTTGATGTCCATGAACTCAATGAAGTGGCAGCCCTTGCCTACAAATGCATCAATCGCGCTCCGAGGAAGCGACCTTCTATGAGGGACATAGTGCAAGTGTTGACAAGGATCCTTAAATCAAGGCACCAAAGCAATCGTCACAAGAATGCATTGTCGACAACAGATCAAGTTTGCATTGATCCTGATCTGCTAGAAACCAAGATTTCTGTTACTGACCACCATAGAGAAGAATCTATGGATAGTTCAGCTGACATGTATGAAGAGTAGAAATTGGTTTTAACTTCATCTCATTCTTTTATTAGATTCCATTTTTGGATATTGCCTTTGATATGTATATGCTCGTGTGTGTGTGTTTTATAGGGAATGTTAGTTGTTTATTGTTAGAGGGGCGGTGAAAATGTTAGTTTCCAGGATATGAGTCTTGGACGTCTTTCTTATACTCCTTCAGTATCCCTTAGCTCGACAACTGAGCTACCAACTTGGGATTCGCGTGTGTGCGTGGTTTATATAATGCTTTGTAACATGTTCCTCACATTTTTTCTCTAACCTCAAGTATACTGTTTAGCATAAATGATACACCAAAATTTGTGTGGTACTAGTTTTACGATTGGTCAATGAGAGAGAGCTGAAATGGCCAAGGTTTACCAAACAGTTTCATCATGCACATCTTTGATTGAGGGTCCTGAGATCTCTGAAACTCAGGCCACCATCCTTCTTGATAGTGTCCCAAGATACAATGCGCTGCTTCCTTTGGTCCACAAAGCTCTCCCCAATAAAATTTCAGTGAAAAATGATTATTAGGTTACCCAAACACAAAACTTCTGTTATTCTACAAAAAAATCTCTAAATTATTTGAAATTAAAATCACTTATTTTTATTATGTAATAAAATGTGTAAAGGCATATAAGAACCTCTCCTCTATATAGCTGGCATTTGTTTATTCTGTAGTTGCACTTGTTATCACCTCAAATTCAATCACCATCTGTTTTTTTATGTAGACCGATCGAGTATCCTCTACGCGCAACTGCAAAGACTAATCCCTCAAGTCGGGTAGGAATGTAGGACCATAGTTGGCGGCAAAATCTATCATCACTAGTAGTTGTACAACTAATACACACGCACACACAACACAGTATCTGTTTGGTTGTTGACTTTGTGCAATTGACTTTCCTCTCTACCTTTAAAATGCAGTATTGTTTGTATGGACATCAATTATGTGCAACACGTTCACAGATAGAACGCGAGATTCTTTTCTTCTCCTGGAAATTCTTTTATTTTGGGCGTTTACTTTGTAACTCTGCTCAATACAATCAAATATGCTTCTTCTCTGACAATTTGAAATAAAAAACTTGATTAGAAACTTAATATGCATTATTAAGCAATTGATAAAAAGCCCGTAACTCCTAAATTTAACCCCCTTCTCATTTCCTTTTTTTGGTAGTTGGTAGTGTTTGATTATTTAGCAATGCGGTCCACAATTATTTCACGAATTGATTGTTGATACGAAAAGAAATGTGCCAAAGTGCTTTATGATACTTTGCCTCCGTGTTTTTTTATGCGTGCCCCTTGTTTCATTTTACCTATCGTGCATTTCTTTTCGTACTGTATAACACCACTCTTATTTCATAGAACGGGTGGAAACTGCAAATAATTGATTAGGCTACATCCAAGTTAATCAAACAATTATATTAATAACTTAGCTCTGAATGCGAATCATAGTCCCTTCCTCATTGTGGCTGAGACTAAAGTTTACATCATTCGGAGTAGTCAACGGATTTGGATATTTTCTATTCCTGTTGAAACCGTGAAAGATAAGGATGAACTGTTGTTGGTGGGTATATAACATTCAGAAGGAGAGTTTCATTATTTGCAACCAACCTATCAATAATTGACGATACTATACTAAAAAAATTCCGCGCATGCCAGTTTTCAAACCCAACAAGTTGAGAGTTGCAATTTTGAAACATATACTATATACACTAAGATATTGTTAATTAGCCTTGTCAAAAATAAAGATATTGTTAATTAGTCTCCATTCTGTCACCCTGGAATTAAGAAATTCAGTTTTATTTCCCTGTTTCCTTTCCGCCAAACATTAGCTATAGATACAGACAAACTTGATCTGCCAATATTATTGCAACATCATTAAAAATTGATATATTTGAGATACCGAATCTCATTATTTTTCCTATCTTTCTAGAGTTCTTTCTCTTGTCGGTATTTGCATTATAGTTTCATAGAAATGAAAAGGTATCTTTATCCGATTTTCACAGGAGCCATCAAAACTGGTAAAACAATATTGTTATAACCAAATAATATCATAATATTTATAACTTTGCAATATGAAAATTGAATTCAACTTAAAATATTATAATTTAATTTTTTTCGACAATGTATAATTTAATAATATATATATTATACATATATATATATATATAAAAGTTGCATATTTATTAAAGCAAATATCTCATAATAACATTTTAATATAAATTTATAAATAATATTGAAAAAAAATCTTAGATGTTTATGAAGAGATAATAACTTAGAAAAATGACAAACAAAACAGTGATAATAAAATGATATGTTTTGGGATTTTTAGAAAGGAAGCAAGTGGAGCACTGTCGACATTTGTATTTTACTACTACCTAGAGTAAGACCAAAAACAACTACTATTTGTTAGGCTTGTTTTTTTTCTAGAGTGAGAAGCTTCTAGGTTTGAAACTTTTGTTGCTATATGAAGTTTTTTGTATTATAAAAATTAAAGATAAATATTTTCTTGTTAATGGGCCTAAAGTCCTATCTTTAATACCCTTAACCCTGAAAAATGGATTAGGATCCTCTCTATTTCTCAAAATAAATAAAAAGTTTAATTGAAAAAGAGATATAGATACAAAATTAATAGTGAATCAACGAATAGGTTTTATAATTTTCAATAATCTTATATTATTTTAAATGTGTGTATCTTTCTCTTTTATTTTATTTTGATAATTTGTCTTTCTCCTTTATAAATGGAGCCCTATGAGAAACGGAGAGTATTCTAATCCAAGAAAAATTGTGTATGTATCTCTCTTCTCTAACCATGACACCGACACGTACAGTAAGTTCACAGCATTTGGCCATCATGCATGGAAGCAAAGTACACAACACTACAAGTTGTTCTATGTATGTCAGTATATCAGTTCCAGTAACCAAAAAAAAATGAGGCATTTTATGTTAGCATCTACATTACACTCATCGTTAAGTACAAACACATTAATATAATAACTAATATATTGATATAAGTTTTTTTATTTTGTTCCATTAATTAATCCAATAACTAACATATGGTGCTGTACACGGTACGCCTTATAGCACCTGTATTGAAGGCAGAATTTTCTATTTGTCTAGATGATTCCAGTATGTATTTATTTATAGCAAACATGACTATATTACTACTAAAATAACATTAACATCATAGAATATTGAAGAGAGAACAAATAGTTAAAAAACACTTGGCCATTGGCCAGGCTAGGCTCTTCATATATAAAGGTTAATTAGACTTTTGTATTCTGGTAATAGGAAGATAAAGAAGGGAAATGGAGGGAGAACTGAAGATGGTGAAAATCAATGGACAAGTTGTTCCTACTGCTAAATACTGTGTTACAGGCGCCACGGGGTATATTGGTTCATGGCTGGTAGAGGCTCTTCTTCAAAGAGGTTGCACGGTTCATGCCACTGTCAGAGATCCCGGTTAGTATCTATCCAAATGAGCTAGCTATTAACCTCTTTTCTCCTTCACTCTTTTTCTTTTTTCCTATCACTGGTTCTTCATTAAAATCATCAAAACTAGTTAACACGGTCACATTGCTTATTGCTTATTACTTAATTTTTGTATCCATTTCTGTTTTTTTATAAGCAAATGTTAGTTTACACTTTACAGAATTGGAACATAGATCCCTTACTTAATGCTCCTTTGATCGTCCTTAACTCACCAATCAAACAACCTACTATGACAATATTTTTAGCTTTCAATGATCAGTGTTGTCAGAAACAAAATTTTGACAAGTTTCATCTTAAGGTAGTGTCAATCTACAGAAGAAAAACTATTGTTGTGTCAAATAACATTGATCTCTTATCAGGGGATAAGGCTAGATAGTATTTTCATGACTTCCCAAGAAGGAAAGACTAAATACATGTGTACCTAAAAAAGCAAAATGTAAATTTACACGAATTCTTTACCTGCTGTTTTAGGCAACTAATAACAGGATATGAAACAATGTTAGAAAATCTTTTTCCAAAACACTTTTAATTTAACTCTTTTTGCATCTTTCCCGGTTTATGTGACGGCATATCAATATCAACTGCATGACCCACAAGATAGATTTGTATAATGTATTCATCATATCATATCATATCATATCATATCCCTTCAACCGGAGATTCTGGAAAAGTAATTATTCCTTTGACGGATTCTCCTAATAGTGAATGAACTAAATCAAACAACGTAACTTCCATTTGAGTTTTGACAAAATCTTCTGGAAAGATATCAATCAATCGTTATATATATATATATATATATATATATATATATATATATATATATATATATATAAGATATTAAATTTTTAATACATCTTAAAATTATTTTAATTCATTTAAACATTAACTTTTTTGCATTATGAGGATACAGCGTTGGGCCCTTGATTATTTTTTTTTGTAAACTAAGGTATTCCCTGCCCACGCAGCTACTGATATCCATTTAAGGGGTTGACTTCTCCCACCATGTATTCTTTCATACATGATCAGATGGTTAAGAAGCCCAAGTATCTACCGCTTGTGCTATACCATGTTGGTAAAGGCCCTTGACTATTCTGTACACCCCTTGGGAGTGTATAGCTGAACTTACTCTTGTGTTTGGGCCATGATGTTGGGCCGTGTCTGAAAAGCCTTAAGGCTATGCTCGTTTTGTTGGTTTTGAACCACGTAGTACCGACACTTTCGGTTGAAGACGTATTTGGTGTGCGTATTGTGTTGGACAATGACACTTCAATTACTTGTATTTTTTAAATTAAAACAGGTGTCCGTGTCAATACCCGTGTTAGTGTCTCTGTCGGTGCTATTATTGACTTTGAATATTACCAAGCTATCGTCTAAGTTCAATACATGTCTAATGGACTAATAAGACTCAAAATCAGTGATTTGCCAAAGGTTTAGAGAACTGGAGAGAGGGTGTCAACAATTTCTGTAGTATGAATCTAATGGACAAATAAAACTCAAATTCACTCTCTTCATTTATTTGAAATATATGCTTGATTTTGTCTAATGCATACTAATAATGATATATGTTTGACTTTCTTTTGTTTTATTTTAATGTAACAGCAAAGTCATTGCACCTTATGTCACTATGGAAGGGAGGTGACCAATTGAGGTTTTTCCAAGCTGATTTGAATGAAGAAAGAAGTTTCGATGAGGCTGTAAAAGGTTGTATTGGTGTGTTCCATGTAGCAGCTCCAATGCAATTCAATGTTAGTGACAAAGATAACACAGGTAATGCCATTCTTTAATGCTTTCCATGAACTGACATACACTAGAAGCTTTTAATTTTGTGGAATGGTAACCGATACCATACTTATTGAATTCCTTGTATTGAACCTACAGAGTCATTTGTTCAAGCAAATATAATTGACCCTGCAATCAAAGGAACCGTAAACCTTCTAAAGTCATGCTTGAAATCCAATTCTGTTAAAAGGGTTGTTTTCACATCTTCTATAAGTACTATTACTGCTAAAGACAGCAATGGGAAGTGGAAACCTATTGTTGACGAATCTTGCCAAATACAAACTGACACTGTGTGGAATACACAACCAAGTGGATGGGTAAGTTATTGTTTTCCCTAGCTCACTCCTAAGAGCATTGTACACAAAAATTGGTCCGTTGAGCTATATATGTTTTTTTTGTGGTGTGGCAGGTTTATGCACTTTCAAAACTTCTCACAGAAGAAGCAGCATTTAAATTTGCAAAAGAGAATGGCATTGATCTCGTGTCAATCATAACAACCACTGTTGCAGGACCATTCTTCACTGTCAATGTACCATCAAGTGTTAAAGTTCTACTCTCACCTTTAACAGGTGATTTTATCATCAACTAGTAGTTCTAGAAGGAAACTACTACTATCTTAGCTAACATGTGCATCATAAATTATAACATATGTACAATATTATAACATGTACTAAATTTATGTACTAATTAATATTATACGTGAGTTAATATGGTGATCAAATGGATTATATGTGTAGGTGAAAGTGAATATTACAAGATAATATCTGCAGTAAATGCACGAATGGGGTCAATTGCTTTAGTTCACATCGAAGATATATGCAGTGCCCATATATTCCTAATGGAGAATACAGAAGCAGAAGGTCGGTACATATGCAGCAGCCAAAGTTGTACCTTGTCTAACTTGGCAACTCTTATTTCCAAAGAGTATTCTTGTTCAACTGGGTCAAGGTAAATCATAAATATGCTAATTTCCGCTTGGTCTTTATAATGGTACATATTTCTTATGATTCTTATGTTATTCATACAAATATTTGCAGGAAGAGTGGAAAAAGTTATGACAAGGTTCCTTGTGAGATTTCCTCAAAGAAGCTAAAAGATTTGGGTTTTAGTTACAAGCATAGCCTTGAAGAAATAATTCATCAAACGGTTATGTGTTGCCTAGATTATGGTTATTTACCTTCTGTTTAGCCAATACTCTGTCAATGCTGCCATGTACATGATTCAAAGTAATTGAGCCTTTGTGCTTTTTTCATACAAATAATTAAGTCAACTTTTAGACGGAAATGTAGTATTTCTTTTTTCAGAATCAATTCTGGGAGCAATAACAAAGTCGACATAATTGAACCAGCGATGGTCCAAGTGGTAAATGGACTTGGATTCCACCCCAAGGTCTCAAGTTTGAATTTTGGGTGTGGCAAAAACTCTATTGAGATGGGAGAATCACACGAGCCGGCAAAGCTAGGTACTCGTGACTAGCCAAATTACCCGGTCCGACAATAGTCGGAGGAAACCGCACACCAAAAACATGGTAACAAAAAAAAAAGTCTACATAATTTAAAAACATTCTTCTTGTGTTTGGATGATAAAACTGCGGAAGATAAAAATGATTCAAGATGAGCAGAATTGATTGTGCTGGAAGTAAAAATTCATAACTTTTCTGTTGACTAAAATCCTTTCTTTGTTGAGAGCAAATTTGAGAATTTAATATCATATTATCTCATATTTTATTTTTTGGTCTCACTTTCTCACATTATTTTTTAATTTTTTTATCTAACATTTAAAACTTACTTTTTTATCTCTCTCACTCTTATCTCTTTCAATTTTCTCTCTATCTCTCCTACCTCTCTCTCTCTCTCTATCTCTATCTCTCTTTCTCTCACTCTCTCTCTTCACATTTTATTTTTTTATTCTATCTAGTAATCAAAGTACTAATCATCAATTATCTATTTATCAACTATCAACTATCTATTTAATCAAACAACTAATCATCAACTATTTATTTATCAACTATAAATTATCTATTTAATCAACTCAACCACTACAAAAAATACCAAACTATCCATGTCTAAAATATTGGATGGGAAAATATCTTTACTATTATAAGTGTGTTACGGCCGGTTTCTCTTGTCGAGAAAGGACCGAACGTGTGTCTGTGTGTTAAGAGAGTTTGAATTGAGAGAATGAATTTTGAATCCTTTCATTGGCCTCTAAAGGCGTTATTTATATTACAGGGTACATAAATGCTAATTATTACATCATAATGGCCGAGTTGATCGTTACAGACAGGGGAGGGAAATCAGGGATATTTCCCCTTCTGATTGCACCTCATTCCTTTTCTGGGGAGAGCAGAGTTTGACTTTTAGGGGTCGATCGGTCCCTCTCCAGGCGAAGCCCTTTAAGAGCCGAGCGGATGTTGAAGCCGGGCAATTCTGGCCGGAACAAAGCCCTTCGAGCGGCGAGCGTGTAGTGTGAAGTCGTTCAAACAAGTGGAGTTCGGCTTTGATATTAGCCCTTCAGTTAGTTTGGACTTAGTCTTTTGGCGCTCAGCCCTTCTGTTTGCAGTTTCGTGCGTTTTGTGTTCTTGACCGGTGAGTGACGTTTCTCGATTTTCGTTGATTTCTGAAGACATTGATGAGACTTGATGTTGATTTGATGTGTTGACTCTTTGACTTTTGACTTGATCATTGAATGTGTTGGTTTTCCCGTTTGACTTGTCATTTCTGATGTCCTCATAAGTGCGGGTGCAGTAACTGTCTTCGGACCCCAATATATAGAGGTGAGAGCACCCTTCGTTAGGCGTCTTTGGGCGTTTCCTGCTCTCTTCTTCTCTGTGCTGGTTCAGGTTTCCGGAGGTGGCTGGAGTCCTTCAAGTTCCGGATCTTCGTCGGCGCTTCCTTGTTGACGTTCCTCTACCCACGTGATACCTTGTTTCGGGGGCGTTCAGCGAACCCGAGTTGCTTTCCCTAGTCGGAATGATCTTGGGTGATTGCTGGGGGAAGAGTCCTCTTCGAATGTCCTCCCGTGAGTCTGGTGTTCCCAATGGAGAGACCATTTGTTTTAGGGCAGCTCCCAGTCTTCTTCTGTTCCTCCAGCTCGTCACCACCCTCTCTGCCCTGCGGGCCCTGCAAAGGAAAAAGGAGCAAGGGAAGTGGGTTTTTATTATTAGTTTGTAACATATGTAATTTTCGCTT
The DNA here is from genome assembly GCA_963573325.1 of Astragalus glycyphyllos. Lineage (NCBI taxonomy): Eukaryota > Viridiplantae > Streptophyta > Magnoliopsida > Fabales > Fabaceae > Astragalus > Astragalus glycyphyllos. Next base: position 63,104,050 of record OY754310.1, on the reverse strand, counting down.
TTTTCCCTTCTTTGCCATTCGGCATAATTGATGTAACTCCCGCGTTGTTATTAAATGTAATGCCGCTCGGTTTTGATTGAGGTCACGCCAAACCAGGATTTTTGTTTGTTTTTATTTTTGACGCTCGAGATATCAGGGTATCCCGCTTCAATGTCGCTTCTTAGAGTTTCAGGATTAGAGTGCCCGTGCGTCCAGCAGGGGGCCGTCCCGCTGGGAATATTTGGTGTTGGCCAAGCGGGCGGCATAAACCGCGCATTTGGTGCCCAACGGTGAACTTCGGTTTTACCTAGTGTTCACCTATCGGGACTTGTTATTTCATTCTTAGAGCAACTTTGACCTTTTGGTCGTGTTGAGGCGCCCCGCCCGGCTTTGCCTTTTTATCTAAGAAGATTTCCCACGGCGCGGCGAACGCGTCAGTTTCGCTTAATTACTGTGAGGTTTGCCCAAGGGTGGGGCGAAAGCTCGTCAGTCCCGCCTATTGCCTGCCCGGACTTGTTTGTTTTGCCCAAAAGTAACATCGAGACGTTGCTCGGTCTTTACTGCTTCGAGACTTTCGTCTGAGATTGTTGGGTGCATTCTAATGTTTGTGAAAGATCAGCTTATTGATATTTCGGGGCGTACATTTCTTTTGCGGTCTTATTCAGGCGTTACAAAGTGGTACATTATTATTATTCTAGCTGTAGTAGAAACGAAGGATCGTGGTGTTCCATGATCTGAGGATGTTTCTGCCGTCCAGCTTTTCTAGTTTGTACGCTCCTTTGTCGATCACTTCTTTAACTTGGAATGGGCCATCCCAATTTGGGGATAACTTTCCGGCTGCTCCAGTCTTGACTGTGTGCTTGAGTACAAGGTCGCCCGATATGAACTCCCGTGGCCTTACCTTGGTGTTGAACTTCTTGGTTGCTCGCAGCTTGGCAGCTTCTTCCCTTACTTTCGCCATTGCGCGGACTTCGTCCAGTAGGTCGAGGTCGGTCCACAACTGTTCTTCGTTGGTCTCTTTTTTAGTTAACAACCTTCTTGGGCTCGGCTCTAGAATTTCCACAGGGATCATGGCGTCACTTTCGTTTGTGAGCTTGAAGGGGGTTTCTCCAGTTGCCGATTGTACGGTGGTGTGATAGGACCAGATTACTGAAGGGAGCTCCTCGACCCAATTGCCCCGAGATTCGTCCAGTCGTTTCTTCAAACCGTTTAGCAGTACTTTGTTGGCTGATTCTGCCTGACCGTTCGTCTGTGGGCGCTCTACCGAGGCGAACACTTGCTGGATCTTCCACGTTGCGCAGAAGTTGGCCACTATTTCTGATGCAAACTGGGTTCCGTTGTCAGTTATAATGGTTTCCCGGACCCCGAACCTGCATATCAGCTTCCTCCAATAGAACTTATTCACCTTTTGGGCAGTGATCGTGGCTACCGGCTTGGCTTCTATCCACTTGGTGAAGTAATCAACGACTACTATCAGGAATCTTACTTGTCCGGCTGTTGGTGGAAACGGCCCCAAGATGTCGACTCCCCGGGTGATGAATGGCCATGAGGATGACCTGTAAGTTTGTTGAGGGAGCCTTGGGGATGTTGGAGTGGCGTTAGCACTTGTCGCATTTCTTCACCAATTCTATGGAATCCTGCTTGATGGCCGGCCAATAGTAACCGGCCCTTGTGATTTTGGCCGCCAGAGCTCGGGCGCCGATGTGACTCCCTCAGATTCCTTCATGTATTTCTCGGATGATTTCTTCTGCCTGGTCGAGCGTTAGACATTTGAGCAATGGTGTTGAGAACCCTCTTTTATAAAGTTCAGAACCGAGCAGGGTGTATTTGCTAGCTATCCTTGCCAGTGTTCGCATTTCTTCTTTTGTTGCCTGGAGTTCCTCGCCTTTCAGGTAGGCTATGACGTCAGTCATCCAACAGTTATCTCCTGCTTCTATTACAAGAACCTGCACCCGTTTATGCTTGGTTGATGGATTGTTTCTTGTATCACCATTCGGTTATTGCTGGGTGCTTTAGTGCCGGCCAGTTTAGATAGTATGTCCGCCCTGCTCTTTTGCTCCCTTGGCACATGCGTCAGTTCGGTTATTGCCGGATGCTAACATTTCTGATAGTGACGGTTATTATGAGGGGGTCGCTGTTGTGCAATTAGACCCTCTTGAAGTCTTCTGCCTCGAATGTGACTGCGGAATACCCAGGCACTACAAATGGACTGTCAGTATTTAAATTCATAATGGAACGAGTGTACCTTTTCCTCGCATTCGCGGATGCTCCTCCTCCGGCGAATCCACCGACGATCGTTGTGACTTGCCTATCTGCGGCCGCTGCCGTCTCCTCTCGCTGATGGCGCACTCGGGTCATGGTGCGATGGATCTGAAGGCTCAGTTGGTGTGCTCTCTGCTGGTGATTTTCTTCCTTTCTTAAGGAATCCTCCTCCAGAACCTGGGCTAGCCTCGCGGCATCTCTGATTGCTCCAGTTCTGTGTTGCGACTCTGTAGCCATCGTGTGGTTCGCAGCAGTTATTCCAGGTTGCTGTGGTTGTCTTCCATCTTTTTTGGGTTTCTTGTGTGGGACGTGGGAGAAGTTTTACAGGCCCCACGGTGGGCGTCAATGCTACGGCCAGTTTCTCTTGTCGAGAAAGGACCGAACGTGTGTCTGTGTGTTAAGAGAGTTTGAATTGAGAGAATGAATTCTGGATCCTTCGTTGGCCTCTAAGGGCGTTATTTATATTACAGGGTACATAAATGCTAATTATTACATCATAATGGTCGAGTTGACCGTTACAAACAGGGGAGGGAAATCAGAGATATTTCCCCCTCTGATTGCGCCTCATCTTTTTCTAGGGAGAGCAGAGCTTGACTTTTAGGGGCCGATCGGTCCTTCTCCGGGCGAAGCCCTTCAAGAGCCGAGCAGATGTTGAAGCCGTGCAATTCTGGTCGGAACAAAGTGGATATTTGTTTTTTATAAATATTTTTTTATCTTTCTTTTGAGTTTTAACAGGTGAACATTACATGTTGTTGATATAATTTCATTATTTTTTATTTCTTACAGGGAAATGTAACACGTTGTCGATATAATCATTTTTTGAGCCGCGACAAGAAAGTACTAAATATTGTCAAAAAGTTTTTTTTTTATATTTTAGTTTCAGAGGACGTTGTTGCTATAGTTTCATTTAATTTTTTTTATTGTAGAACGTTACAGATTATCAGAATAATTATTTTATATTCTGCATTTGATTCAACGGAAAAATATTACATGTTGTTATCATAATTTTATGACTAAGAAAATATATTTTTTTTCACAATCAAAAATATCAAATGAAACAAATATTTTAAAGTTGTAAAAATTCATTTCATAATAACTTGAAAGATTTATTATAATTGAATTTTGTCTAAGTCTATTTATACAAAGAATGTGATATTACCCGTGTTAACGTACATATGCACGGGTATACTTCTAGTTAGTTGTATTTACTAAAATGAATGACTTATATACTATTCACTTGACACCGGTGTATTTATATCGCTAACTACAAACTCCATAATAGGCTCACAAGATCCGCAACAACTTGGCCTTAAACACTAACTAACACGCTAGTAGTTACAACTAATTAATTAACATAATTGAATTAACTAACACTAATTAACAATAATTTGAATTAATTCTAACTGACACTAACTTCTTAAATTTTGTTACATTTCATTTTCCCTTACACGCCATCATTAATTATCAATACAAATAGAGCCTTGATGCCAACCAAAATCCTTGGCCTAGTGACATAATCTATCTTAGGACCCGGTGCTTTCAGGTTCGATTCTCATAGTGGACAAGTTCAGTGTTAACCAATCCAAAATTTGATCCTAATCACGAGTAAAGTAGTCTTTCATTTAAAGTGTTGGGATACTCCATAGATAGCCAACAATGATCCGGATAAAAAAGAGCCTTGATGCCGAAAAATTTCTAGCTCCATATATGGCAACTATACTAAGGTATATTGATGGGTTCAAAAGCATAATTGTGTTGGGATTACACCCAAAAAAAAAGCATAATCGTGTTGGGTCTAATCTGAATCAAAAAACTTCAGTGATGTAGGTCCCTATGTTGAGTTTGTGAAGAGTAAATGAAAGCTAGCCATGAGACTAATAGAGGCAAACTTACTGAATTAATGTACTTTTGGTTAGGTCATTAGATTGAACCAAATACACCCTAAGAAAGAAAATTGAATCAACTCTCATTCATACTAAACATCCCTTCCTAGTCACAATTTTTGTCTTCTGTGCGTCAGCGCCTACCAGTAGCTTTTTCTGACCCGTTTTTTGTCAACTTTTTTTTCTGTAAACACTGCGCCCAGCAGCTTTTTCTAAGGCATTTTTTTTCCTTCTGTAAAGCCAGCAGCTTTTTCTGACGTATTTTTTGTCTTTTAATGGTGCATTTACAATTTTGTCCATATTTTTTGAGAAATGTGTAATTTTGCTAGCACTAGTTTTGATTATATTGAAGAAAGTAGAAGGGTATTTTCGTCGCTTTAGCCAAATTAAGGGGTATAGGGGAGAAGAGGGGGTAAAAAAAGCCTCTGTATTTATAGTACTCCCTCCGGTCCCTATTATAAAAAAGAATTTGGAGTTCATTTTGATCTCAAATATAAGAAAATATTCTAGCTTTTAGTGTATATTTATTGTTTAAATACCAATTTTACCCTCATTGATTGCTCTGTCTTTTCAGTTTTCAAGGTAAGTGAGAGTAGTGCACATAAATCCATGTGGAGTTGAGTAGAGGATATTTTGGGGACTTAACTTAAAAAAACAAGAATTGAATGAGGTCATTGGTATCGATGATTTTTGTATTTTCTTCTTATAATAAAGACTGGAGGATAAGTGACGACTCTAGGTTAGACCCACTTTATAGGTGGTCCATAGTGGACCACGTTTGACCACTGTCGGATTCAATAGGACCACATAACCTATCGTTGTTTGCAAAATTCAACACTTGACTGTTTCCTCACTCTCTCTCTAGGTCGGACAACTACCGGGAAACAGGCTCACACAGATCACACGGAGCAAGCAAACGCTTGTTAGATTCATCGAGCATGGCTTCTTCAAGCTTCAATCCTATCTTTTTCTCCAACGCGTATTTGAACGCAACCCGAACAACAACTCGTCATCGACGACAACTTCAAATTCTTCTTGAGCAGAAGACTCGAAACCTCACTCTCCAGAATCTCTTTCTGCTTTGCATTAGACTCAACGAACGACGACGACGGTAACGGCTACCGAGTCGATCTCGAAACACCGGCGGCGTCTTTTCCATTCCAAAGATCTGTTTGGATGCAGAAGTCGTTCACCGGCTAATCGCATCCTTGGTAGTTCGATCCGATCTCTTTTTCAATGCCATTCGCATAACTCTAATTCTTTTTCTCACAGATCCCTTCAATTACTACGCTTAATTATTTGCATTGTTGCATTATATGAGAAACAATAGAAACATAAACAATACTATAAAATAACTGCAACTTGCTTTTTTTAAAAAAAATATAGATGAGTTAAGTACTTTGATATTAAGATTAGGTAGACTAGATGACAGAAATTTTCTATGCGCATGTATAGTTAATTAGTTAGCGAAATGTCTTGAGGACGCCACAAATACAATAATAATGATAATAATTCAAATCTTTGAAATCCGGAGGAATAAAAAACGGAGAGACGTCTGAACTAACCTAAGAATTTGGATTAAAAATAAATACGAGAGAAAGTGTCAGGAAGCAAATTTGTTCAGCACTAACCACGGCTTCTTTTACATATAAAGAGGATCTACATGCATTGAGGAGATTCCTTTGCAAAGATTTTGGCAATTGAAGATAGGCCACCACCACAACCTGCAACAATATCGTTGCTGATAATAAGGTGACAACAAATGCATGCTCATTAATTAATTAAACAAGTAATTTCGTCCATAAATAATTGCAATTTCATTTTTGAATTTATCTTCGTATGTCATTTCTATGTGACACTTTACAGGGTGAGAACTGAGGAGGAATATCAGCAAACTGGATCATGATTATGAATTTCACCTGCAAAAAGAATCTCTGCTATTGCAGAATCAACTTAGAAGATGTTTTCTTTTTGAGCGCCACGAGATGGTTTCGTTGGTGGGCATGGGTGCTTTGGATGTAATTTCTGGTCCATTTTGTAAATGATACAATTCATGTGTGTTTTATGTTTTTGCTACATCTGGATAAATATCAGATTATTTTCTCTTCATCAACCAGCCTCGAGTTTCTCTACATTGACATATATTATTCTGGTTGTTTTCTATTGGTTATTTTGTTTGTGCATGGCATGTTTCATTCAAATCATATTGCTCATGACAACATATATACATCTTCTAAAATATTGATCAATATAGTCTCTCAAATTAGGAGCAATATTTCTGGCGAAGTAGAAAAAAAGTTGACCAAAAATTATCCCCAAGCATGAATGGTTTATATCTTTCTTTTCTCCCGTCAAATCTGATATGCTCAAAATAAATAGAATTTGATTAACATTTTAATCTATCAGTGGAGTTTAATGCCCCTCAAGGTTCTTGTACCACCATTGAAGCTGCAGATTGGATTTTCTAAAGATTCAGAAAAAATAGCTATTAAGTTAATTAGGGACGACTCACGTATTTCTTATTGTTTGCTTATACCATTATTATGCAATCCGTATATAAACTGTTATTGTTTATACCGAAGGTAAAACTGGCGGCAGTATATAAACTGTCATTGTTTATACCGAAGGTAAAACTGGCTGCAGGAAAAAGTATGCTTTTGTGAAGGTGATTTTAGTTGATAGACCATGAGAAGTATTTTATAACTTTGTAGTTATGGCATCACTGTATACTTGTTAAAGTATGTCTGTGTACTTTAATCTTTCTTGACAAAACTGCGGATTTTCATAGAACATAGATACTATAATCAACAAGGTTATCTTGAATGTGAAGCTTTCAATATACTATGATAGATTTTGTTGTAGTAATATAAAGAAGTGAAGCATTCTGGGATAAAAACTGCAAAACAATTTTTTATGGCCCTTATTAAGGCAAATGCAGCTTGTGGCAAATTGGAGAAGGCAAAACAGGTTTATGGGCAGTGTGACTCACACCATATTGATGACTAGCTGCATTTGGATTACCATGTTTACTGCATCACCTATGCCACCATACGTTTATGACCAAATTGATATAACTAACCATGGTTCCATCCTTTTACTGATCACAAAGATGAAACATTTAGCTGGATGTCTAAAAAATTAATTCTCAATTCATAGAAAACAAATAGTCTAATGCTACATCCTGCCTCAATTAAGAAATAAATACATTAACATAATTAAATTGAATAAAGAATTGTTGAAAAAGAAAAAAGAAGAAAAATCAAGACCCTACACAACTATTGCTCTAAAAGTGACAGTTTCAAAACTATGAATGGGGCAGAACAATGATGTTAGTAAGCAATTGCATTGCCTGACCACTGCTCCAGCCTCCAGTGATGCCTGTACAAATGACATTTTAGTCTGAGGTGCTAATACCATGCCATTTCCATCATTTAACCATATCCCTCTGCAAATGTAAGTTAAAAAAATATGATTTCAAGTTCAAATAAAATAACCCCTTCAATATTAGAAAAGAAAAGCAAGTCTTGTACAGTGGTAGGCTATATAAGGACATGTTAGTAAAGACAAAGGTACAATACCACTTCCAACTTGAATCTATGGACTCTCCTCATCTGAACTACTCTCATCCATTCTCCTTTCAGCTATTGCTGGAAAAAGCCGCTGACGAAAATCAGAAGGTGGTGGACGCGTTTCAGACGAAGATGATCCTCGAGAAGTTTCTTGTTTTACAGTTTTTGCTGGCTTCTTCTGTGCATCTCTCACCTCCTTGCATACCTTATCCACCATTCTTAAGAAGTCCCGTACCACTACAAACAATCGCAAGCCTTCTTCTTTCCCAGTATTTCCATGAAAGTAGTCGCCGGTACTCTTCACAAGAGCCATTATCTTCTTCTCATCTTCCAGCAGTTTCATAACATCGGCCTCAGCATCCTGCACAAAACCTTCCACTGCCTCACGAAACCCTCTATCTTCGTCCACATTCTTCAGGCTGTTATTTACCAAATCTTTGGTTTTAATGAGACCATGACCGAGTTTGGCAGTAGTTGCTGTTAAGCTGTCAGCATCTAGCGTGGCTGCTTTTTTTACATTCTCAAGCTCACTGCTCAAGTGTGAAACTATCTGAAGACCAAGTTCATGGTAGTGATCTTCTGTTTCGCGTGTGTTATCTTCGAGAAGCTCGTCCGTTTTAATACTAGACAAGCTCTTTTTCTCTTTCGCCGCTCGAGTAGCTTTTATGCCCTCAGAGCGGATAATCTCTTGAACAACAAAGTGTAAGAGTGTAGTCTTGCCATCTGTTCCTTTGACATCAGATAATTTCAGAAGTGTGTCAAGTTTAAATGCCTGTGCACCGCCACGGTATGTTCCATCGTTCATACGGTTGCCAGTTTTGAGAACAGCTTCAAGAAGCTTGAGGAACAGCCGGCTGTTTCTTACTTCCTTACAAGCAACCTGCCATATCAGATGAAAAGTTCCAGAAGGATCAGTTTTTTTACCCAGGTGAGAAAGTGATAAAAAGAACCAGATATGGGGGGCAGAGATTCACAAAACAAAGGAATTATAGTGAGAAGATGCCCGTTACAGTTACAGAAAATTGCCGTGTCCGTGTCTGTGTATGTACTCACCATAAAATTTGATTTATAATGTTCAACAGCATTTCAAAGGAAATGGTGTTGAACCATAAAATTTGATTTATAATGTTCAATAGCATTTCAAAGGAAGTACTTTCAAGTTTCAAAACCAATGGATTACTTACTGAAATTAAAGTCAAACTCATAAAATTTCATATTAATCAGAAATTGATTCATACTACATGCATATTTCTTATCGTGTAGATGATGCAGCCAAATAACAAGTATTCAAAATATATGAAACTATAAACTAGTTGATGCACAAAAATTAATAGTCAAACAAATTCTCCGAAATTTAGCATGCAAAACAAAACATGAAATAAGTGCTGACTTAGTAGTTGGACTAAGGAAAAACAAATTCTATAAGAAGTTAATGGATGGTGCAAGTTAAAGAGGTTTCAAATTAACTCGACTACAAATTTTCGATTTCATACTCATTGTGTGATAGAAAGAGTATAGGCAATGCAACTGCAGGGTTGATGCAATCTACAATGTACCTCTAAAACTGCAAAAGACTCCGCGGTAGTAGTGAGCTCTTCTTTAAATGTACCCATAAAAAGTAGTACTTCCATTCGCTTAAAGGCAAAGGGGATGTCAACCAGGGCTTTCAGGAACCTGTCAGCAGGCCCAAGTTGAGACAGCTCACCATTAAAAAGTCTAAGCTTACGTTCTTCGTCTGATGTTGGTGCCATCTTCAGCAAGGTTTGAAGGAATTCTGATGGTAGCTCATTTCCTGATCAAGCCAAGGTTAGTAAGATTTCACACAAGTGGAACAAGAGATGAAATTTTGCTTATAAACTTCTATGAATGGTTTTTCCATATTTTATCAGTAAACAAAGGCTCGAGAAATCAATCCGCTTGTTCAGGAAATATTCATCTCAACAGCAAAGCCAGGTCTACTACAAATTGTCCTCCACTAAACATTATGATAATAAATAAAAAAATTTAAAACAATATTGTAGACTGCTAAACATTATCACAGTCTATGCTCGCAAGAAATCACCTTCATAAAGCGCATCACAAACTTCTTCCATTGTCACATTCAATGCTCGCAACAAAATCAATAAATTTTGTGCTCTCTTTTTGTCAATGATCTGGATATATTGAGGTGAAGGTTCTTGGGAGGAAGACTCCTTTCGACCAATGTTTTTATCCACTGCATTATAGCCAAAAAGTGTCTCTATCATCTCTTCATTAAACCTGTCAAATGTTTGGCCATTTAGGAATATTAGCAGCTATTGATAAAGTATCATCCATGACCAACGACAGAATTTTAGGTTATTCCTTACTGGAATGATCCTGATTTGATCTGACTCCAAACCATTGACTTATCCGAATTAGCTTGAACCTTATCCCAGAAAAATGGCTTTAGTTTGGCTTTAGTATCAGATCCACCTTCTGCACCTGCTTCAGCATTCTCGGCAGCTAAAGGTCGGGCCACCTTTGAGCCAATTGGAGGAGGAGGTCGAGGAGGTATACCACTCTTTGGAAGAGGAGGAGGTGGGCGAAGACCCGGTTTGGCACCAGGTGGTGCTGGGGGTGGCGGCGGCGGAGGACCGGGCTTGGCACCGGGTGGTGCATGAGGTGGTGGAGGAGGAGGACCGGGTTTGGCACCAGCTGGTGGTAAAGGAGGACTAGGAGGTGGAGCATTGCCAAGACCAGACTGTCTAGGAGGAGGAGGAGGAGGTGCAGCAGAAACAGCAGCAGGTACGGTAGTATTACCAGAAGGCCGAAATGAAGGTGGCTCTGGGGGAAGAGGATTCATCCTGCCTGGGGGAGGTTTTAAAGGTGGCATTCCAGAATGGGTAGTTCCCACTCTCCCAGGAGGAGGTTTCACTTCAAACGGTGATCCGGCAGCAGCAAAAGCTCCTATTGATTGACTTTCTTGCAGTGAAGTCTTCTTGTTGCCTCCTAAATTATTACTTGATGACTGAAACCCAAGTTTCTCCCCATTTATTGAATTTCCAAAAGCATGATTGGAAGGACCTGTAGGATAAGTCAATTTTGTCACAACTAGTACAATGCATAAATAAAGTAAGAATGAGCTGAAATAGGATATGTACCAACAGAATAGTCACTCATGCTTAAGCTGAGAAGGGGCCTCTCATCATTTAGTCTCACTCTGCCAGTCTTAGAAAACCGACTACAGCATAAAAAGAACAATGCTGCAGCTATCAATGTCACCGCTGCAGTTATAGTTACAGCAAGAACAACTGTTTTTTTATTACTATGCTTATCTTCCTGTTTGTTAGTGTTAGAAGATGGGGACGTAGAAACATCTTCAGCTGGTGGTGGTGTCAGTTTTGGGAAAAATGAGCTTGACGGTGACGGAGAATGCAAAGGTTTAGGAAGTAGAGGCGCTGGAGCAGATGATGGAGAAATACTGGGTTCAGGCGATGGCGATAGACTAGGTTCAGATGATGGTGCCGAACTGGGTTCAGGTGTGGGTGATCCAACTGCAGGGCCTGAACTAGGTGGTTCTGATATGTGCTGGAGCAAAACACGACCAAAATTTCTTCTAGATACACTTGATTTGGAATACAGTGATCCCATATAAGTGATGTGCAAAATCTTGGAATCGTCCTCTTCTCCTAAGACGCCTAATAGAAGATTATTTGTTCTCAAACAATGAAGAAAGTTTTCCCTGAAATGAGGATGGCAAGCATTGATTAATTTTTGGATGTCTGCCTGTGCAAATGGTCGAATCTTCGAACTGATTTTATTGGTGCTAGCAGACAGTTCGTGTGGGTGGCATAGATCACAATCTCCAACGTCATTCTTTAACTGAATAAAATCTTCCCAATAAGTTGTCTTTAATACCTTTTCCTGCAGTCATTAAAAATTACAACTTTCAGAGTCTACGAAACCACTCATGGAAACAATGGAGCAGACAATGCCAATATTTCTGTTTATTCAAGTATGACAAATGATCAATGAACAATTAAGGCCCCGTAATTTAGCATCAAGTAGCACTTAGCAGAAATTACATGAGAAAATTTAGACACTTAACTTTATAAATAAGTGACAGTTCATGCTAATCATAAGAAAGGTAACGGAATTTCAGAGTGCAATCTGGTTGAAGTAGAAGCGTAAAGATGCATTCATAGATTATACCATATTGCTTGATTAAGTTCATGTTTTTACCAGGTAAATATAACACGTATAATAAATTAATTAGTGGAAGATTATTTAATGGAATGTACATACTCAAGCAATATGTTAAGAAAGGAAAATAAAATTAGTGATAGCACCAGCCACATTGGCAATGAATGCCAAGCTGGAGATCCGTGTGATAGTGTCACGGATGATGAAAAGGAATCATGAAGGAACATTTTGGAGGGAATGAGTCAGTTAGTTTGTTAGTTTGGGAATAATCATGTGGAGGACAGCTTACTGTATCATAAGCTGAAACTTCTCCTTCCCAATAAATAAGACTCACTTTTGTACCTTTCAACTCATTCAGATAATGAATCACTTTCTCAACTCTGTTTCATTCTGTTATACATTTCTATGCACTCTACTTTCTTAACATCCAATAGCATAATAAAACTATAAAATCGCAAATATAAGGTCTCTCTGGTGATTCGTAAGACACTAGCAAAATTAGATTCTGCAACTATTAGCTAGGAACATAAATAAAAAAACGAGGATGGCACAGTTTAGTATCAGAACCCAATGTCATGACTCGTAATGGAAAATGGTGGAAAAACAACAACCCTAGCACTCTCTCCTTTCCTAACCATTTTTCACATGAAAATATTTATCGTAAAACAACAACCCTAGCACTCTCTCCCTGACCCGGAAGACTCAAGAAGCTTGACAGTGGAATCCATGTAATTACATATGACCGCTATGAGTAATAGCCTACTCATAGTCTACTCAGACACACTAAACATATTTAACACGTGTTAATTATGTTATTCTAAGTTTCTAACGGTTATCAAGAAGATAAACATATAACTTATAAGCATGATCACCCTCTTTTATCATATTACTAAAATTCCTGACTGCAAACTAATATAACTCCGCAGATAGGTAGGATAAGTAAGAAATACTTGGATTTAATGTTAATAAGATGGCCTCTATTTGATCAACGCCACTGACTAAAAGTACTGATATTCATAGTCAGCAGAAAAAGTTAGCAGATATTGCAACAATATCTACTGGCTCTAGCAGATATTACAACCATGTTAGCTGCCTCTACCCAAGGCCGAAACCATTGTCAGAATAACCAGAGACTACCACTGGCTATCTATTTGTTTAGGATGAAGCACCCAAACCACAGGGGCATCCCTAACAAGAAATATCAGGGTTTAACAGCTTACAGTATGATTAGACCTGTGAAATGAGGAATATAACAAGCCGTTTACAATCAAGATGAGAAACACAAACAATCTTTCAATAGGTGAATAGTCCAATGAAAAACACAGCTACTAGTTAATTGGGAAGTCACTTAGAATCTCATGAAAGCAACCAAAATCTATATGTATGTAAAGCTACCAAAATCCAAGTAACTACTAACTAATGAAGAAAGCCTTACCGTGTGCTCATCTAACAATCCAGATGCTGAATCAAGTAGTTCATAAACAAAGTCATCTTGTGCTTCCTTCTTTCCTATAAAGCTGATTGCTGCTACAAAAAGAAGAACTAAAAAAACAGAAAACCCAAACCTTATGGCAACCATATATTTCTGAATTCCCATTCCAAATGTTTGATATTGTTCTCATTTCATCAAAGGATTACACCCCCAACAAGCACAAGTTTTCAATCCCTTCATCACCCATAAACACACACACACACACACAAAATTGATTTTTCACTATCCACCACCAACCCACTTCAATTACTCAGCAGAATAGCGGTACCACTGCCTAGCAGCATGAATTTTGCAAGACCGACAAAAGGATTTCTGATAAAAATCGAAATTTCAGGATCAAACACAGTTAACAAGAACCCCAACAAAATTTCCCCTCCGAAGTTTCAAACTTTTACTGAATCAGATCAAGTTTAGTCGAAAACCCGGCTCCAAGCTAAGAAAATAATCGAAAAGGTGTTGAACCATCAAAATTACAGAGTGATCCCAGAAACAACAAACCCTGCAAATGCAAATTATAAACTTGGGCTCCAAAGAAATATTCAAAAAAGGGGGGACTTTGCTTCTAAGAAGATCTAAGTTAAGCAAACCCAAAACGAGTTCTATTGGTGTTGTTGACCGTGAAATGTTGAACTTGGTAATGTTAAGAAAGTAAGGAAAAGGAATGATTTTAGTGAATGAAATTAAAAGGGTGTTAGTAAAAAAGGAAGTTTCTTGGGGGTAGTTGACAGAGAACTCTACGCGCAAAGGACGGTCTTGGGAACATTGATTCTGGATTCGGACATTTCCAAGCTGCCACACTTTCTCTATTACTGAGTCTTCGCTTTGTGCTAACCTTAATTAAATTAAAATTTTGAAGATTTTTTTTTTGACAACTAAAATTTTGAAGATATATAAAGTAGTAAAGTAAAAGGACAATAAAATATGTTTTCCCTAAATCTATAACTTCTATAACTATTAATAAAGGGGATTCTAAAAAAAACTATCATTTTGGTGTCAGATTTTTCTAACCAAAATGTCCTTATTGTAGTGATAATTACACACTAACACCCAACACATTTCTAATTCTAATAATAATAATAACCACCCACTAACACACCAATACACCAACACATGAAAGATGAGTTCGTAGTATAATATAATAAATATACATTCTCCCATCAAAAAATAAATAAATACATTCTATAAAAAATAATGGATAGCAAAAAAGTAAAATTAAGGATTAAATTAATTTATAAATAAGAAATAAGCATTTTTAATTAAGGCATAAAAATGAGATTGACAATTATTTAATAAAGAATAAATGATAAATTTATTTAAAGTAATTTATATATATATAAATATAATTATAGAAGCGATATTTTGCCACGTAATTTTCAAAAGAAAGAACTATTTATCTGAAGTTTTATTCAGCTTATCCTGAGTTCAACACTAAGCAGCGTCGATGCACTATGTCCTTATTGGAGAAATATATAGTCAAGAAAAATTAACTATCACTATATCAAATCGAGCAAGCATTTTTCCCAATGTCAAGGGATCGGAAAAAACTCATGCATCAAGGCACTATATAAAACTCCCAATATTTTTGAATATAAACAAGACTAATGGGAAGCCAGCAAAAGAAAGAGATTTAAGTCTAGTGGCAAGTTTTGAGCTCCCTTTCTACGCATTTGACACACCGATGATGAAGTATAGTCCAGCTGTCCTTCAACGGTTATGTACAAGTATTAAGCAAAGTCTTAATCATGCATGTGAGAGATGTGTGCAAGAAAAATATTCAAATAATGAAAAAGAAGCCGAAGGCTTTGCACCCATCGAGGAAGATTGAGACTTACATGCATAGATGGAGTGCTCATGAATTGACAAGTAAGAGAAAACTAGAAGACAAAAAAACTACAACATTTTGACTCTACGGCAACGCCTGAAAACCGTTGTGAAATGTGAAAAAACCGTTGTCTTTACCTTCGGCAACAGTTTTGAAACTGTTGTTTTTGCGGGCATTGCCTATGGTTTAGGCAACGGTTTTTTGTGACGAAAGGCAACGCCAACCTTAAACCGTTGCCAATGAGGGTATAAAAGCAACGGTTTTTGTTTTTACTCTATGGGAACGGTGTGAAACCGTTACATCAATGGCAACATTTCAAAAACGTTGTCTACAGTTATAATATGCAACACTTCAAAACCGTTGTCATTGATAATAAAAAATATGGCAAAATGTGTAAAAACCACTAATTTAATGAGACAAAGTCGAGTATTACACAAGCCAACAAAATATCTGAACATCAATGATCAATCTCAATTACATTCTTGAAAAAATAAAATAAGTTAAAATACAAGGAAATTGAGCATTGAGAACCAGCCACATTACAGCTCAAAATTACAATACTGAATGTACAAGTCTGGAGGAATCATATATAAAGCAGCTTCAAAGAAATGAAAGCAACATTGTATTCCATTGTATTTCTAACGAACCTGCAATACCGCCATTGTATTGACTCTACGGCAACATCCATCTCATATATGGAAGCAGAATGCCACCAGAGCTTGTCTGACACATAGCTCTTCAACATTCAAACAACAAAGTGGGCCTATGTTCATCATGAGGATAAGAACAAAATGGTCAGAACACCAGAACAAATAGATTATCTAGCATTTATGCAACATATAAGTTATCTAGTTTTGTTAATATACATATACATATACATTATTGTATGAATATAACTATTTTTATCATCAAAAAAAATATAACTAAGTTTTTACAGCCAATGCTCATTGAAAACCTGCAATGGAAAGTAACTAAGATTATACTTACTTTTGGTTTCAATAAACAATTCTACAACCATCTCATTTGCTTAATTAATATACCTTCGGTCACGGTGCCTCCAGCATGTCCAGCAGCATAGCAAAGATTCACCGACAGAAAGTTGGCAGTGTCTGGAGCTTGAAATGTAAGTGAACCATACCTGAATGATCAAAATATTTTGAATATAACAAAGTCAGCAAGTTGAGCAATTTGCAAAAATTACTACTTTATTAGAAAAATAGTTGACAACTTCTTCCAAGGATGTGGAGTTTCCCCAAAAGAACCTGAAAAACCAAAAAGAAATATTAGAAAAATAAGCATTGCCTGTTTTGCATTCCAAATATTAGAGTATCATCACATCTGACCATAAAGAATATAACCAAAAGGAGAAGCATAAAGAACAAATCTATCAAAAAAAATTAAAACAAGAATAAGAAGCAAACCAGAAGTCATTCACATCCCATCCTAAGCAAAGCATGTTAAATAAGGTCAATAAGCATGCATTGATTCCTTTTGCACGAACATAAGCATTATTTTAATTCAAGTATCCAAAATCCCAAAAAATGGTTTTCATCTTCACAGATCCCGTTCACTGCACAGCCTTCCATAAACATTATGTTAATTATGCTTTCACATTTGTATGGATGCTGATATAGAATTACTTCACTTGTGAGTGCAGAAAGAGGAAAGAACCTTGTTGAAAAGAAGTAATATTGATGCTGAACAGGCTATTCTCTGCAAATACAAACAAAGCAAGGGTATCTAGAAATGAAAAACCTGAAAATATTGCAATGTTGATACCAAAGAATCTATTCTCTGAAGAAGCTATGTTCTGCAAATATTGATACCTGAAGAAGCTATTCTCTGCATGCAGATTCAAAACGAAATCACAATTTGTGAGGTAGGAAAGAAATTTGAGGTAGGAAAGAAAATTACAAGGTTGCTGACGCTGGTGGAGTCAAAATGGGTCAAAATCCCTAACATGTTTCAGCAAATTATATTGAAAATAAAAAAACCTAGCCTAACCAGAAATAGTAATATTAAGATTCAAATGGAATCACAATTGGTGAGACACGAAAGAGAAATTGTAATGCTACAGATGATGTGGAAACACCTTAAAATCCCTAACATGTTCCAGCAATTAGATCGAAAATCAAAATTAAAAAAATAAGATGAAGAACATTTGGAACAGAAAACTAGAATCAAGAGTCAAATTACCAGGGAAAAGAGAAGATTACAAACCATGGAAGATCGAACGAACTACCGAACGGGCGAGAAAGATCTGTCGAGCGCAAGAGAAAGAGAGGTTATATGATGGCACAATGGGAACGAGAAGCACGCCACCGAGATAAACACAAGATCGAGAAGAAACCAAAAAAAAAACGCCGTGTGAAACCAGAGAACGAAGAAACAACAGAGCCTTGCAAAACCTAGACGAAGATGTACCGGTGTGCTGTAGCCTCGCAAGACGACGCGAGGGTTGAAATCGGAGTGGAGCAGGAAGGAGTAGTGAAATCGCAAGTGATGTGGATTGAAACGTGAGGGTTTCCAATTTTGTGGAACACAAAACGCATAGCAATTTTGTCTCAGGTATCAAATTTTGGGGAAAATCAAAGGCGAACGAGTTAGTGCTTAAATTGTTATTTTTTTAATAATTAAAATTAAAAATTCTAAGACATTAATTTGTTAAGTAAAACATTTATTAAAAAACCGTTGGGATTAATCTTTTGAGAACGGTTTTCAACCGTTGCCTATAAAAAGTTGAATAAAAAATAATCTAGCAACGGGATCAGAAAAATCGTTGCCTAATGTCTATTTAAGGGAACGGTTTTGAAGCGTTGCAACATTAAGGGTCAAAATGTTGTAGTATAAGAAGGTAAATGTGTCATGAAGTGTCGTGAAAGGTGTCTTGTAGTGTCATGTGAATGGTGTCATATGAAGAATTGACGGAGGAACCTATGTACAAGCTTGACTATAAATAAGGCTTCATCAAAGCCATGTAGAACATAAAGAAAAATAAGAAGAGTTGTAAGGAGAGTTTCTCTCTTAGTGTTTCCAAATAGAAACATGGGCTAGTTTTCTTTAGTAGCTATAAGAGTGTCTTTATCAAAATCATGTACTTTTATTTCAGCCTTCAATAAAATTCCACTTATTTATATGGCTCCTTTGTATCTAAGTACACTTAGTTACTTTATCTTCTTCAAATATTCCATTCAAACACCACTTGTTTATGAAGTTATTTCACACCCAAATACACATATTCTTCTAATCCCGTTCAAATACTTCACGCAAAGCTACTTATTTAATTGATCATCATCAAATATTTCATTCAACAAGCAAAAGTCGTGGTGGGTCGTTCTCAAAAAGAATATATTATCAAGTATGATTATCAACTATCTTTACTATCTATTTCACAACTTCACTATAATAAAAGAAAATAGTTTATTAAATTGAATAATTGTACTAATGAATCAAGAAGAAATGTATGATGTAGAGCATTTACAAATTAATGAAGAAGATGGAAATTATGAAGGGAGTATATTCATTGACCCTACTTTATTTCAGAAAATACAGAAAGAGGATTTAAGTTTAACAAAAGATGCAAATATGAAAAAAGAAAGAATTGGAGGGATCATGAAGAGATTTAATCAAAAGGAGAATATTATATACTACGGAAAATTGGTTAGTGAATCACCTACTGATATAGAAAATGCTCAAAGAAATACTTATATACAGTTATTAAATAAAGATAAACTTATGGAGTTAAAAAGAAATATAAAGAAGGAAGAACATAGAAATAAAATAGGATATATTCACATAGGAGCAATACAAGTACTAATTAAAGCAACTTTTATAGAAGGAATAAATTCACCAATGAAATTAATTTTAAAGGATGATAGAATTACATCCAAATATTGGTATATCATTAGATACTAAACGGTTAGACCAAACACTCACTCTTGAACATAAGTTCTTAAGAGGAAATTTAATGAGACCAGGAGATAGGATATTCTCAGTAACTTATTGTGTTAACTAAACATTAACAAATTCTCACCATAGTATTTCATTTAGAGATAATAAAAGGATTGATATACCAAGTTTATTTGAAGATGTAGGAAAAATTTACTATTCTAAAAGGAATGAAATAACTTAATTAGGGACACTCATAAAAAGACCAAGGATGTTAGACTTAAGAAGAACTCAGATTCCAAAATAAGGTAGGTTTTATGATCCGGAAAAGATAGAAGAAGATAATATTGATAAATTAGCAAATCAAGTAAAAGAGTTAACAACACATAGAAAAAATAGAATATGAGTAATATATCTAGAGTTAATGTAGAAAGATTTACTAATAATGAAAAAGAGAAATGAAATAAATGAAATTAGAATATTGTTTACAAAAAAAAATGAAATAAAGGAAATGATAGAAAAACTTACAAGGCAATTAGAATATTGTTTACAAATAAAAAATGAAACAGAAAAACAAAAAAGATAGAATGCGAGTTGAAATTAATTTAGTAAGGTAACAAAATTCTTTAATGGATTTAAAATTTAATAGGTCAAGCACATAACTGGTATCAGAGTACTAAGAGGGACAAAATACAAAAAATTAATATATCAGATGAAGAATTAAATAAAATAAAACTAAAAGCAATTTTAGATAAAATGCAATCTCAAAAAATAGAATTAAAAAAGAATTAATATAAAAAAAAATTTAAAAAGATAGAAAACGAATATAAGCAAAGTTAATAGAGATAAAATTATTAAAAGTTTAATTGAAGAACCTAGGAAAAGATTAGGTACATATTATAAATTTTTGGATTTTTACATAAAGAAAGGAAATAGTGAAGAAATTAAAAGAATATCAAAAAAGATTATAAGAATACAAAATATGGTAGTTTCATAAGAAACGGAGTTAACGGAATTAAAAAATGAATATAAAAAAGGTGTTGTCGCTAACCGACCAGAATATTAGAGACGAAAACTAACTTTCCGTCATTAATAAACGTCGCTATCTCATCTTATTCTAGTCGTGACGTATGATTTGAAGGTTGCTTTTGTTTTTGAAACAAGTTATTAGACTAAATGTTTTTTTTTTAAACAATTAGAGTTAGACTAAACGTTTAGTCTAACTCTAATTGTTTCAAAAAAAAAATAATTAGAGTTAGACTAAACATTTGTATTTTAAAAAAAAAACGTATTGATTTTCGGTTAGACAATATGTAATATTCTTTTTATTCTCTACTCACAAAAGATCATTTCCATTAATATTCAATGTTATCATGTCAAAAAAAAAAAATCAATGTTATATAAATTACTCGATAAGAATTTGATATAACATAAATTTTCTTATATTTCTAATTTCTATTAGCTTTTTTATTAGTGTTAATATAGTTATTTTCTCAAAAAAAAAATATAGTTTTTTTCTCTTTCAATGATTTTTCATTTCTTTGTGTTATTGTGTCATTCATTCTATGTGATCTATTTATTCAGGCTTTCTCTTTTGTAATAATTTTTTTTTTACTTATTTAGCTGTTTGACACAATAACTCTTCTCTCCTTTTCATTTATTTGTGTTATAGTTTTTTTTGCCATTTTTACTTCTATCATTTTTCTTAAATTCCTTCTCTATCACTATTAAAATAAACCAAATGATACTGCTTGCTTTCGTCTTTCCTCATCACACGGAAATTATTATTCGGTCTTATGTTGACAATTATTTCAAGAGCAAGGAGCATTTCAACCCGATAGGTAATAACGTCGGGTGTGCATCAATGTCCATTGGATTCCATCGGTTGAGGGGTGTGTAGTTGTTAATACTGATGGCACCTCAAGGAGTGGAATGGGAGGTTGTGGTGGTGTGTTGAGAGATCATCACGGGCGTTGGCTGGGTGGTTTTATGCGTCGGTTGGGGGAGGCAAACGCATATATTGCAGAACTTTGGGGAGCTTTGGAGGGTCTAACGATGGCGCGGGATAGAGGGTTTACCAATGTGGAACTTCAGCTGGATTCTCAGGTGGTTTCTAACCTTCTCAACAGTGACAGCAACGGTAGCATGACTGGTAGATCCCTTGTTGTGCGCATCAAGAAGCTTCTTTTGCTTGATTGGAGCGTTAGAGTCATTCATATTTACAGGGAAGCAAACTTGGTTGCCGATGCCTTGGCTACTATGGCGTGCGATGGACTGAACGGCTTGCAAGTGCGTGACGTTCCACCTCCTTCTATTGTTCATCTTGTGCATGATGATTGTAATGGAGTCTTTACTCCTAGATATCAAAAAAACCAAATGATTTAATAATGAATTAAATAAATATTTTTTATATCATTTTACATTTATTACTTAATTTAACTGCTAGTTTTACAAAACAAGTCATTTGGTATCAGCTAGCTAATCCGCTATCCGCCCATCCGCAAATTTATCCGCAATCCACTATTTTTTACGAAATAGAACATTAGTTACTGCTTTAGAAATAATTATTTACTATAAATAATGATCATTTCATCATCATTCAATGCAATCAAAATCATCTATTATCGTGTTCTATTAGCTACATAAATTATCTGAGTGAGAAGAGAGAAATTAAATAAAGAGACTAAGATAAGAAGTTGTAGAGGTGAATATATTTACGAAATACATCGTGAAAGCTAAATCTATATTATTTGAAGGAATATAAAATATTTTATTTCCTTGGTAATTGTTAAGTTTCTTATTTATAATTCATTAGAATAAATATCCTTATTGTCAACGTGTTGAAGGGAGGAACTGGGACACTTATCAAAAAAGGAACTGGGATAAATAACTTTCAAGTCCATGCTGAAGTGAGGTAATGCCGCCATAGGTGAATATGGATATGTTAGATGGCTTGAGTAAAATATAGTATTTTTTTGTTAGAGTTGAAAGTTTTCACAGAAAATACATAGAGGTAGCTTGATCAATTGAAAGTTTTCACAGAAAATACATAGAGGCAGCTTGATCAATGATCACACATCCTTACTCAAGAAAACCAAGTACAGCATTTCACCAATAGGTCTGAAAATTCACAAGAAAAGTGGGCAGTGTTTTTTTCCTTTCTATATAGTGCTGCTAAAACTGATACTGGGGCAACAAAAAACTGTGTACTACAAGGAAAAATGGAATTTCATGTCAAGGATAATCTCTAAATTCCAAAAGAAAATGCATAACGATGCTAATAAAAATAATTTAAGTTCAGGTAAATGTTGGAAACATGATTGACCGGGAATAAAAAAGAAAATGTTGTTGACAGGATAATGGTATAGGTTCCCCCATCAATGGGAAAAGATTCTTTGTTGCAGTAAAACATACTCCCTCCATCTCATATTAAGTGTCGTTTAAGGTTATGCGCGGATATTAAAAAAATGATTGGATATGTTAAATTTTATGGTAAAAAAATGTGGTAGGACTAAAACACCCTTACACTTTTTTTGGTTGGTGCAAAGATACGGTTATTGATATTCTAAAGTAAGGGTGTTGTTGGAAAGTAATAATAAATGTTGTATTGGGATTCTAAAGTGACAAATAATTTGAGACAAAGAAAAATGGCAAACAAGACACTTAATATGAGACGGAGGGAGTAATATATAACAACTGTTTCATACTAAAAACAAGATGCAGCCATTCAATTGACACATTGGTCATGCAAACCAAAGTTGCATACATGTGAATCTGTATTAATTACAAGCATATTTTATTTGTTGAATCAGTGAATGTGAGCCTCATCACAAAATGAAAAAGTTGTAGTCCAATGAAACATCATAAAAGTCAAAATAAACAAGATTCTGCACCTTCCAACAAGATCTGTGTGTTCTTCTTTTATCATATGAGCTTCAGTGAGAATGGAACATTTCCATCCAACTCAGCCACTCATACCCCCATATGCCATTCCTTACTACCAGACAAAGGAGCAACACTGTTATGCTTGTTTGTTCCAATAATTTATAATCGTATGCCTAGAGAGACACAGCATAAATTACTGGTTAACAAAACAACTACGGTCTACGAAAATATCATTTTGTAGTCAAAACTGTTAATTTCAGTTTTCTCACCCCGGCCTATCTACACATGGGGTGAAGGTGAATGTTTGAAGACAATGATTATTGATTGTATATATCATCAAACTTGACTTCAAAGCTCAAACCCCACGCACAGAGAGTTCAAGTTGTTGCACTCTCTTAGCCAAATCATGTTTACCGGAATTCTTCAATCCATCAGTAACCATATCAAAGCAACGAGATATAGGTACAAAACCGACCTCAGACATTTCAAAAAGATAATTAGCAGCATCAATAAACCTTCCAGCACGACCACACATAGTTATAAGCATGGTGTACAAAGGACGATTAGGAGGATGACCCTTTACCTTCATATCACTGAAAAAGCAAAATGCATCATCAAATTGTCCCCTCCTACACAAAGCCTTCATAACAGGAGCATACAAACTAGGAAATGGACGATTACCTTCCTCTGTAAAATTATTCAACAACCTAAACGCCTCATCAATCAACCCCACTTTAGAAACCGCAGGCACTAAAATCTTATAAGTATTAACATCAGGAACCATCCCTAATTGACATAGTTCATGATAAAGATTAACACAAAATTCAACCTCTTCATCTCCACACTTGCACACAGCTTCTAATAAAACATTGAAGGTTCCAACGTCGGGTACAAACCCTTCCTTCACCATCTTTCTGACCATTCCTTTAGCAGATTCGATGTAGCCAGCGTTCAATAGGCCTTCGATGAGGAGATCGCGGCCTCTAACCGGAGGAGTGAAACCTCTATCGCTCATCTCCTTGAGAAACTGGCGAGCCTCTTGCATTTTGCCAGCAGAGCACCACGCGCTGACGAGTAATGCGAAGGTGCGCTTGTCAGGGGTGAGGCCTTTGCGTATCATGCGACGGATGAGGGCATAAGCGGCGTGGAAGAGCTTTGATTCACAGAGAGCAAATAAGAGAGAGTTGTGGAGCTCAATGTTTTGGGGGCAGTTGAAAACTTTGGATTTGTTGAAGAGTTGGACGGCTTGGTCAACGTGACGGTGACGGCCATAGGTTTCGATGAGAGAGGAAACGGCGGAGGGAGAAAGGGAGAGTTTGTGATTTTGAGTCATTTGGTGGATGATTGACCACATGGTTTGGTAGTTGTTGGCGTTGGCGAGAATGCTGACAATTTCTTCGAATTCGACGGAGGTGGGGACGTAGAGAGGGTGATGGTGGTGGGACCGGGCCCAATTGAAGAAGCGGAGGGATTCAATGGGGGAAGAGGAGCACGCACGAAGGACGCGAAAGACGAGCTCTGGTGTGAGGGTGATGCGAAGCCTGTTGAGGGTACGTTCCAAGTAGAAGTCGCGACGAACGATGTTTGCCACGTGTTGGATTGCTGCGAAGTACTCATCTTTTGCACTTGCCGTTGTTAGGTTTTTGTGGTGATGATGGTGTTGGAGAAGTTGTTTTGACTTTGAGAGGGTGTTTGTGGTGCGAATGAGTTTTGCAAAAGTCTGCAGCATTGCACTTCTGAGGACACAACTGTTGGGTGTGCTACTCACCCACTGTCTCCCCAACTGGCTGAAGACAATGAGATGGTGAGGCAGGTTTCCTGAAATCGATCAATCGAACTTATTAAAAACTGTCACAAAGACAGATACAAAGACAACCAAACAATATACACAGATAACAATCTATCTTAAATTTGTAGCACTCAACAATCTTTTATGAGCCCCCAAACTGAATCAAATAGCACTTAAAAAATACAGATGACTATCACTTTGGCATTTGAGTAAACACCTATGGTGCTTAAGCAAGAAAAAGAGCCTTCAACGTGCACTCAGCAGTCAAACTAGGGGTGTGAAACGGACGGATCGCTTAAGTAAAATGACATGTCCCATTATAAACTTTGCATTTTGAACCTGTCAAGACAATCAGTCCTTAAGCGTGGAACCTGAATTTTGCCACTAACTAGCTAAATTACACATTAGAAGAATTTACATCCATTTAACACAAACTTTATAGCTTGGCTTCAGAGCATATTAACAATACAATGTGATTATAAAAATGTAAATGATGTATTAAAGAGAACATAAGGTCCCGTTTTCCTGTATGTTTTTTTGCTATGCATCTAGATTTTTATTCCAAATTAGAGAGGAGGAAGGAAATCTACACACGAGTAGAATTTGACAATGGCATTCAGATTAGTCATACTGCTTCTACTATGGACGGTATCTCCAATTTTTTTGCTTGAGTTCAAGATGGAATTTTTGGTCAAAAAGGAGATACTCTAGACCTAGAAAAAATGCAACTTAAGAGTCAGTTAACCCAAAGTGTTGGGAGGTAAAAGAATTAGAGTGATTATCCAAAGAGCAACCAAATATTGCTGTACAGAGTTTATAATTGTTTACAAAGCTGAAGTTCATCCAATGGAAAAGCTTCACAAACAAGCAGAACAAGCATAAAATCACTAGAAATTTTCAGAAGACAAACAAATTAGAGAGAGAGAGAGAGAGAGAGAGAGAGAGAGAGAGATGGATTACCTTCGAAGTCAGAATGGTGAGATTGAAGACAATCAATCTTCGTTTTGAGAACAGGGGCGATAACGGAACACGCAGAGAGGGAGGTGGTTCGATTGAAGTTAGGGTTTGAAATGCGAATGATTGTAGTGATCGGTTGAACTCACATCCTTGCTAATAAATAATCCATGCCAGGAAAACCAAGTTCAAGGGAAAAAAGAACACTGTCTGTCATACACAAAATATTACGCTCGTTGAGACATTTTCGCAAACATCTTGATGGATGTAACAAAAATTAAAAACTTCGAAAACGTAATGGAGATGCGGGGTATCGATCCCCGTACCTCTCGCATGCTAAGCGAGCGCTCTACCATCTGAGCTACATCCCCATGTTGCTGAATAAATCTCACATATATTATTTAACCTTTAATTAATATGAATGATTTTCTCATTTGTTTCCTGTCACCTTAGAGCTGATAAAATAAAGAGAGCCAGATAACCTAAAGCGTATAATAGTGCGTGCAACTAAGCTAGCTAGCCACAAGTGAATATGAAAATATTTAATTGCACTGTTGTCATATAGTTTTAACTTTTAAGAATAAATATTATACTTTTTAATGAAGCAGATTTGATCTATGAGCCAATTTATTATACTTTTACATAGATTAAGACTCACCACCACCACCATCATATTTTTGGGACAAGAAAAATACCAAATGGTGCTTATTATATATTGACTCCTTATGACAGGTGTTTTATAAATTGAATCAATCTAACTAGGGGTGTCAAAAGGATCCATTTGTCAGTTGGATATCCAATCCATTAATAATAAAATTTATCCAATTCATCTTTACAAAAAAATAAAATTTAATGATTGGATTGGATTGGATTCATCCACTTCTTTTATGGATAGATGTGATCCATCCACCAAATTTTTTTAAATCCAATGGATTACAATATTTATAAATTGAAAATCCAATGGATTATTATAAAAAATATTTTTTTACCAAAAAATATTATGAATAATACTTTTCAGTTTTTTTTTTGTCAAAAAAAATACTTTTCAGTTTTTTTGTCAAAAAGAAATACTTCTCAGTTTTTTTTAAAAAAAAGTTCCAAAAAAAACTTATAAATTTTAATATTATATTATATAATATTCTCACCGGAACACCAACACCCACCACATGTCGCCAGAGAACCACCGTCGACCACGGTGCCGGTGCTGGAGCACCACCGTGGACCACCATATCGGCCACCGTGCCGGCCACCGGAGCTCTGCCGTCGGCCACCGTATCGTCCACTGAAGCTCCGGCGCCAACAGCCGCTGCCACCACCACAATATATAATTATTAAATAAATATATTATTCATATAATATATAAGTATATATATATAAATAAATATATATAATTATAATATATATTTTTAAATACTCACATATATATATATATATATTAATTTTTATATATATATATATATATATTATATAAATATGTATTTGTAAATATAATATAATTTTTTTATTTATGTAAAATTATGACTTTTTTATTTTAATCTTGACTAATAAAAAACTTTTTTATTAAATCATTATTAATGGATGGATTGGATAGACTTTTTTTTGTTAATGGATGGATTGGATTGGATTTGTTTGGTACAATCCAATGGATTTAAATTTTTAAATGGATTTCTCCAATCCATCCATTACAATCCAAATCTATATCCATCCAATCTATCCATTTTGACACCCCTAAATCTAACCTATGCGAGTTTGAAATGCTTGAGGGATTTTACATTCAAGTTATCTTTTATTTATACACTTTTAGTAATAAACAAATATAAATATAATTTATATTTACAAGGAAATTAATGAGATTATTACTTCTTAACTGAACAAATGATATTATCTAGGGTTTATTACAACTCCCAATACCACTAATTCCTAACCATAGGGTTCAACTGATTAAATCATGACCTGACACCATAATTTAGATCTGAGTGGATTAAAACAGTTGAATCATGATTCAGAGGTCTCACCAGTTTGACGTTCAATTCAGTTTTTGAACAGATTACTTATAACATTTTGGTGACATTTAAAATGCTAGAGAGAAATAAGAGAAATGTAATTAGTAGTAATTAATGCAATACAATGGGCCTAGTACAAAACTTGTTGGTGCTGAGAGGAGAAGATCATAAACATGGCTAATGAAGAAGAAGCCTCAAAAAGGTATCATAGGAAAAGGACACGGAATGCTGCTGAATACCAAGACAGAAGTGAAAGGAAAGACTAACTACTTGTATATTGTACTATCATGTGCTTGCATTTGCTAAGTTGTCAGAAAAAGTTGAAAATGAAAGGGAAAATTCTTAACTCCCATCTAACGCAACAGAAAATGGTTGTTTAATTCCAAGGAAGTTGGCAAACGTTTGGATTTGGAGGATGTTATGTTGGATCTTGTTATGGTTAGTCTTTTGACCACATACACCCCTTCTTTCGGTTCTATTCACACCACACAAAAGCCCAATATCAAAGGGCCCAGTCCGAACATCAATGGCTCAGATCAAACCACCAGATCGGACGGTCCTAATTCATTGGAATCAACCCCACCTCACTCTATAAATACAACATTCATTGCCTCATTAATGGTAAGCAGACTCATATTTATCACTTAATTAAGACTATTCCACTGACTTTAGCATCGGAGTAATATTGCAGGTACAACACCAGCAGGATCGGACACGATCATTGACTAAGGATATCACCCACTAACTACCTCGGACCACCCTTCAAGGTCGGAAGTACAGTGCAGAACATTGGCGACCACAGTGGGAGGTCTCAGAACCAAGTTCTTCTCCCCTCGCCTTAATCAATGACGTACAGAAACCTTCGTTCCAAGGCAACCAGCCACACAGTGGGAATCCATCCCGACCCAATCCTCAGATCGGTCATGCCCCATTTGGCCGAACCTCAGGCGACCCCGGACGGATTCGTTCAGAACCTTCCAAACTCCGATCAAGGGCGAGCCCAACATCAAAATCCGGACCTCGTTTTGGTACCCGGAAGCTCCACAAGGAATCGCGTACCTCCACAAAATCAACTTTCTGTCCCGACCGATGCTGTCCAACAGCTCGTTCTACTGCTCAATCGACATGAATTGGCGAACCAAGAAAGGAGTTACCGATTTACAGATCTTGAAGCACAGGTGGCGGAGCTCCGAGCTCGAAATATCCCGGATCAGATCTCGCCCGACCGAAATTCCGCCGAAAGAAGAAATCCAGCTCGAGCGCGCCAAGTCTCGCCCGACCGAAATTCCGTCGAAAGACGAAATACGGCTCGAATGCGCCAAGACTCACCCGACCGAGATTCATCCGAAAGAAGAAATCCTACCCGAAAGCGCCATCGGTCTCCACCCAGAAGACGACACTACCATCGTTCTCCTCCTCGTAGGCTCGAAAGGAAAGTTTCCCGTTCGCCATACATCGGTAGGGCAGACACCAACTCTTCACCCGAAATACGTTCTTCACTAGCATCCTCTTCTCCTAGGCAACGATCGAGGAGTAGAGAATATTCCCCTAGAAAATATCGCCCTCAAAACCGTAGGCACCCGCACCATCGGCACCGATCTCCACCGCCGGGTCAAACAACCAAACGCAAAGGCCCTTTTACGAATAAAATTGATCAATACCCGGTGCCCAGATATCTCGAAAAACCTCCAGAAGGATTGAAGACCTACGACGGAACGGGCGACCCAGACAGACATTTGAGTTACTTCGACACAGTAATGCAGTATCGCAACGTCCCCGTAGAAATGAAATGCCGAATTTTCCCCCTAACATTGGAAAAAATAGCATCAGAATGGTTTGAGACCCTCAAATCAAACACAATCTCCTCGTGGGACCAACTGGCCAAATTATTCTCAGCTAATTTTTCCCATTCCAAAAGCAAGCCAAAAAACAAAAACATCTTGGCGTCCATCATCCAAGAGAACTCCGAATCTTTAAGACAATATATAGAGAGATTTAATAAGGAAGCAGTTCAAGTCCGGAACCTCGATGATGCCTTCCGAGTTTACTTCATGGGAATGGGGCTGCGTCCCGGAAGCCCGTTCAAAAAACACATCAACACATGGGAGCCAGAGAACCTCCAAGATTTCCTCCAGCTATCCCAATGTTTTATCAACGAAGAAGAAAGCGCGATGGTCGGTAAGAAACCACAACCGATCACCGAATCATCAAAACCCCCAAATGAAAAAGATCAGAAAAACGACGGCCGAGGCTCCAGGGATCCCCGACCTCGAAACCGTCATCAATTCTACACCGAGCTCAATGTCACTCAAGCTCAAATTCTGGGTGAATGCTGGAACACGGAATTCAGAGACGAAAAATTCCCAAAACCACTCACCAACAAACCAGGACAGCGTTCTAACAAATACTGCCGATACCATCGGAGTAACGGTCACGACACCAACCATTGCAACGCCTTGAGAGATGACATTGAGGATATGATTAAAAGGGGAAAACTTGTCAGCTATGTAAACAAACCAGAGCGTCGAGCTGACGAGAAAAAAGAAGAACGGGAACAGGAACCCAGAACAAAGGGAAAGATCAAAGCCGAGTCTGACGACGACGAATTTGATTCAAGGAAATCAAAAGGACGGTCCGTGATGATGATGATCGCAGGAGGTTTCACCCACGAAGAATCCGGGAAGACAATGAAACGAAAATGGAAAGAGCTACTCAACATAGCGTCCACTTCAATCGCACAAACGCCTTCAAACCGACCTCCGTTGTCTTTTGGAGATGAAGACCTTCTAGATGGAAAACCTAACAAACACGTACCACTAGTTATCACGGCGGTAATCGCCAATAAAGAAATTAGAAGGATTTTGGTCGATCAAGGGAGTTCTTCAGACATCATTTTCCTCGACCTCGTGGAAAGAATGGGAATCGATAAAGAAGACATCGCTCCTTACAGAGGATCGGCACTATCAAGATTCAATGGGTCTCGAACTAAACCTCTTGGACACTTAGAACTGATGGTTTCCTACGGTGAGGAACCTTTGATAAGAATCATCAAAACAAAATTCCTCATCTTACCATGTGAATCGATATACAACTGTATTATTGGAAGACCGACCCTGGGAAGGCTCGGAGCAGTAACCTCCACCACTCACTTAAAAATGAAATTCCACTCTCTGTGCAACAAAGTCATTACATTAAACTCAGACCTTGAATCCGCCTCGAGATGTTTCTTCCTATGGACAAAAGCAGAAAAAAAAGCCCAAGATAAAGAAGGTTTTTCACTCGAGCCAACCAAAGATAAAGAAATTACAGGAAGATCAGCCGAAGTCAACTTAACCGATTTAGATGCAAGATACGACCTTGACAGCTCGGAAAATGAAGATGACAATGAGTTGGCCAGAGAACTCAAAAAGAAAATGAGAAGGCCCCAGCCTGAGGGAGAATCCATCGAAATACAACTCGGAGACGACCCTACCAGAACGGTAAAGATTGGAGCAGACCTATCCGAAGAAGTAAAAATCGAACTCACTCGCTGCTTAAAAGATCATTCCGATCTTTTTGCTTGGTCGGCGAACGATATGCCCGGAATCCCGCCAGAAGTAGCATGTCACCAACTCGCCGTCAATCCAGAAGCAAGATGGGTCTCTCAAAGAAGACGGGCTCAAAGTGGAGAGAAAACCATCGCCGCCGCAAAAACTGTCGAAGATTTAATCAAAGCAAACTTTATAACAGAAGTCAAATACACGACTTGGTTATCCAATCCAGTACTAGTTAAAAAGAGCAACGGTAAATGGCGTATGTGCATCGATTATACCGACCTAAACAAAGCCTGTCCGAAAGACGCCTTTCCAGTCCCAAGTATTGACCGCCTCGTCGACAATTCCTCCGGTTTTCGCCTACTTTCTTTCATGGACGCTTACTCTGGTTACAATCAGATCGCCATGTTTCCCCCCGATCAAGAGAAGACTGCTTTTATGACGGACCAAGGCAACTTCGCCTACCGAGTTATGCCCTTCGGTTTAAAAAACGCCGGAGCCACTTATCAAAGAATGATGAACAAAGTTTTTCAAAAACAGATAGGCAAGACCGTTGAAGTCTATCTTGATGACATGATTGCAAAAAGTGAGCGGGAAAACGACCACGTAAAAGACCTTCAAGAAATCTTCACTGAAATCAGGAAAAATAACATGAGACTAAATCCAGAAAAATGCACTTTCGGGGTCCGAGCTGGAAAGTTCCTCGGTTTCTATCTAACAAAGAGGGGAATTGAAGCAAACCCCGACAAATGTCGATCTGTGACTGAAATGCGGACTCCAACTTCCAAAAAAGAGGTCCAAAAACTCAATGGAATGATCGCCGCTTTATCACGATTCCTGTCAAATGCGGCATTCAAATCTCTCCCTTTATTCAAACTTTTGAAAAAAGAAAAGGAGGACAACGAAGAAAAGTTCAACTGGACAAACGAGCAAGACGAAGCCTTACAACAACTCAAAAAAGCACTTTCAGAACCACCCATTCTTACTCGCCCATACGAGGGAGAAACTCTGTACTTATACCTATCAATCTCGGAAGAAGCTTTGGGCGCCGTCCTTATCCGGGAAACACAAACTGGTCAAAGTCCGATCTATTTTGTAAGCAAAGCACTCCAGGGACCCGAATGCAGATATCAGCAAATAGAAAAAATCGCCCTCGCCTTAGTCGTCGCAGCTCGACGCCTCCGACCATATTTTGTGGCACACCAGATAGTCGTACGCACCAACTATCCAATAAGGCAGATTCTACACCGACCCGACCTTGCCGGAAGAATGATCAAATGGGCGGTAGAACTCTCCGAATTTGGAATCAAGTACGAATCTCGTACGACGATGAAGGGCCAAGTTCTAGCAGATTTTGTAGCAGAAATGATTCCTGCTGATCCTATCAACGACGTCTGGACTCTACACGTCGATGGATCTTCCAACCCCAAAGGAAGCGGCGCGGGTCTAATGTTGGAAAGCCCGGATAAGGTAATCATTGAAGTCTCCCTTACCTTCGCTTTCCAAACAACTAATAATCAAGCAGAATACGAGGCTTGCATCGCAGGATTACGATTAGCAATTGACCTACGAGTCTCTCAGGTCAATCTCTACACGGACTCACTCTTGGTCGTTTCACAAATAAACAATCAATTTGAGACCAAGGATCCAACCCTGCTGAAATACCAGCTCCGAATCCGAGAGTTACTCACACAGTTTAGAACAGCCGAAGTAAAGCACATCCCCAGATCCCAGAACCAGAGGACGGACATCCTATCAAAACTCGCCAGCACCAAGGTCGCCGGTAATCACCGGACAATCATCCAAGAACTACTTAGAAGACCCAGTATCTCCCTTATTCCGACTTATAGTTCCGCAATTTGTACGATTGAGGAGGACCAAAGTTGGATCACTCCAATATTGGAATACATCAAGACAGGAATTGAACCTCCAAATTCGGTAGAAGCAAAAATCATCAGGAGAAAAGCCTCCGCCTTCTCAGTCATAGATAATACATTATACAAAAGAAGCCTCTCCTCACCATTATTAAAATGCATTGAAAGGGAACAAGTACATTCCGTCCTAGCTGAAATTCATGAAGGAATATGTGGGCAACATCTTGGCTCCCGTTCCCTAGCTCGAAAAGCTCTACGCACAGGATACTATTGGCCGACCATGGAAGGCGATGCCAAAAACTACGTCAAAAAGTGCAAAAAATGCCAGATCTACGCCAACGTTTACGTCGCCCCAGCATCCGAACTTCGAAATCTATCCTCCACATGGCCCTTTGCCCAATGGGGGATAGATCTCCTAGGTCCATTTTCAACTGCTCCAGGCCAAAACAAATTTCTCATAGTAGCAATTGATTATTTTACCAAATGGATTGAAGCAGAGCCCTTAGCCACCATAACCGCCAGGAACTGTCTGAAATTTTTCAAAAAAAACATCATGAGCAGATTCGGGATCCCCGAATCGATCATCACTGATAATGGGACTCAATTCGCAGACAAAGGTTTCAGGAAAGTGATGTCCGACTTCAAAATCAATCATCATTTTACTTCCGTAGAACACCCTCAAACTAACGGTCAAGTAGAAGCAGCCAACAAGATACTCCTTAACGGTTTAAAAAAAAGACTGAACGACGCCAAAGGTAATTGGGTAGAAGAACTCCCATATGTTCTCTGGGCTTACCGAACAACCCCTCAAAGCTCAACGGGAGAAACGCCGTTCCGGCTATCCTATGGCAGCGAGGCGGTCATCCCGGTGGAAATCAGCGAGCTAAGTTGGAGAGTAGCGAATCCCAAAAAACCCGCAGAAAATTACCAAGCTTTAAAAGAAAACCTCGATCTCATCGACGAAGTTCGAGGACGAGCCACACTTCGAGAAGCCATCGTCAAACAAAGCGTTGCAACTCGATACAATGCCAAGGTCATCCCCAGGGATTTCGAAATCGACGACTTAGTCCTTCGAAGAGCTGACATTGGTTTGAAAAATGCTTCACAAGGAAAATTAGCACCCAATTGGGAAGGACCCTACCGTGTTAAAAGTAAGACCGGTACCGGAGCTTTCAAATTGGAAACACTTTGCAAAAAGGAGATCCCCCGAAGCTGGAACACCACAAAGTTGAAAAGCTATTACAGTTAAGGACACGACGGTTTTGCGTGTGCCATTTTTGTGTAACGGTAGTCCCTACCACTATAAATCTACAAAAACATTTAGACTAATTCTTGGACCGATCTCATAAGATCTCCATACGTGGCCAAAGCAGTCACAACCCTTAGGGGCGAGTTCAATCCAGGCCGAGTCCTGGTAAACTGCCCAAAAGGTACGAAAGGTCCGTTAAGGATTTCTCCTTAACTCGATCATTGGCCTTAGTAGCCAAGAACCCTAATCGACGAGTTAAATCTGGGCCGAGTCCTGGTAAACTGTCCTTAGGCCCGATCTTACGAGAGTTCTCAACAGGTTTTCTCTAAATCGTTTGAAGAGCCCCTCTCAAACCTTTTTAAAACCTACGAAAATTCTCAAACAGGTCCTCTCTAAAAACATTTGAAGAGCTCCTCTCAAAACCTTTTTATAAACAAATACAAAATTACTTTCATTACAACCACCTCGGAAACGGCCGAGACCTCAAGTTTTATAAACAAAAACTAAAATCTAAATCAAAACCGGATCTCTTACAAAAACTGAATCTGAACATAAATCAGGCAGACCTGGGATGAACCACGGTCTTCACACTAGTCTTGATATCAACCTTCACAATCTGGTCTCCCTCGATCTCATGATCCACATTCAGGACGGCTCTGTCAAGATTAAGAGAAGGATAAACAAGAGCAATTTGATCAAGTGCAAGATCGAAGCCGTCTCCTGCCATTTCCAAAGCGAGATCGGCGGCAGTCCGCGCTTCCTTCTTAGATTTTATCAGCTCAGCACGGGTTTGGGCAAGCTCTTTCTCAAGCACGGCGCATCGATCTTCAGGAGTGGAACTAGTCCCAGCCTTGTTCTCCTTGAATTTTTTCAGCGACGCCATGAGCTCTTGAATCCGATCCTCCAACCTTTTAATTGTATCTTCAGCAATCTCCCTCTCTCCTTCAAGCACTCCAATCCGATCGTTCAGCTGACCGATACGAACAGTGCTATCCTCGATCTGCGACTTAGCAGAATTATGGGATTTTTCAAGATCATCCACATAAGCCTTCAAAGTCTTCAGGTCGTTCAGAGTGTTACCCAGGACTTTATTCTTTTCTGCCAGTTCTTTCAAAGCATTGAATAACTTGGCCCTCTCACTGGTTACCAACTCTGAAAAACAAATAAAAGTCAATAAGGAAGATAAAAAAGAACGGCAAACGAACTCCAGATAGAACACCTCACCTTCATGACGACGTTCCATCTCCTCCCTCTGCAATTTGGTAACGTCGGCCAAGTGAACGAACAGCTTTGCGGCCGCACTAACTGGATCGGTAAGGTATTCCTCCATGTTCTTTTCCATAAAACTCGCATCCACGGGAACAGGAGTTGCTTTCTTAGAAGATCTATGCCCTTTGGAAGACTTAGAATCTGTTGGAATCATCACCTTCTTCTTCTTCGCCTGCTTTGGAGAGGCTCCCTCATTCACCGGTTTTCTCTTCCGATGCTGAAGATCTTCCCCAGGATTCTCCTGCAGCTGTTCCTCGTGGACGGTCCTGATCGGGGAAACATGAACGGCACCGCTTAAATCGGGAATATTTTCTGGAACTTCTGGGTTCACATGATCACCTTCCTCGACCCCCAGATTCTCCAACGCTAACCTTCTCAATTGAGCAATCCTACTTCCTGCCATCGTATCTGAAAACAAAGAAAAAATTGAACGATTTAGTCAAAATCATCAACAAATTATCTGCCAAAAGATAAATTGACAGACCAAAATACGACCCTACCTAGAACCCCCATAACCTTTCTCCTGGTAGCACATTTAACCAGACGATCAACAGGAATACCTCGATATTTATGCTTGGTATAGGGCACTTGAGATGAAATAAACAACAAAATATCTCTGGTCAGGATATCAGCACGGCAAAGATGAGATTCGCCGACATGATAGGATCTAGGAGATCGGTTATAATGACCGAGTCCCCATCCTATGGGAAACTTAGTAGACACCAAAGTTTGCCCATCCGAATCAAATCTCCCCACATGGTCGATTGCCTCACTATTCACTGGTTCCACAAAATAAAAAAGCTCCTTCCACCTCCCCTTCAGCGAATCTGAATAAGCCCGGAAAATCTTGGCACCTTTCAGAGACCGAAGGCTCACATGCTCCCAAGCGTTCCCTTCCTCGCCTCTTTCTCTATTCCTATTCACCTCAAACAAATGAAAAAATAGATCGGCGGACACTGGACGATCAAGTTCAAGGCATATCAATTCAAAGGCTCGAAGAAACGCCCAACCATTGGGATGAAGTTGCGAAGGTGCCAATTCCAATCTCGCCAAAACAGTCTGTTGAAGATTAGTAAACGGTGGACGAATATGCATATCGGATACCAATACATCATACATGACAAATTTCAAGGATCCTGGCCAGGTCGCTGCGTGCTCATCGGATCTCATTCCCTCAACGTTCCAAAGTCGGCCCCGAATGGATAACTTATTTACAAAAGTGCTCATATCTTCCCCTGCTTCGTACAGAGATCTTGTTTCAGTAACAGAAGAAGCGACCCAATTTAGAATACGAGGAACATTCACGTCATAAGGCATAGGAAGATCGACTCGCCCCGGACCAGTGCTAGAATAACCATCAGTCAAAGCAGATATACGATCGTCAGCCTCGGCAGCTAAGTCAACGGCAAATTCCTGAGTATGCGAAGACCCTTGCTCATCATCGGAACGCATCGATTCAGAAGACGCCGTCTCCACCACGACGACATCGGTCTCCGTATTTTTTACACCAACGATAGCCACATCCTCAGAAGACTGCTCCCCATCATCAGAAGTATGACGACCAACCTCAGGATCGTCCTCCACTTGTTCGCTAGTCGGGGCTGAATCAGGATGATCTTGAACTTCGGGAATAACCGGGACAGTGTCGGAACGACGACCATCGACATTCTCTCCACTAGAGGCCATCACGCTCGCAAGTTGCGGGGGTTGCTGGGAAATCTGCCTACGAGTTTTTTTGGTAACCGCCAGTTTTAAAACCTGCAGGAATGGGGGCATGGGAAAGTCAGGAGTAACGACCTAACGGGTCCGTACTGATCTTAAAACCGACCTGACAACCCCCACCCTGTGGCAACTAAAGAAATGGGGGCAAATATGACTATTCGAAGAAAAAACAAGCAAAGAGATTGAGAAAAGAACTAACCTCGCACAAACAATGCTCTCACTGATAAATCTTCTGCGAAAATCAAGCACTTGAACCCACTGGAATGGTGAAACCCTAGCCGCTATCCTCCTGATCGACGAACTTAAACTCGGATATGAAGATCGGTATGCAGAGCAAATTGCCAATCAGGAATAAAGCAGGGAACCTAACCCCTATTTATAGTGGGCCTCGCAGAACTGGATTGGGCCCAAATCGAATCGACCCATCCCATCGAAGGCTTTCGACACACGCACACACCTACCAAAGCGTCACCATCATTAGCCGCCATTGGGAAACGCGCTCTGACAAGCGCAATAAATGCAAAGGCACCATTTCGAAATTCGAATTTATTATAACGGTCAAAATTCACTTCATCACTATCAAACCATACTCGAGATCGGTAAGAAAGATCGCTTCGTATCTCATCAGACATCGGACAGATAAGATCGCCTCCCCATCTCGTAGCAACGTCTGAAATATCACTGCTCATTCAGAGATCATGAAGAAGTGATCGTAATCTCGTCAAAGTCAAGATCGCCTCTAAGACGACCAGACTTGGGGGGCAACTGTTATGGTTAGTCTTTTGACCACATACACCCCTTCTTTCGGTTCTATTCACACCACACAAAAGCCCAATATCAAAGGGCCCAGTCCGAACATCAATGGCTCAGATCAAACCACCAGATCGGACGGTCCTAATTCATTGGAATCAACCCCACCTCACTCTATAAATACAACATTCATTGCCTCATTAATGGTAAGCAGACTCATATTTATCACTTAATTAAGACTATTCCACTGACTTTAGCATCGGAGTAATATTGCAGGTACTACACCAGCAGGATCGGACACGATCATTGACTAAGGATATCACCCACTAACTACCTCGGACCACCCTTCAAGGTCGGAAGTACAGTGCAGAACAGATCTAGTCCACCAGAGGGAGGAATAATGGTCATCACTTTATTCTTTTTTTATTGGTAAGGCACATTAGAAAGGACATCTTATTAGTTTCACAAAAGCTTGTTTCATTGATTCTTTTGATAATAAATTAATTTAAGGGATCTAACTAGTTTCACTTTCTGTTAAACTCCTTGGTTGCTCTAACTAGTTTCACTTTTTGTTAAGCTCCTCGGTTGCTCATTCTATTAAGCTCCACATTTGAGTTGAGCTACTATTTTAATGCCCAAGAACTCTATCTACTCTGATCTGAGTGGGATACATGTTCAAAGCCTAGAGTATTTTTACAATATATGATGATTATCATGATTGTTACACACGTCAACTACTAATAACTTCACTCACACGACTTCTGAAATAACTTTTATACATATTGATGCACCAATAGAAATTCCCTGCAGAAATTAATATCCATTGTGAATTTTCTGTAGTGGGTGAATTTGACCTCCATTTATTTTGGTACAAGAACTTTTTTTCCAGTATTTGTATTTTACCTTTGCGTTATATTTTCTGATAAATTTTGGTACAATAATTTGATCTCCATTTTAAAATTTCAAAAGATGAACGCAAGGTTGTAAAATCCC
Source organism: Astragalus glycyphyllos (assembly GCA_963573325.1). Classification (NCBI taxonomy): domain Eukaryota; kingdom Viridiplantae; phylum Streptophyta; class Magnoliopsida; order Fabales; family Fabaceae; genus Astragalus; species Astragalus glycyphyllos. Next base: position 63,064,970 of record OY754310.1, on the reverse strand, counting down.
AACAGTTCGAAACAAACAAATCCACCACACCATTTGTCACCATCTCCTCTAGACACCATTTGACCTTCACATTATACAAGTTTCATTTTTTTATTCAAAAATAAAAAAACATTCCCTCTCACATAGGAAGGGAACTTGTGATTATGTATCATCGTTATCATTGATCACTCATTTTTTTCTGTTGATTTAATTGATCACTCTTTCTACCTGCTAAAGCAACTAAGCAACGGTTTTGAATGTAGTAGTAGCTTTGAATACAATCCATGGCCCCACACAAGACACAGTGTCACACTCTCCCTCTTCCCAACGTGACTCTCCACCTCAGTGCTTCTGCTTCAATTCGAAACAAAAAAATGGTCACCAAAATCCTAAACCGCCCTCCATTATCTCTCACACCCACTTCTCCAACTTCTTCAAAGGTACCCTCTTTTCTCATTTCCCATTATTTATTTTCTATCTTCTCCTCATTTTAATACATGGGTTGTACTCATTCTTCAGTTTCATTGCATTATCATGCTTAAAAATTTGATTTTTTTTTTGAAATTTTGGTTGAGATTTTAGAACTTTGTGGAAGATGAGCATCTCCTAGATATAGGGCAACAAGTTGAAGCAGATAAAATGGTTGAGACTCCGATTAATGGAAGAGCAAGGCAGGTTTTTACAGTTATAAATGGTGGGCATGATCTTGACCCAGGTAGTGCTCCTCCTAGCAATGCTGGATCAGATTTTGGTATAATAGAGTTCACAAGAGAGGATGTTGAAGCATTGCTGAATGAAAAAGGCAGAAGGAAGGATAGATTTAATTATAAGGTCAGTTAAAGTTTGAGACTTTATATAGATAGATAGTTATGTATATTTGGATTTGAGATTAAAGGGGATATCAAGTCCAGTTCAATGTGCAAGATTGATGGCTTTGTATGCTTCTGATTTACATGATTGATAGTATATCTTGAATTACTGCTTGATTTCTCATTGATTAATAATTTAATGTGATATTCTATGTATTTAGGAAAGATGTGAAAATATGATGGATTATATAAAAAGGCTTAAGGTTTGTATAAGATGGTTTCAAGACCTTGAAATGAGCTACTCACTAGAGCAGGAAAAGTTAAAGAATTCACTGGAATTGACCCAGCAAAAATGTATAGAAATTGGTGAGATTAATTTTCATTTTCTTCACTTTAAGTCGTGATTAATGCTTTGCAGATTTGATTACTAATATGCTTAGATTTATTTAAAAACAGAGTTGCTGCTTAAAATCAAGGAAGAGGAATTAAATTCAATTATTTCAGAAATGAGAAGGAATTGCACTTCTTTACAAGAGAGATTGATAAAGGAAGAAGCAGAAAAGTCGGTAAGAAAGATTTTGAAGTCAGTTAGTTGCCTTTTAAACTTTGGAAAAAGTTATGGAAGGAAATGTTTATCATTGGCTTTAAAAATATCTCTGTGAATACAAGGCTGCAGTGGAATCTCTTGTTAAAGAGAGAGAGGCTAGGCTTGATATTGAGAGGTCACAAACAACCGTGTCCGAGGATCTCGGAAGAGCTCAACGAGAGATTCAAAGTGCCAATCAGAAGGTAAAATAACAGTACAACTACAAATCAATGAATTTGTTTCCACTTTTTGTCATTGTTTTTTTCCTCAATCATTATAGTAATAAGTAATTATACTGATAAATAACTGTTGTCATTTATGGAATTCCGTAGATATCATCACTCAATGACATGTACAAGCGGCTACAAGAATACATAACCAGCTTACAACAATACAATGGAAAACTTCATACAGAGCTTTCATCAGTTGAAGAAGAACTCAAACGTGTAGAGAAAGAGAAGGGTACTGCAGCCGAGAACATCGCCATGTTAAGGGGTCAACTTACTTTATCCATTGTGAGTTTTCTTCCACATGTGAACATTTTCAATTTGAACTCATGTAGAATTTAAAAAATAAAAATCCTTACGGTCTTAATAGATATACAAAGCTTAGTTATGGTTCATGTTTGCCTGCTCTTTTAATAGTCTTCCCAAGAAGAGGCCACGAAACAGAAGGATGCGCTGGCTAGTGAAGTTGCTTCTATTAGAGGAGAGTTGCAACAAGTAAGAGATGATCGTGACCGTCAATTATCTCAAGCGCAAAATTTAAATGCCGAATTGGTGAAATTAAAAGAATCAAGGGAAAATTCCTGTGTCGAATTGGACGACTTGGCATTACAAGCAAATGAATTGGAGGTTGGTTAGTAATTTGTATACCTAATTTCCTAAGTTAAATACCACACCCTTTTATTATTAGAGTCATGAGAGGATGAGTTTCCTTCACAGGTAAAATGTTCTTTGAAAGATAATCAAATAAAGACACTGCAAGAACAATTAGCAACTGCAGAGAAGAAACTACAGGTAATAAAGACTAATTTTCTTTACGACAAAAGGTGCATACTATAAGATATAAAGCCACTTGCTATATTTGTTAGATGTTGAACCTTTTGTGAATCTCTACCTAACGACTTAGGGAAGTTTTTCAACATATGCATTATAATGTTTATCTATTTTGTTCATTGCTTATGTTCCTTCTCAGGTGTCTGATACATCAGCATTTGAGACAAGGACAGAATTTGAAGGGCAACAGAAATTAGTAAGCGAGTTACAAAGACGCTTGATTGATGCAGAATATAAACTTATAGAAGGGGAGAGGCTGCGGAAAAAATTACACAATACCATATTGGTAATTCACTGAGCCAAAAGATTTCCCGATAATAAAAAATCCCACACCTTATTAATCTCAATTTTAACAGGAGTTAAAAGGGAATATCCGTGTATTCTGTCGCGTGAGGCCTTTATTGCCTGATGAAAGTGGTAGCACAGAGGGCAAGATTTTCAGTTATCCAACTTCGATGGAAGCTTCAGGACGAGGCATTGACCTAGCCCAAAATGGTATATTTCTAGTGACGATGTATTTGAAAAATTTCTTTTTCATATGCCTGTTTTAGTTCTTATCTAATTAAATTGTCAACTAATGCTGCTCTTGTTTTGTTCTTAGGCCAGAAACATTCATTTACATTTGATAAAGTTCTTACACCAGAAGCATCACAGGAAGAGGTTTTTGTAGAAATTTCACAGCTTGTACAAAGTGCTCTTGATGGATATAGGGTAATTTCAAATTTGTTATGCTGTGTCCGTTCATATATCATTAAAAGAATAACCAAATCATTGTCCATTAGGTGAGGTCCGCTACATGGATCAAACATTAGCATAATGATTTCGTAATTTTCAGGTTTGCATTTTTGCCTATGGTCAGACCGGTTCAGGAAAAACCTACACAATGATGGGCAGGCCCGGACATCCAGAGGAAAAAGGATTGATACCGCGTTCGTTAGAACAAATATTTCAAACAAAGCAGTCTCAGCAACCTCATGGCTGGAAATATGAAATGCAGGTAACATAGAGTATTTTTATTGCAATGTATATAACTTTTTTTAACATAATGCTGAAAAGCTTTTTGTTGCAAAATTTACAGGTGTCAATGTTGGAAATATACAACGAAACCATTCGTGATCTGATATCGACAAACAGATCATCTGATGCAACACGACCGGAACATGGTACTCCTGGAAAGCAATATACAATCAAACATGATGCAAATGGAAATACACAAGTTTCTGATCTTACAGTAGTGGATGTTCAGAGTGCAAAAGAGGTTGCATTTCTTCTAAATCAAGCTGCACATGGCAGGTATGCATTTGTTTATTTTCTCTTAGATGTACCAATACTCCACATTTTCATGTCAAAGTTATCTGTATTGATTTTTCTGGTTGTTTCCTTTTAGATCTGTGGGAAAAACCCAGATGAATGAACAATCATCAAGAAGTCATTTTGTATTCACTCTTCGAATATATGGTGTAAATGAGGTATAGATGTTTCTCTTAAGATAATAATCAAAACTATGTTTTATAATTATTTCAATTTCCATCTCAATCTTCCTTAGACACAATTAATGAGTTGGACTTGGATCATAATGCAAGTATGCAACCAATTTTATTTTTCTGACAGAGCACTGATCAACAAGTACAAGGTGTTCTGAATCTCATTGACCTTGCTGGTAGCGAGCGTCTTTCGAAGAGTGGATCAACAGGTGATCGGTTAAAAGAGACTCAAGTATGTAAAGCCCATGATGCTTCCTTTTCCATTTGTGCTTATTTGATTTGAAAATAGTTTTAACTTCACTTTCATTTTTAATCAGGCAATCAACAAAAGTTTGTCATCATTGAGCGATGTCATATTTGCGTTGGCTAAGAAGGAAGATCATGTACCATTCAGGAACTCAAAGCTAACTTATCTGCTTCAAGTAATTCTCATAAATGTTGCACTACATTGATGATTTCTTTGTTTTTGGCTATGAATGATTTAAGTTTAAGTTGATCTAATGTGTTGAATATAATGCTGATTGAACAGCCTTGTTTGGGTGGAGACTCAAAGACATTAATGTTTGTAAACATTTCACCGGATTCTTCTTCGGCTAGTGAGTCGCTATGCTCACTCAGGTTTGCTTCCAGAGTAAATGCTTGTGAGATCGGAACAGCTCGCCGTCAGACCAATGGACGTGCTACAGACTCTCGTTTGAGCTATTTCTGATTTCCTCAAAGATAGTATATGCTTTTTAACCATTTGTAACAGTCAAGTACCTGTGTTTGTACTACTAAAAAAGACAATGAGTTTGATTCTAACCACAGCGTGTGGCGTAGGCGCCTAGCTTGTATAGTGAAGCTATTGAGTATGAATTTAGTTTGTAACTTTATTCAGACCCCTATGTCTTAGTATGATTCATTTAAATTTCAACCAATAAGAAAGTGTATCATGGTAAAAGAATCGTAAGAGTTTATTACCAGCGCTGTATCCGATTAAGAGTGATACGTGATTTTAAGACGAATCGATCATTTTGGTCATGGCCTCAAGCGTGTCAAAGCCGGAAAACACTTCTGCTCGTCTCTTGTGAGTCCCCATGTTATTGCCAATGATTGATTGGATAAGGGAACAGATTTAAATGGCTAATTAAAAAACTAGTGTTGAATAGGCAACTATGAGCATGCCATGTCCGTAGTTATCTAAACTCGTATTAAAAGCTTTAAATTAAAAAACTAGTGGACAGAAAAAGCTTTAACATGATTAATTAACATTAATGTTGCTCACTTGGTGGCTCTTTTTCAACGGTTTGAGTATCAAGGAAACGATTGAGCAAGACATAGCATGTTGTTACTCAAAACTTTCAAATGACGTGCAAATTAAGTAAACTGAATAAATTTACGTTGGCTGATAAGCTCAAAACATCCTTACTATTTTCGATCTTAACAGCAACTAGGGATAAGGATGATTTACACCAAGACAGACATAAACAAGAATGGCCCACACAATGTAAAGGTTCAAGATTTTAGCAACTTCGCAGTTGTTAGTAGTTGTTACTCATCTCTCGTTGGAAATCAAATAGATTTTGGCTGTGACAACTGACAATGACATTATGACAAGATCTTTATCTAAAATTGTTAGTTCCTTAGGGAAAAGAGAAACCTCAAGGTTCAAGATTTTGTGCCAAGTTTTTAGCTACCATCTCACTTTGATAAATTTAGTTACAGAACAAAGCTGACAATTAGCAATATGAGTTCTATAAATTGACAAAAAAAATTTATATTATTAGAAAATGATGCAAGGCAAGTATCTGTCTAACTGTAACTTAATTTAGTGGATGAAGCACATGAGCATGTCCAAAGAATTGGCTAAAACAAAGGCCCCAGCTAGATAAGATTGGTTATATCGTGTACTATATATATATATCAATTCCTTTCTTGTCTTATTTGAAAGAAAAATCAACATTTCTTCTATAGTTCCTTCTATAGTGTATATAGAGAGAGAACATCAAGGCAACAGCATAAAAAAGATGGCTCCACAACAACAGCTCAAAAAGTCCAAGGTTGTGAAAATTGACTCAACAAAATCATGGGAACACAACATCACAGAAGCTACCAATAAAGGCTTTCCTGTGAGTCTCATAAACTTTATGGGAATCCATTTAATTATAAGTCAGATTTTGCAAGTAAAATTATAATAATTGGTTCGTTATGGATTCAGCTTCAGATAGCATTAAGGTTTCTTCTTTTTGTTTATAAAATATTTGCAGGTTTTGGTTCATTTCTCTGCTTATTGGTGCATGCCTTCTACAGCTATGAACCCTTTCTTTGAAGAATTGGCCTCCACTAATCCAGATGTTCTCTTTCTAAAGGTGGACGTGGACGAGGTTAAGGTAATTTAATTTATGTTTAGAACCTATAGTAGCTGGGAAAATCTTCTGTACTTTTTGATTTGCGTTTATAACTTAATATAAAATAAAACTATTTTGTTCATATAAATTAACATCTCTTCTATTTTAAATTCATCTATTTCTATGTTTAATTTCATTTCAGCCTCTAATTTGCGACACTTGTAATTTCCAAATTGTTTTAACTTCTGATTCCAAACCCCACTTTGAGGTCACATGAACTGTGTTTATATCAGCAAACATAGTAGTACTAAAGCCTTCAACTTATAATAATGGCATTATTAGTGCTTTGTGGATGATATATTATACTATAATAATATCTTTTTTGGGTGGTTTCAAGGAACAAATTCTATTTATAAGTGCTGAGTATCACTTATATTCATAATTCCCTTAACTACCTTTTTGTTTCACTACTATGTGCACTTTTGTGGTTCTATTTAAGAAGTTGGAAATCAAAACCAGTATTCATTCCTTTTTGTTGAGTGGAGGAGCCCCAGTGGATGAAACTGTTTATTTCAGCATGCTTAATTCTGATCTAAATAAAAAATTCATGTTGGTCTCAAGCCTTTAACTTATAATAATTGCATTATTGGTCATAAATAAATATAATTGACACTAATATGTTGTAATCCTATTTGGGTGGTTTCATAATTCTATATTAACCACTGTTCTATGTTTTGTGTGATTGCTACCTAGGAAATTGCCTACAAGCTGGAAATTAAAGCGATGCCTACCTTTTTGTTGATGAGTGGAGGAGCTCCGGTGGATAAAACTGTAGGTGCAAATCCTGATGAGATAAAAAAAATGATGGATGATTATATTCACAAATCACTCTGATGATGCATGAGTACATTGACCATAGTTTGTCAATGCCGTAAATAAGACCTAAAAGTTTTATTTTTCAATTTTAAATTTTCAATATGATTCATTTCATGTGTATTATATAGTCCAAGTAATTTTATTATTTTTGTAAAATTTATGTTTGGTGTGTGGATGTGAAATGGCAAGTTGTGCGGTTGATGTATAGCAAAATGTATTATTTTATTCGATCAATTATCTTATCAATTGTGGTTAATTATATGTTGAATTCGATTAACTATACATAATCTGCCCGGGACACGGGTCAACTCGGTGTTCTGAGTTCGATTTCTGCAGTAGATAAAGTCGGTGTTGACAAGTGTGAAATTTGATCCTAAACATTAGCAGAGATTAGTATTTCGTTGAAAGTACTAGGACACTCCGTAGATACCAGCTAGCAATTGTCTTAACCAAAAAACTATACATTAAGATTGGATACCATCATTGAACTTTTTAACCGAGGTTTGTACATTACTATTTACTAATCAAGATATTCGTGGATCAATTATTCATCATTAGTGGTGGGAATATATCTAGCCGATCAATAAGGGCTTACAACCCATCCTACGTCCATGTTTTTTTAAAATAGATAAAACTAATTAAGACTTTTTTAAAAGTCTATTTCACTAAAAAGACTGGGTCACAGGCCATTGAAATAATCTTTTAGACCGGCGGCCTATTTAAGTAAATACAAATAACTTTTTATTACTATTATTACTGTATTAAATTTTGTGCTTTCTCTTAAATCATAAATTTGCTAACATTTTTTTGTTACTTTAAATATAGTGACCTGTATCAATTTTTGACATAGTTAAAAGTTAAAACTATTAATATAAAATAGAATTTAAATATATAAAGATAACCTAAAAGGTTTTGTTAGATCTCAAATTTAAACTTAATCTCATTGTACTATTAGCTCACTAGTCTATTTACAAAAGCTTACACCACTCAAAAATTGTAGGCTTTCAAAAAAAATAGTTAAATAAACTTTTAAACAAATTTTTAGGCCTTGTTAGACTTTCGGAAAGGCTTGGTCGGGCCTAACAAATGGGCCTTTGACATGCTACAGGTCTTGGAAAGCTTAGCTTTGCCCAACTTATTCCCATCTCTATTCGTCATAACAAAACTCAGTATTTGTTGAAATAAAAAAAAAACTCAGTATTTGTCAGAAATAAAAAACTCAATTATTATTGTCGACTTTTAATATTATTTATATAGGTTGTACCAAAAAACTTATATAAAGTTTAATTTTAATTTATTGTAGTAAATTTACATTATCATTAGACCCAAATCAAAATTGAGAACAATTTGGGGAAATAATATTAAACTAAACTGAAAAAAAAAATTAATTAGGGATTATGGTGCAATTGTCACAATATGTGTGAGTTTGTAAAGTTTCAATTTTGTACACGAGTTTCAAAAAAATGAAAAAGGAAATTAAGGGTTTGACATAAAGATTTATTATTAAAACTATAGTGTCACGTATAAAATTTACCTTTTTGTCAGTCTAGATGAAATGACAAATAAACACCATATACTACAATCACACTCAAATTCAAATTCGAGAGCCAACATCTTTATATTGCTAAAATTACCAATATAGCCAATAGTAGGATCTTATAAAATTTACCTTAAATCAACACTTATAAATATTAGCATTAGTTTTAGATATTTTTTTTTGACAAATAGTTTTAGATATTGAAAGTATAAAAAATGTCAATAATAATAGCTAATATTTTTATACTGAGTTTTTTTTCTAAATTATTAAGTGTGTGTTTAAGTTTTAAAATCAAAATTATTTCAACAAATAATTAATCAAATTTTAAAAATTTATTATACGGTTATTCAAAATTTAATACCTTTTTTGGTCAAATCAAAATTTAAATACTTAATCATGTAATATAGTTTTTCCGGTGATTTAAGGGTGACAGAGCAAATCAAATCCCTCACCGGTGAACAGGATGTAGTATAAAAATTCATCAACAGTTGAGATTTAATGCTCGTTGATTCAATCTAACCACTTATAATATTTTACACAATATCCTACAATTAATTTTAGTAGATCATCAGCGAATGATTTGATTTGTTCCCTCATTTTTCTTATTTTTTTTTTCTTGGTCAAAAAAAATGTCTTATTCTTTATTTTTGGTCTCAAAAGCCTAGGCCCAAGGTGTGTGTAGCCCAGGTCTGAAGCTGTTGTGTCGTTGAAGTTGACGACGAGACGAATTGCATCATCATCATCATCATCATCATCCTCACCACTTGCCACTTGCCACCAATTCTTCTCTCTCACACACACAGATTCCCCTTTTCCCCAGAAAGAAAGAATTAATAATAATAAACTATTATTATTATTTTATTATTAATAAATTAAAGGAAAACACCTTGATTCATTTTCCGAACTCCAACCGTGCAAGCTAGCAAGCAACCAAATCACCAGGAAAATAAAAGCAACTCTCTCGCTCTTTCACCGGAATTTTCCCGGCGCAGAATGGTTTCCCGGGAAAACACCAATTGGCTTTTCGATTACGGCTTGATTGATGATATCCCCGTTCCCGATGCCACCTTCACTCTCCCATCCACCGGCTTCACCTGGTCCACACAGCCCTTGAATGCTTCCTCCAATGTCAGGTACTCATAGATCGTTTCACCAACTGCGTTTTCTCGTTTTCCCCTTCGTTAATTATACGCTCTCTGATTTTGCCCCCTTTTTCCTCTTTCATATTTAGGGTTTTCATTCTTGTGCCTGATTGCTTTTGCTTTTGTGAATTTTCTGTTTTTAGGATTTGATGTTTCATTTCTTATTTAACGGAAGAAATGTAATATCTGTTTTTTTTTAAAAAATTTTGAAATTATAGTGGTCACGAGAAGTTGTAATGTTTTTGTTTCTCTGTTGTATATTATTATGTACCAGAATCTGTTCAGTTTGGTGGTCAAGTGGGTCTATGATAAATGTCTACTAGAACGTGTGGTCAGAACAAGTTGGGTCTCATTGCAAAGCTTCCGTTGTAAACATGTTTTTTCTACCTCTAGATTGTTCTGTAATTCATGCTTTCTAATTGTTAGAATTTATATTGGGGAAATGACAGAATGATAAGGTAATTGAAGTAAGAGTTTGAGAGAATCTGAAACTGACATTTTGAATTCTGAACAGTTAGAATACAATAGGTTACATGAGTGTTACTAGTTCTTACAGAATCCAGTTTCAAGTGGTCAATAATCTCGTCCGAACACTAAGTGCAGCTGGTTATAGGCCTAGAGTAGAGTGTGATCCACTAAAATCCCAAGGCCCATTCAGCTAAACAGAAATATTAGAGAAAGACAAGTATTGCAAATGCATGAATATATACTATTAATACTAATTAATGTTTGTGTTGCTTATTCAAATGGAAAACCCTTTACAATTTTGGTGGTTGTTCTTGGCCTGCAAATTGGGGATCATTTTGTACTGCAGGTTGCATGGTTTAGTTTTTTACATAGTCATGGGTTTGTCCCATGGACTCAAGCTAGGGGGATGAAATGGAGAAATGATTTCAGTATAATTTTGCAACTATTAAGAAAATTCTTCTTGGCAGTTTTAACATATTAGTCTGTTGATGCTCTATGGAAGTAAATCTTGGGGGTAGTGAGAATGCCAATGACCAAAAGTAATAAATGTTGCAAAGATGAAAATAGTGAGGTGGATGGGTAGATAAATAAATGCTGCATTTTTATGAAAACTAATTGAGAAGAAGTTGCTATTGAGCAGAAGATAACAAAAGTGGTGTTTACTTTAGTCATTTGAGAAACTCACAGATAGTCTCTCGTGGGAAAAATTGATCGAATAGAGGATATTGTAATTGAGTGTAGAGAAAAACCTAAGAAAGCTTTTGGAGAAACCATTAAGGAAGACCGCCAAAATGGTCCTAACTTAAATTTGGTTTCCACTAGGGCGTAATGGATCGGTTGATCTGTGTGGCCAATTCCGCCTGGTGAGACAGGGATAGGTCAGTTCTTCTAACTTCCAAGGGTACAATTTGCCTTGGATTATAGTTTTTAATATGAGAATTGGAAAAAAAACTATACCAGAGTCTTGCATATTGAATTTTCCCGACAATTGTAATCTTCGGGGTGGAAATTAAGGAAATATGATGGCCAATTTCAATAATGTCTTAGACATTACGGAAATATAAATTACTAATTTTATAACCATTTTCAATAATGCATTCTTTATCTCTAATATATATTTCAATTTCTTTCCTCTGTTAGGCATTTACTTCTTAACTTTCCTTTTTCAGTCTGAATCTTATAAATTTTATTCCTATACATGAACTTATATGCCTCCCCATCCCCCCATGATAAAAAACAACCATTTTTCACTTTATTTGCAATGCTATCTTCTAGTGTTGAAATTGATGGCTCGCTGGGGGATTCTGACAGTCTCAAAGAGCCTGGTTCAAAGAAGAGGTACACAATTTTCTATTCCCTTATCCTTTTCATTGAACAAAATTTCATATTAATGAAAGGAAAGAATAAAGATTCAACACATGTAGCTACTTGTAAATCGTATTCTGTAACTGATGCTTTTCCTTCACTTTAGTTCCCAATCTGTTATGTATTACATGTGTGGCTTGGTATTTGCTATTATATACATGATTTATTGATCTATTTCGTTTTCCTTCTATTTTTACTGCAATAACGATTGAAGACTGAAATCAAAAGGCAGTGCTAATTAATTGAATAATTTATATAGACTAGGTTGCCATAAGAGATTTTCAAAAACAGATGTCTATAAACGTTGTTGGGTCAACATGACAAATCCTATTGCATTGCATATGTTATCTTTCTCAAGTATACCATTAATTTTTTATGCCAATTTGCTAGTGCTCTTTCGGATTCATAGCCTAAACCCAAAAAAATGAGTGGATCCAATCCAGATAGCTTATCTTGGCTGAAGATACCCTCATTATCTTGTTTATTTCTTGTTGCAGGGTTAGAACTGAGTCATGTGCCTCTAGCTCCAAGGCATGTCGGGAGAAGTTGCGTAGAGACAGGCTCAACGACAAGTAAATTTTTTACACCACACTACCTTGCCTCTCTTTCTTATTTATTTCCATATGGATTTTGTGTAACTGGCATGTAATAATTAATAATGGACATGGTTAGGTTTGTTGAATTGGACTCCATTTTGGAGCCTGGAAGGCCTGCCAAAACGGACAAGGCTGCTATCCTGGTTGATGCTGTCCGAATGGTGACACAGTTACGGGGTGAAGCCCAAAAGTTGAAAGACACTAATATGGGTCTTCAAGAAAAGATTAAAGAGCTAAAGGTGAAATCTCAATTTATATTCGATGATTTTGTTTTTGTGTTAGACATAGAATGACTTACCCCGGGAGATCTGTGTTCTTGATTCCTTGGGTTTTTCTGACTTGTAAGTATAGCCTTTTCACAGTGGCGACTGAAAACTCGTAATATTAACTGTATCAAAATAAATTCCTATCTGGCATAGGTTGAGAAGAATGAACTTCGTGACGAGAAACAGAGGCTCAAGGCAGAGAAAGAAAAGTTGGAGCAGCAGCTGAAATCTATGAATGCACAACCTAGTTTCTTGCCTACCCCGACGGCTCTCCCTGCTGCGTTTGCTGCACAAGGCCAAGCCCACGGCAACAAGTTGGTTCCCTTTATCAGCTATCCAGGAGTTGCAATGTGGCAATTTATGCCACCTGCTTCAGTGGATACCTCACAGGATCATGTACTTCGTCCTCCAGTTGCCTAAGCTGGCACTGTACAATTGTACAATTCTTTGGGCTTCCATTTTGGCTCAAGATTGTATCCAATTATCCATACCTTCTTGGCTTTGTTAGTTTTCTACGTATTTTAACTGTGGACCCAGTGGCTTCCTTTTGTATTTGGCATATGAATACTATTATAAATGAATGCTGGTATTTTCGTGTAAATGTTAATAAACTTATTCTGCTATCTTCGTATGAGTTTTAATGGTTGCTACTGTGTTCTCTATGATCCAGTTGAAAACGTTATTTTGTTGTAGGCTTGCAAAATGGGAAGAATACATTCTTACAAGTACAAATATTTAACAATCAAGGAAGCAATAGTGCTTTTGTTTTGAACTCATGCAACTATATTTTCTTTATTAGGCAAATGAACTGAATTCAGATTATTGGAAGTTTCTCAATTACAAAGTACGATAGATGATTATATAGTTACAAAGACCAGATTATTCAATGAATGTAGGGCCTGTAATGATACCGACCAATTTTAAATCATAAACCAGGTTGCTCTGGGTGATAATCACAAGTTTCTTATATTTTTCATAGGGTATAGTCACACCCGTGTACTTTTAGGAACAAATTCATGTCATAGAACTACAAGACAGTATAACCTGAACTTCAAATATACAGTAAAAGCTCTTTTTGTTGCTTGTTAATATCATATATAATACAAATAGCAAAAAAACAGCAGTCCCACTTATGATAGTAAACAATAGTTTAGTAATTGTTACTAAATAAGCATAATAGTCATTTTCCCATCAACGAAAGAACTCGGTGACCACACCAAAGTTATATTGTGGCAAACATGTACTAACCAGTGTTTTTAGTGTTCTTGAAAAAATTCTTAGTGTTTTTCATTTTTGTGTTTTTGTTTCAAGGACTAAACTAAAATATATCATATCAATTGAAGGACCAAAAAGAAACAGATTAAACATAAAAGATCACTTTGACACAGTTTTGAAACATAAATGACTAAAGTGGGAAAAAAAGATAAAAAACCCAAAACTGAAACTAAGGTAAAAAAAATAATGTACCAAAACTGCAATTTAACCTATGATCTACACTCATAGTTACCATATGGAGTGCAGAGAAAAAGAATTCGAAAGTTTCAACTAAAGAGTTGAAAAAACAAATTAAAACAAGGGAGCATCAGACCATTGCCATGTCATTGTTGTCTCTTGTTTGTCATGGATGAACTTGCGCTTAGAAATTCTCTAATTTTCTTCTTCACTTCCATTAAAAATGCAAGTACCTTTTCTTCAACTCATCAAAAGGGTCATATTTTCTCAAGATCCAAGTTATGATGCTCTGATGTGACAGCTCTTGATGAAGTTATCAGAAAAGTCAACATACTTTGTCCACAATGGCCTTAATTGTGGAAAAGCTATATCTAGCCATGGCTTTGCCCTGCCATTGAAATGGACAACACCAGCACACTCAGCATGAACAAGACTTGTATTTTGCTGATATCCCAATCCCAACATGTGCCAGAAAGGATCAATAGTGTGGACATGTCCTTGAAATGCTATTAATCCAGGAGGTAATGTCCCTAGGTGCCACAAACTGAGGTCTGATTTTGTATTCTGCATAAACCATCAAACAAATAGTCTATTATCATAAAATCTCTCTCTATTATGGAAAATCAAATTTTATTGGGAGCTAAATATACCTGCTCAACCCAGTAATGGTATATATAGCTTATATTGGTCTTCCTCCAAGCCTCCAAGTCAAAAATGTTCATGCCATAAGCCCAAGCACATTCATTTGGATTAAAAATTTTGGATATTAGAGGGTGGGAAAAGTTCAAATAACTTTTCAACCTCTTTGACATCACATATTTATCTTTTCCGGTGCATGTTTGTACAGCTCCATTGACTTTTCCATTCATGTCAATGTCCCAAAGAGGTGAAAGATCAGTTTGTACGACAATGTCATCGTCGAGAAAGACCATCTTGTTAAGATTTGGGAACAACTGTAACAAAAAACACATATATATGATGATAGTAACTAGTAAGCAGCACAGGCAAAAGGCTAATAAAGTATATTTACTTCCTATTGATGTTATTAAATTTACCTCTGGAAGATGTATTCGAATGTGATTCATCATTGAGGTATACTTGGGATTAAGTGCTTGCAGTTTTGCTGCAATAACACTCGGCTTTTCAGTAGTATTCGCGACTATAGCTGATGAACCGCCCCTAAACCGTGACCGCACTTGTTGATCTTTTTTCATTGCCTCTAGCACAGGTACTTTTCCCTTTATAAACCAATCAAAATGATGCAATGCCTTGACCTCAATTATAGCAGGTGATAAACTGTGCAATGAAAACCAAGCCTGCATAGGATAATAAGTGTTTCTATCTGTAATTATGTGAAGAACAACTTTGTGAGGTTGCAAAGTATTGTGAACAAGTGATTTTGCAACCACAGAGGTGGCCAACACATTGTCTGAGGCAAGGACAAAGTGGAAGTAGGAGTTGTCAACTAAGGCAGGGATATGTTTTGCAGAGGGTAGCTGAAGGTGTGCCGCGGCATTGTTGGCGTGCTCACTGGCCAGCCTCAAGTCAAGGCAGTGAAGCTGTTTTGGTATGGTGTTTGATGCTACATGACGATAAAAATATTCTTGAATTTTAGCCTTCCTAGTCCTTTCTTCCATAAATGTTACCTGAGAATTTAATCAGCATTAATGATGCATATCATTTATATTCTAATTTCCTTTTGTTCAAAAGAGTTAGAGAATATATTATATATGATACCATTTCTCGTAGTTTAATTGCAAATGTCTTAGCATCATATCTATCTTTCTTCATTTTATTCATGAACTTTTCTAAAGTCTGAGGAATATCATATCTTCCATCCAGTTGATCTGTGCCAAGGGGTTGATCTAATACTTCGCATATCACTTCTGCGACCTATTAAAAAACAGTTATTTTCAGCCACCATTAGAAAATTCAGGTCCATTAACTACCATTGGATTCACAAGCTGATTAATATAATTAGTAGAGTTAAGGAGATTACAGTTAAGTCAAGACTTCTTCCCAAAAATTTTGGACTCAGTTTTGTTCCCAGGCAACCTGCAAATATTAGTAAATCAAAAGGTGTATACACAAATACAGAGCTGTCAAATTGGACCGCCTGGCTAAATGGGCCAAAGTGGAAAGGCGGGCTGGGCTAGACCAGCCCAATTATCTATTTACTGTGTTTTTTGTAGTCCAAACTGGGCCAATAGACCGGCCCTGTCCAACTTTTAATAAGTGATAATGTACGTACGTACCTATTGTAGAGTAGTTGTTTTCACCATCTATGCTATCAACAGCTGTCAAAACAAACGCAAAGCCGAGAAGAAAAGTAAAGAACAAGAGTGAATAGAAGAGCGTCCGGTAAGAGAGCCTCCTTGATGCAATTGTCACTTTGATAAATTCCTTCAACCCTTTCCTCGTAAGTACAGTGACATGCCTCAAACTTGGTGATATCTGCACCAGCATTTTCTTCCAACACAAAACAAAAGCAGCAGCAACAGTACTAAGATATGAATCCCTCTTCTTTATTGGGTAGTAGTAGTTTCCTGCATTAGGGAAAGTCACCACCTGATCAACAACAGAGGAGAACAACAAGAACCCACGTAAGGTTTTTTGCTGTAAAAGGAAGATTTTGAAGTTGCTATCTTTCACCTAACCTTGCTTAGCATTTGAGACATGCCTGTCAAGACTCATCATGGGGTTTGAACTTTGAAAAAGGCTTTAACATGGAACTAAAAAGGATGCTGTTGTTTGTTTCAGCTTTCAAGTTGAGGCAAAGGTTAGACATGCAGTAGAATAAAATTAAATATGAACTCAAAGGTTGTTTGTTTGTTATCTTGGCGTATGCTTGGCTTTGCTATCCATAGAAAATGACTGTCTCTCTTTCCCTCTCTGTGGTGGGGCTCAGGATGTGGTTGTTGGAGTGATAATTCAGGAAACCTTCAACCACATCAAACAAAATTAGTCCTCAAAACAAAATTATGCCACAGGTAAAATGTCCAAAACATTTTAGACCATAGTTTGATCTTGTATCGCACAAGTTCGAGAAACGTGCATAGTCATGATTTCAAATTCTTTATTTGCAAGTCTACCAACATCTCCCCACATAAAATTCATTCGTCTTATGGTAAACATTTTGCAAGTCTATCATCTCCAAAGCTAGCTCTAGGTTCCAAGAACTAGGCCACATCTCGCCATATTACCATTTAGCTTTTTCATTCACGGTAGTCATGTGATGTCAACACTTATCCATGTGATGGCAAGTGCGGTAAAAAATCTTCTCAATTTCAAAACATTATGTGTTGTTTTTTTTTTACTTATAGTTATTTGTATTTTTATGGAGTATAATAAGAGACTTGAACTACATTTGTACATATAGGTTTATGGGTATAGCCTCTTTAATACTCTTTATTTCAGAAATATTAACAAGACTCTCTTTTACAACACCTTCAACACTCACTCTATAATTGGTTAAAATTCAAGCGGTCCCATTAAATTAATGGGTCTCGCTCTCAAAGTGGTGGGACTCGCATGAACTTTGACCAATCATAGAGTGAGTGTTGGAGAAAGTGCGTAAAAGAGAGTGTTGTTAGTATTTTTCCTATTTATTTTGTTCATTTTGTGTGATACAGACTTCTGACACTTGAGATATCCAACATCTCCACCTACGAGACTTCATACACCAATCAGTGGCAGACTCATGTGTTGGTGACAGGGTTCAATGAAAAAAATATTCTATTTTTACCTCTGTAATTTTTTTGAACCCCTTGAAATTTTATATTCGCACTAGTATTTCTAAGTTTGCATTGCAAACCTCTGATACCAATTGTTGAGTTTTATATTTATTTTCTAATTTCATGGAGTATTAAGAGGTTTGAAGCAAATGTGTACATAAAACTTTAAGGTGATATAGGTTCAAGGGTATAGTCCCTTATAAACTCTTTATTTTGTTTATTATTGGGCGATGTGAGACTTCTCATGCCTGAGATACCTAGCATTATCTTCTTCAACCTTTGGCATGGAGAACATATAGATGATTGATTCCTCTGCTCCTAGTTACTTGAATTCTCGTAGTTCCTCTCTTAGCCCCAATTTATCAACCGACTTTTTACTCCAATGATAACTACAAAAGCTTAATTTGTTGCCCTCGATTTTTCTTTATA
Source organism: Astragalus glycyphyllos (assembly GCA_963573325.1). Classification (NCBI taxonomy): domain Eukaryota; kingdom Viridiplantae; phylum Streptophyta; class Magnoliopsida; order Fabales; family Fabaceae; genus Astragalus; species Astragalus glycyphyllos. The sequence continues at coordinate 63,046,862 of OY754310.1, read as the reverse complement.
GGACTAAAACCCTCCAATTTAGGAGAAAGCGAAATGAAATAAGGAAAGGGTTTTACAGGACTTTCAAAAATTTTACAAATCTTTTTCATCATTTTACAGTACCCTTTGTGTTTGAAATTTTTAGTAATCTCATTGCATCAATTGAATGTCTTTCACTATTCATATTTTCATCAATTGAATGTCTTTCACTATTCATATTTTCTATTTGAATAAAGTATTCAAATTATTTGTTCTTAAAATTATTTGTTTGCGTGTTGATTTATTTTATTTATTGTTTTTTATGAGATTCGTATAGTAACAGGATTAAGAGCCCCTTTTTTACAGTTTATTTTTAAAAAAATCATTTTTAAAAAAAAAAATAAAAAGTTAAAAATAATCTAAAAATAGTTTCATATGAGAAGCTGTTTTGAGTAGCTTATAATAAAAAACAGTTTTTTAAGAATGATTTTTTTAAAAAAAAAATAAGTGATTTTCAATATGTTACATAAACACAAAACAACTTCTCATTCTCTTAAAAATCTCTAAAAACTAATCTCTACTACTAATCTACATTTTTATTTAACATAATTAGATGTTAGAATATAATTTTGTGACAGAATATTAGAATTAAACTACCAAATGATGGTGAGTAAGTAGCATTCACGGTTATCTAGAGTACAACTACCAGTATAGTAGTGACATAATAACATGGCAACTAAAACGCATAATTACAAAATATTTTATTTATTACATGGGTTTCATTACTATTTTTGAAAGTTGGGTTTCATTATTTAGTTTGAATATAAAACAGTAAAACACCATGCATCACATACCTGATCGCAAGTTGTCGTGCAAGAAGGAGGGGGTCACAGTTCGCCGTGATGTAGAGGTAAACTGCGCACCGGGGGATTGCGGCGGTGGTTTAGCGGCTAAGTAGTGAAGAGGCCGAACGGTGGTCGACTGATCGTTAAGGCGGTGCTTACTGATTCTCTATTTTTTCCCCGACTATCAACACCTTTTTTATTCTTTGTTTCCAGAATTTTTTGAGACTCTATTTATAGTGTTTTTTCTTTCAATATATAATTGAATTGAATGTGTAGACAGTACAGATAATTTGAGAGAGAATCAATTAGTTTTAACTTAATTATCAATCAGATAGCCAAATTCTCTCCTCTCTATGTCCGAAAATATGCCGCTTCCTTTTTGAATTGCTGTGTTTATAGCAGATTTGGAGAAATCAGAATGGGATCAAGAAAAGATCAATCAGCTTTGAATAAGGATCTTTTTTCCTTTTTGGGCTGATTGCTTCTTTAAATTTGATTCTTTCCATTTTAACTCTACGGCTAGGTTAAGTTTTTAGGGTGAGTCAAGTCAAGTAAGCAATCGACTAGTTTAGGGTTTTCTGGGTTCGGCGGCTTAAAAGCAATCACGTGCTTTCATTTTTGTACTAGTAACATAAGGTGCATTGGCAGGGGCAACCTGTTACTGTTACGGTAGGATTAGTACTCAAATCAAAATTCAAATGGGTGTTGATATTAATAAAAGCCAATTTTGTTAAACAATGAGCAAAAAAACGATGGACTGTGAAGCAAAAAAAATTGCAGTCATTCACAATCATGCCAAATTGAGTGGGTATTGCTGTAGAGGAAAGCATTGCTTGCAAAGCATTTAGTGAATCAGATTAGGCAATCAAAGAATAGAAACAAGATCGATAGCAAAGTTAAGAGCAAGTTTCATCCCCAACCCCTCCACCAAATCAACATCATTGAGAGCATTTACTCGCCAACTTGCAGCAGCCATAACCTCCCCATTTTCATCTCTAATAATTGTACAAGTACCCCAAACTCCATCTAAAAAACACCGATAGAATCCATATTTACCTTATACCTAGATGTTGGCGGCTTACACCATTTATCCAATTCACAAAATTCTAAACATTTGAACTTGAGACAGGTAAAGAATGCAAAGAATTGACACTAATAGTAAATTCAAGGACAATCTGCCATACCTTGTAAGTTGTCACTAAAGGATCAATTGGTGTTCCCTCAAAGCAATGCTTATTGCGAGTTTTCCAAATTTCATAGCATAAAGATAGCACATGCATTTTCACCTAATCTGTATTGTTAGCAATAACATCCTCAAACCAAGTTTGAAAGGATACCTAGACATTATCTAAGTTAATACCAAGGGGAGAGGCAAACCAAGCTTGTCTGGCCCACTAACACCTGCGAAAAATATGATATTCATCTTCACAATCAGAAATACAACACAGTCACAAGAGGGAAACATGAACACATTTGGAATTGAGCTTCATTCTGGAAGCAAGACTTTTATGTAAAATTCTCCATCCCAAATGAACATGTTTAGCGATAGTCTGAATTTTCCAAAGATGTTTCCACACTATGGATCTAGTAAAAGTGGTAGATGGCAAAGGAGAATCAACGACTTCCCAATTTTTAATATAGTGATAAGCACTCTTCACAGAAAAATAACCATGCTTTATTGGGCCGCAAGCCAATCGGTCTAATTGCATAGAAGAGGATATAGGAATTTATAATCTTTGCATAGCTTCAAAAGGTAAAAATAATTCATTTACCAATCGACTATTCCTTATTGAATCCTCTTGAATAATCAACTCATAAACAATTAGGTTAGTTTTGTTGTTGTGGGACAAATTTTAAAGTTGCAAAAAAAGTAAACAATTTACTTGCAAATTATCAGAACCTCATTTAAATTATAATTAACTCAAAGTTATTAACCACATGGGTGACAATGTATTACTTCCGCGAATCCTTTATTTCACTTCATCTTTAAAGGGAGGAATACTTTGATTTTCTATAGGTACAATTAAGAATAGAGAACTAATACATGATTAATAACATAAAAAAATGGCCAAATTGGTGAGAATCAAAATAATGAGGTGTATAGAACTAAGTAGGGTCAATACAAAGCTTACTATATGTTCTGGACTGGGCAACGAGGCCCATTCAGCAACTGAGCATTGATTAGCCCAATCACTTTGGTCCATATTCACAATTTACAAGCCCAATATGAATCTCATGATTGGAGGGCTCAGATCAAATCATCCAATCCAACGGCTCACAATGGGCACGCTTTCCTATAAATACTAGCTCATATTGCCATAATTAGTTACACTCTCATTCCTAGCTAAATCACTTACCTACTCTCAATACTAAATTGGGCGTCGAAGTGGCTTCGCAGGTACCCCTCTCGGGCGCTCGTTGATATTCAACTACTCCGCAAGAGACTACCAACGCAGTCCACACAACGCTGCTAGGATCAGATCATTGGCGACCACAGTGGGAGGTCACTACCTTTCACATTTTCCTTACTCTTAGATTTTTTCTCTTGCACTCCCATGGCTCCCAGCGGCAGACCCCGGGTCAAGAGCATTGTTGTGCCTGCACCCCAGCCGGATGGCACTCCTGAGGGCGATGTCGCCACCCACGAAGACACTCCAGTTCAGGCCGCGCAAGGAATCCCCCATCTGTAGGGGTTCATCAGGTTGCGCAAGGAATCCCCCCATCGGGAGGGGTTCATCCCCCAGATGTGAATCAACTGTTGGATCTCCTGGCCAACCGTACTCAGACTATGTTGCTACAAGAAGCACGCCTTAGGAAAATTGAGAGGCGGGTGGCCTCCATGCCCGAACAGCCTCCTTCTTATTGGGGAACTCCTCCTCAGACGACCGTGGTATCGAGACCCCACCGCTCTCCTCCTCGGAGGCGTAACGTCCTCTGCTCTCCACCTAGGCGCAAGTATCTGCATCGATCTCCCCGTCGTCGTGGGAAGCATCAAGGATCCGACTCACCGCCAAGGGCGCCCCCTCCTCTCCGGATGGGACTTATTGGCCTGATGACTCCCACTCCAAGGTTTCTTCGCGTGACTCTTCTGATTCTCGCGTCAGGTCGAGGAGTAGGGCTAAGATACACAAGAGACGTCGCCGAAGATCGCCATCGAGGAGATCTCCCGACAAGCGTGGATATCAAGACCTTGATTCCCAAGATGTCTCACCTCGTAATTCAAGGAGGTATGCGGATGAAGGACCTTTCACTCGAAGGGTGGAGGAGTGCCCAATCCCAAGGACTTTGGAAAAATTGTCAACTCTCAGGATGTATGATGGGACCGGAGATCTGGATCGGCACTTAGCACATTTATCACTGATGATGCGCTATAGAGGCGCTCGTGAACCTGTCTATTGCAAGATTTTCCCCCTCACCCTCGAGGATACCGCATTAGAATGGTTTCAAGAGCTGAAGCCAAATTCCATCTCGTCATGGGGGCAGTTGGCAAGATTGTTTACGGCCCGTTTCACCGCCTCCCGTTTGAAGCCAAAATCAGAGGAAGTGTTAAGGGTTATCAGGCAGCGGGACTTTGAGACACTGGGGGAATATATTGAGCGTTACAATAAAGAAGCCTCATGTGTTCGAAATTTGGAAGACAAACAAAGACTGTTCTGGATGAAAGACGGCCTCAAGCAAGGAAGTCTTTTTGAAATTGATGTGGGAATCAACAAACCTAGGGATTTGACGGAGTTTCTTCAAAAGCCTCAAAAATACATGGACGATGAAGAGAACAAGATGGCATACCAAGAGGCAGCCAAGGTTGACAGCAAAGAATACGAGCGGGCCTATAAGGCCACCGAAGAGCTGTGTCAGAAGCGAGGCCAAGTTGAGAGAGCTTCTTGTGAATCTCGACCCCGACAAGGTCATTTCTCAGAGTACACCCTGCTGAACACATCCCAGGCTGAGATCCCTGCTAAATGCGCCGACGTGGAGTTTCGAGATATCAAACAGCCCGAACCTCTCGTACAAAGGAAAGGCCGAACGTCTAAGAAGTATTGCCATTATCACAAAAGTTATGGGCACAGCACCAACAAATGCTACACCCTCAGGGATGACATTGAAGAGCTGATCCGCGAGGGGAAGCTCGCCCAGTACGTGAATGAAGAAGAGGATGAGATCCATGACTCTGAATAGGGAACAACAGAGCATTGATTGGCCCAATCACTTTGGTCCATATTCACAATTTACAAGCCCAATATGAATCTCATTATTGGAGGGCTCAGATCAAATCATCCGATCCAACGGCTCACAATGGGCACACTTTCCTATAAATACTGGCTCACATTGCCATAATTTGGTACACTCTCATTCCTGGCTAAATCACTCACCTACTCTCAATACTAACTTGGGCGTCAGAGTGGCTTCGCAGGTACCCCTCCCAGGCGCTCGTTGATATTCAACTACTCCGCAAGAGACTACCAACGCAGTCCACACAATGCTGCTAGGATCAGATCACTATAAAACTTGATGGATTCAATCCTGGTAGGTATCCCTTACATCTACATCTACACACAGAAGCTAAAAATTCATAGCTAACAATAAGATTGCCTTGAGTATCCCTATTCCCTTCCGACTTTTGGAAGTAACATAAATTTATACCACCAAAGCAAACATTAATAGGTGAAACGGACTACCAAATTGATTGATGAAAGATCTGCAACCCATATAGAAGAAAATCTGCAAACTATCCCTCTTGAATTTCATTGAACCATCTACATATTTGGGAAAAGGCTCTAAAACTGTAACCATGTATAAGAATACATAGTTTCTCATTCATTCTCGTCAAATATCATATTTTCAAATAATATCGTATACCAAAAAGCATATGTACATTTGCTAAAAAATGTTCAGCCACTTTCTTGCAAAGTGTGTAATTGACTGATAAGTACTAATAACTTTTTTAGGGCTTTGTTATCTTCCAATTGTGCTTCTAAATCGCTCTTAATGGACTTAATTGTATTTCGGTATATTTATTCGTGTTTTACCCTTTTAAGCGCAATTAGGCCAACATTTGCCCCAAAAGCGGCTAAAGCATTGTAATAAACGAATAAGCCTCAAAGAGTACTTTTAATCTATTTTTTTTTCATTTAAAGAAGAACTAAAAAAGAAAAGATTGGACAAAATTAGTGTGCAACATTCCATTTCTTATAATTCTTCAGATTTATAATTTACATTGGTGCATTTTGACTACTCTCTAGAAATACACAACCCCTTAAGTCCCCTAATCCAACCAAACACACCTCTAAGATAAGGAAAACATTAGTTATATGAAATTTGTCATCTTTTACTCTCTCAACTCCCAAACGAAACCTAATGTGGATGCAATTAAGCTTATTGTTGCGAAACACAGATGAGCATTAGAAGCAACAAGTTAATGATCAAAATCACCAATATACTTGAACACAACATCTTCACCCAAAACACTAAAACCATGAGTATACGAGTCACGTCTCTTGTATGTATTTCATTTAGCTCATTTATAGTTGATGTGAGACTAACTAGTCACACTTGAATTTTCAACAATCTCCGTTTCAGGTATGCATATTCAACCAATAACTAGGACCTCAAATTACAAATCTGGAGACACGAGTATTTCAATCACTTTTACTCCCTCCGTCCCATAATATATGACTTTCTAGCTAAAAAAATTTGTCTCATAATACATGAATTTTTAGAATACCAATGCAACATTAATTTTCTTTTCCAGTCATACCCTTCATTATTTAATATATCTCTTTTTACGTTTCTACTTTTTATGTTTTCAATGTCATTAATGAAGGACAATTTGGTAAATTAACTCACAATCTCTCTTTTCTATACAAAATTAACTACTTTTCTTAATTCCTAAGTCACAACCTTAAACGACATATAATATGGGACGGAGGGAGTATTTTGTTACATCCGTAGACATTTTGCGGTGTTATACTACTAACTTATGTGTTGTGAGTTGTTCATATATTCATCCTCTTATATATGAGAAATGCTGAATTTGTGTTATTTTGAATGTAATCTATCAATTTGAAAAATAAATATTCTTCTTAGTAAAAAAAACACCCTCAAAGAACTTTTATATTTAACTAACTAACTAATAAAACTAACTCTCCTGCACGTGACACACGTGTCTCATTCCCCTCCACACACCATTCACACTCTTCCGGCGCGTGGTTTGCCGTGACAACCAACCACACCACCCCATCCCTCCGTTTTCGACGATCCCATTTTTATCACACAAGAAAAATCCAAATGTTCTCACCGACAGAATATTCCGACCCGAACCGATTGATCAGTGCCATTTTCTCATTACATAGCGTGATCCGATATATATTCTCGGTGACGGTTCTGTTGCAAGTTGTTACTTGTCGGAGACACGGTTCTCAGACTTTTTCGTTCAATCCGAACGAAGCAACAAAGCTAAGGTATGGAGTCGATCATGGCAAAAGCTCTGGAGTATACTCTCAAATACTGGCTCAAATCCTTCACCAGAGACCAGTTCAAGTTGCAGGGTCGCACCGTTCAACTCTCTAATTTAGGTCATTTTTCCTTTTAATTCTTTCTTCAATTTTTAAAATTACGGCTAATGATATCTGAGATCCTTTTTTTTTTTCAATTTCGGATTTTGCGTTCAGATATAAACGGTGATGCATTGCATTCCAGCATTGGATTGCCGCCGGCGCTCAATGTTGCCACCGCCAAAGTTGGCAAATTGGAGATCATGGTTTGTCAATTTTTCGCTCTCACTATTGTGTCATTTCGCGCCCAATTAAATAACTTACAATGTTCTAATTGTTTGTATTTCGAATTTACGAGGACAATTTTTGTATATTTGTTTTTCTCTCTCTCCCATTATGTGTTTATTTTGTAGCGTGATTGGTTTTTTTTTCCTTCTAAAAAAGTGAGTTTTTCTTATGTTTTTTGATTGAGTTCAATATGATTTGCTAGCTACCGTCAGTGAGCAATGTACAGATAGAGCCAATCATTGTGCAAATTGATAGATTCGATTTGGTTCTTGAGGAGAATTCTGATTTTAAACCACCTGAAAGTCCAACCAGGTAGTCAAATCAGTCTCTTGCTGATTATTGTGTGTGAAGAATCTTGTTGTAGAGTTATGCTTTTGCTGTGAGCTGTTTAAGCTTTTTGATCCTTGTTTGTTGTGTGCAGTTCCACACCGTCAAGTGCCTCTGCCAAGGGTAGCGGGTACGGTTTTGCTGATAAGGTTGTTTAACCATAATTTCTAAGCGTAAATTGATATGTATAAGGGATATTCATATTCTGGGAACCATGCAATGCAATAATGGTTGAAATAAAGTTTAACAACTGATAAAAGGGAAGAAACCAAAACTCTTTGTAGTACAGTTTTTTTTAGGGGGAGGGGATTCACAGTCTCAATTCACCATACGACAAACATATATTTGTATATAGAACCACAAATACAGATTGATAAGTACCCACGAGTACCCAATGAACCAGGTACAAGTATAGTACACACGTCTAATTTTGAAGTACTCAAGCTTCAGAGTCAATTCATACTTTCACGGGACATTCCCCATCCTTTCCTTCCATCGAAGGTTTTGCGAGCGGTTTTGAGAGTTTTAAGTAACATGGTAATAAAGATATAGGCAGAGATGATTTCTGACTACAGGGAGAGGTCATCTTTTATCAAAATAACTCTAGAGAAGAACACTCTAAGGAATTAAGGACTAATAGTTACTTTCATACAACAGCCAATTTCCATAGATATATGTATTTAATTTGAATGTTACTTATTTCTACTGACTGCGGGCAACCTTCAGATTGCAGATGGGATGACTATACACATTCAGACAGTTAATCTATTACTTGAAACTCGTGGAAGTGCTCGCCGCCAAGGGGGAGCAACATGGTAAATTCTTCTTACCAGTGTTCTGAATTAGGTATCTTCAGTTTTGTTTATGCTATGCAATGATTGTAAATTGTTATGGATCTCAATGGATTGAAAAACGATATTGCTATATTTGTATGTCAATCTCTGCTGAGGTTGGTTTAGTATTTACTGCATTTTCTAAAGGACTTCAGAAATGGTTGGTGGTTGTATGGGATAACTTTTAGCATAAACCTGATGAATTATACTTCCTGTTTGACTCAGACTGCATCATAAGTTTCCCCTCAAATCTATCTATAAACATCCCTGTTCCCTGTCTCTGGTTGTAGGGCACCACCCATGGCATCCATAACCATACGCAATCTTATGCTGTATACCACAAATGAAAGCTGGCAGGTAACTGTGTTGAGACTCATTCATATGATAAATTTCTGGACACTTCTTGAGGATATCCATTGAACGTTCTTTTCAGGTTGTAAATCTTAAGGAGGCACGGGAATTCTCATGTAATAAGAAGTATATTTATGTCTTCAAAGTACTATACCACCTTTCATTTTGTCTTCTCAATGTTTGTATATGTCATGTATTGTGTTGATTTACTTATCTTCACATTGCTCTTCAATATTATGTCTGTCCTTTCATCATAAGATGTGCTCTAATCCTTTCATCAGGATGAATTCCAGCTATAGTTTTTGATTTTTGGCATGTTATGTTGCTTATATTTGTATTACCACAATAATTCTTTTTTTCTCTCTGCAGAAACTGGAATGGGAGTCATTGTCTATTGATCTTTTGCCTCATCCCGACATGTTCACGGATGCTACTTTAGGCCGGTCTCAAGAGGATGGAAACTTGAGAGATGATGATGGTGCAAAGCGAGTATTCTTTGGAGGCGAGCGTTTTATAGAAGGAATATCGGGAGAAGCATATGTAATGAATACAGTTCCTCCCGTTACTCATTCAATATTTTGTTTTTGTCTAGAATGTTATGTGTATTGACTCATGAAAGACGGCCTGGACTTTATATTTATCAGATTACTATTCATAGAACTGAATTGAACACTCCACTTGGGCTCGAGGTTCAGTTACATGTTACAGAAGCTGTTTGCCCTGCATTAAGTGAACCCGGTAAGTAAAAGAGTCTTGCTAGTCCCCTAGTATCCATATCAATTTGATATAAAGGGCACAGATGTAACCAGAGGTTGATATTACACATTTGAGCAGGATTACGTGCACTTCTCCGCTTTATGACAGGATTATGCGTATGTCTAAATAGGGGAGATGTAGATTTCAAGGCCAAGCAGGTTTCATATTTTCTTTTCCACCTTTGAGCAAATTATTTCTCAGAAGTTTGTTAAGGACAAAACTCTAGTATCCTTCTGTCTTTCTGAGTCTTATCTATTCTGAAATCAATCATGTCAGCGATCTACTGAAGCTGCTGGGCGTTCTCTTGTTTCAATTGTTGTGGACCATATATTTCTCTGTATTAAAGATTCTGGTATATCTTTAACCTTAATTTTTCTTATGTTGAACTTGATTTATATATCCTTTAATTATAATTAAATATCATAACACTAATAGTGTAATCTGTGTGCATAACATGCAAATGATCTTACAATTGGCATTAACTTGCAAATGCAGAGTTCCAGCTTGAGCTTTTAATGCAGTCCCTCTTTTTTACTCGGGTAATTTCCCTTGATAGTGTTCTTGTTTGTTTCTTTCTTCATTCACTCATTCTTCCTTTTTTCGATGCGTCCTTGTTGAAATCAAAGGTTATAGATAGGAACAAAGTAAAAGAGAGCATGGAGGTTCTGAATAATTTGATATAGATTGACAAGGTATGTTTAAAATATAAAGTACTCGCACCGATTTTAACTAAGGGTCAGACATTGTACCAGTATAATGCATTAATGCTACTAGTACAAGCTCAAATCAACAAATAAGTTTCCTGACCCAAATTAGACAAGGTAGCAAGATGAAATTAGGAAACAACTCTTGAGTTTGCTCCTTGAATTAGATATTTGATTCCTCAATATATCTTAATATTTTGTGAGATGTTTTTGACAGTATTTTAAGATTTCACACTTCAATAGGTAGAGTTGTTAGCCAGTCATTAGAACTTATAAAATCGTATATTTGGTGTTAAAATAGTAGTTGATCTATTTACTGCTACAGCCTACATACAGCCATAATGTTTCGACACTGACTAGAAATATGACCAATGCAGCTTCGACCATTCCCTACCTCTTGAGATAGCTTTTGAGATTGAGTTAGACTACCTCGAATTCTGAGATGGTATCAAAGCATATCCTAGATCAGTTATTGAGTATCACCCATATTTGTCCACACTCTAGATGACTAGTTGTGGGCGTGTTTTATTGGGCCACCCGTATTTGTCTATGGGGTGTGTTGAGATTCCACATCAGCTAGATATATGTTCAAATTAGTCTTTATAAGACTTGCACAATCGCCAATGCTTTGAGCTAGCTTTTAGGGTTGACTTAGGTCTTGCCCAAATTCTACAATGGTATTCGAGCCTTATCCTTGATTTGGTTTTGGGCTACCCGCATGTGTCCATGTTTCAGAATGTCCAGTCTTCCACTGTTCATTTATGCTATCTATGTGAATTTGTAGTAGGACTAGGAAACAATTTCTTTTTTTTTTTTGACGCAGGAAACAATTTCTATCAAGCAAAAGTCAATAGTAATATTGAATTGCTTGGTTATAAGGAAATACAGAAATGTGAAAAACATGCTGCAGCCAAGGAATTTCCTATGGCCCTGAGCTCAAAATTGAAAACAGGAAGAGAAGATAACCTCCCTTGTGTCTCAAAATGACCTATATAGACATATCCTATCAGATCTATTTTCTCTCTCTACTGGCTTTCCGCCCTCCTAAATAATCTGGTGGTCTGAAAAATTAAACTTGTAGAGGCTTTCTGGTCCCAGCTTTAATAGCATCTGGTTCCTTATCTTTCAATTTTGCACAATATGTTCGAATTCTTAGTTATTCAGTATCTATAAAAAAAGATATGGTAAGCTCCTTCTATGGCTTATTTCCTGTGATGATTTATGCCGTGTGTTTGTGTATGTATTCTGCATATACTCATTCAAAATGCCATTGACAAGCATACACCCTTTCCTCTCTTCAATGTGATGTTTCCATGTTGGTAGTCCTTTTGATGTGCCATGTTATCAGGCTTATGGCAGATGAGAATTATTGGTTGATAGATTATCCTTGCAGGCATGTCTTTCTGAAGGAGATAATGATAGTAATTTGACCAGGATTACAATTGCAGGATTATTTTTAAGGTTTGTGTCTTTGTGCTATGCCTCTAACAACTATTGAAACTACTAAGTGGTATGTTATTCTTATATTTATGGATGCCTGTCCGGGTGTCTATTGCACTGTATATCTGTGCTCATATAGTGACGCTGGTGGAAACCAACGAATCCGAAAATTTGGGCAATGGGTGGTAGCCTATATTGCAGCCATTACTTTTGTGGTTAGATATCCTGGGTTGACTCGGGATCAGTTAATGTGATTAAAATGGGAAATTGAAAGAGCCTTGATCATTTGTATGGAGGAGCAATATGCCTTGCTTCATTACTTTTGTAGTTCTTGATAGTTATACTTATGCAGTCATTTTTCTTGTTGACAGTAGTAATCAATATAATGTAACTAAACTGTAGCATGTATTTCTTGAATTTCAGGGACACCTTTTCACGGCCTCCGTGTACTTTAGTGCAACCATCAATGCAATCTGTCACGAGAGATGCTTTCCAAGTACCAGATTTTGGTATGGAATCATGCAGTTAATTCTGACCCATTGATAAGTGATCAATATTTTACACCATCGTTCAAGTGCATGTTGTAACATCATATTGTTTAAGTATGTTTTATTACAATTATGTGTTACCTAATAACTAATAAGTAAAATTCTTTTAACGTTGTGGGAATATAAGATTGATTGTATGATAATGCAAAAAAGCTCTACACCAACTCTGGATAAAAATTAAATTCTCTAAGTTATTGGTTCATTTTCTTGAGAAGAATATGTCACTTTAGCAATGAATGTGTTGCTTATTTAATCAATTTTTTCCAATCCTTACTTTTGGCAGCTAGAAGCTTTTGCCCTCCGATATATCCTCTAGGAGAACAACAGTGGCAATTGATTGTGGGAACTCCTCTAATATGCCTCCATTCCCTTCAGATCATACCTTCTCCACTTCCACCATCCCTTGCTTCTCAAACTGTTATTGACTGTCAGCCTCTTATGGTATGTGGCAATGTGCAAGTTATTTCAATAAATGGCCTGCTAATGCATCTATTCAAAATTTTGTTTCCAACCCTGTTATTTGACAATATTTCTGTATTTCCAGATCCATCTCCAGGAAGAATCCTGCCTGAGGATATCATCTTTCTTAGCTGATGGTATTGTTGTCAATCCTGGTGACATTTTACCAGAATTCTCCATAAAATCCTTTACTTTCACTCTCAAGGAATTGGATATTACAGCTCCTTTGGATAAGGCCCAATTAGATATTTCTAAAAGCAACACGGACGATACAGTCAAATCCTCATTTTCTGGAGCAAGACTTCATATTGACAACTTTTGCCTTTTAGATTCAACCTCAATGAAACTAAGAATACTGAACCTGGAGAAGGATCCTGCCTGCTTCTGTCTGTGGGAAGATCAACCAGTTGATGCTAGCCAAAAGAAGTGGGCTGCCAGAGCATCCCAGCTTACTTTATCTCTGGAAGCAAGTAATGGCACACTTGGGCATCAGAGTTCTCCTGGACAGACTGCTGGTTTGTGGAGATGTGTTGATCTGAAAGATGCTTGCTTTGAAGTTGCTATGGCAACTGCAGATGGAAGCCCATTAATAGAGGTTCCTCCTCCTGGGGGTGTTGTTAGGGTTGGGGTTGCCTGTGAACAGTATCTATCCGACACTTCCGTAGAACAGTTATTTTTTGTCCTAGATCTTTATGCTTATTTTGGGATAGTTAGTGAAAAAATAGCAATTTCTGGAAAAAAGAAGCAATTGAAGGATGTTAGGAACAAATCTTTTAGTGGAAAGTTGATGGACAAAGTTCCTAATGACACTGCTGTAAGCTTAGCAGTAAAAGACCTCCAGCTTCGATTTCTCGAGTCTTCTGTGAATGTTGAGGGAATGCCTCTACTACAGTTTGTTGGAGATGATCTGTTCATTAGTGCCACTCATAGAACCTTCGGTGGTGCTACTGTTGTTTCGTCCACTTTACATTGGGAGAGTGTTGAGATCAGTTGTGTGGATTCTGAGGAGCACTTGGCATGTGAGAATGGCTCATCTTTTAGCTTTGCGGAAAATCCTCCTTCCATGAATGATAATGGACACCCTCAGTTGAGAGCAGTTTTCTGGGTGCAAAACAAGAATCATCTATTGAAAGGAAAAGCTCCTTCTGTCCCATTTCTGGATATAAGTATGGCGCAAGTCATACCATTTTGTGATGAAGACATGGAGTCTCATAGTTTGAATGTGTCAGCTTCTGTATCTGGCATTCGTCTTGGTGGGGGGATGAACTATGCTGAAGCCCTGTTGCATCGATTTGGAATACTTGGGCCGGATGGTGGTCCAGGGAAGGGTCTTTCTAAAGGGTTGGAAAACCTACAAACAGGACCATTGGCAAAACTTTTCATGACAACACCTCTCATTGATAGTTTGGAGGATGGTATGGAACAACCTCATCTCATTTTTTTTCAGCCAAAGCCAATGTATTTGCTTAATATATGTTAATTATTTTGTTCATCTTCCTTGTGTGTTATTTGTTACATTAATATAGTTTTTTTCCAACCATTTTTACTGCAGAAAGTGTGAGAGAAGGAAGAGAAACCAGTTTTCCACCCTTGAAGAAGCCAGATGATGTGGATGTAACTATAGAGTTGAGAGACTGGTTGTTTGCTCTTGAAGGTGAGCACGTGATGGCTGAAGGATGGTGGTTCTCCGGCCAAGAAGGTGTAGGCAGAGAACAGAGGTGTTGGCACACAACTTTCCACAGTTTACGAGTATGTGCAAAAAGTGGCCCGAAGAATGTTCCAGGTGGCAAAGCACAATCACATAGAATACAACAATATCCTCTGGAACTAGTTACGGTAAAATGATGCTTCATTCTTCAAGATTTAATGCAGTTTGTGTGCTTAAGTTGTGCTGCTCTGCTGGATAATTAAAGAGTTTCTTGCTGCTAAAGAACAATTCAGATCTATTCATTGACAAACATAATATCAAAATTCTTAATTTTTTTTGGCAATCCACCAAGTAGTATTTCCCAGAGAAGTTTCCATCCCGTCATCCATGGTATGAGTTGTCCGGTGTATGACCTAGCATGCTAATTTGCAAATTACAACCTATGGCCTTTATCAGTCAACAAATCGTAGCAGTATGGATAGTGAACCTCTCTCTCTCTCAAATTTATTTATTTATTATTGGTATGAGTCATTAGACCTGCTAACACATTTTTCGTTTGATTGTCTTGTGGCAACTGCTATGTTGAAACTTAATTAGCTCGTTGTTTTAAATTAACACACCTATCATTTCTGCTGTGTTCTCTACTTTCTTCCACACGTTCTTGATTCTTTTCTTGGTTTTCAAGACAACTTTAATTCTTAATTCATTTCGGTCCTTTTCACTTTGATTTTTTTGCTTTCATTTGGGGTGCCACTGGTTCTCGCTTCTCTTCTTGAACCCAGATTTCTAAATCAACTTCTGGCTATAACCACTTGAGAATTGCTTCCCTAAAATCCTCCCAAGTGGTAGTTGGATTGACCGAAACCCATAATTGGTACCATGTAAAAGCTCAACCACTAATCGACTACACAACATTTGGTATATGATGTTCTTCACATATGCCTCCTGCATCAAAAGAATTCTCAACCTTGTCAGTCACCCATAAGTATCTTCTACTCCAAAGATTGGTATCGCTAGTCATAACTCCTTGAGTTCTCTTCTCCAACTTGCAAGCTCTTTTAATATTTCATCAACCCCTCATTCTGGATGAGTTCTGAACAACTTCTGCATTCATCATAGAAGTCTACCCACAGCCCGAAAAACTTCGATAGTATAGAAACTGGTATCTTATTACTGGAAAATGGGGAACGATTCCCCTTGGTCACAGAAAAATGATAGAGCTTCGAGGGTCTGTCAACTTCTTAATGCTGAAAGGCCCTAAATCACTCAAATGACAAGATGCCCATTCTCTAATCCCTCCTCCCTGTTTATATGTAATATACCTTATTTATTTCTTCTAACTAACCCAACCTAGTTAACCCACAAACTAACTAAGGTTACCTACTATGTCCTTTTGTAATCCCTACATTTTGAGCTGGCACTTGCAGGTTGGAGTTCAAGGCCTGCAAATCTTGAAGCCCAATACCCCAAAAGTTGTTCCTTCATCAAAGTTAACTGAAAATGGAGTTAACGAATTAACTGATGCAGTTGGGGGAGTCGATCTTGAAGTTGACCTGATGTTATGTGAGGATAATGTCGATGATGAGATGAAGAACTGGGAAGTGGGGAACCTAAAATTCTCTATAAAACAACCGGTAATGGGAAACTCATTTGAAGTATGTGATCACTGTCTCTCTTTATAGGATAGGATTGTGTGTGACTGAGATTTTGCCATGCAGATTGAGATTGTTGTAACCAAGGATGAGCTCCAACACCTCACTTCTCTATGCAAATCTGAACTTGATTCCATGGGTCGGATAACAGCTGGATTTCTACGATTGCTTAAGCTAGAAGGTTCTGTTGGCCAGTCTGTAATGGATCAGCTAGGCTACCTAGGTATGCTGTAAAAATTTCTTAAGTGTTTAGCTTACTGCTTTTCACTGGAAATAATTCTATTCTTTTAAGTTCTATTAGTGATCATCAGCATTACCTAAAGTTATGAAGTATGTTAGAATATGTAGAAAATATCTTTAAATATTATTATTCTATGTTAGAATATCTTAAATAATCTTTTATGAGTTGTTTACATAGTTTATTCTTTATGATTGTAGTGTTTGTATAAGGGCCAATAGTCAGTACTTTGTCTTTTGTCTCACATCACACCTAACCAATCTTTGCATTCTGCCATCCTTCCTTTTCTCTATCTAAATACTTGTAATTTCAGCACATTTTCAGAAGGTAACATCATTATACCACTACTGTCTACTGAGTTCCACAGAATCTGGACCAAGTTTCCTAGAATCAGGAGTTTACCTTTTGTTCATTTTGTCTGTTGCTATTTATCCTGTTCCTGCATGCATTCATGCTTTGCTTATTATTCTCAGAGTTTCAGAGGTTGGTTGGCTGACGCACTCATCTATTCCTTTTGCTGTCATTTTTTTTTTGACATTTGTTATTATGATTTACAGGAAGTGAAGGCATTGACAAGATTTTCACTCCTGAGAAACTCAGCATAGATGGTAGTGTTCGCAGCAGAGGACCTTCTCCCTTGCCAAACCTGATAATCGAAAGCCCGCACAAACCTATGGAATCAACATTAACTTTGCTTGAGGAAGCAGTTTCAGATTCACAGGCTAAGATTAATGCTTTGATCACTGATATTGATACTTCTGAGTCCTCCGTTCAGCACCTTGCCGCTGTTAAACAACTTACTCAAAAGATTGAGTCTATGCAAGGTTTATTGATGCAATTACGGAATCAGCTTTAAGACCTTCGGGTGTTGAAATTAGAATTAAATATTTTCATTTACATAGGTTCCAATTCTTTTGTATATATCATTAAAATCCATATTTTGAGTGTTGTATACCTTAGGCGGAAATTTTTGGTAACAGAAATTTGCACCCTTTTAGCACCGTGGCATGAGAGAATTGGATTCTCATGACTTAGTAGTTTAAGCAAGAGGTGGGAAAAAGATTCCAGATTGTCAGCTATAATGCTGTGAGCAGAGAAGCGGACTTTCAGGAGCATTTACAGGTAATGCATGTTTGCAAAAGATACACTTCGATTTTTGTACTTCTACCTCCTGGCCTGGCCTGGCCCCAAAAGTTCAAGTCCATTGGATGTTATCGTAACTTTTCTTTAGATGTTATCGTAAGTATCGGTATAAACTTTTATTCAAGTCCATTGGATGCATCTTTCTGAGCTTCTATGGATATCAAAGGCCACTTGAGTTATTTACTACGCACATTTCTTCGTGACTACTGGCACTGTGATGTAGAATGATAAAGCAAGAAATTTTAAAGTCTCTATGATTGTTAAAAATAAAATAGTATTTCTTAGATAATACAAATATTTTTCATTTCAGATAACAATTCTGAATCTATTCCTTACTAAAAACACACTTGGATACTTAATGACTGGCCCCTAATTCTAGAATCAATACTTGCCATAATCTCGCTTCTAGCTAACAATCCACTAATTGGAATGAAGGAAAGTAGAACAAGAGAAATAAATAGCACATATATATATATATAAATGCAATTCAGTAGCTATTCATCCAGAATTATTGGAATCACAGCATAGTGGTACTTGGTTTTCCTGTGAGTATTCAATTCGAGCCGATGAATTTCCACGATGCAGGCATTGTAGATCCTGCTTGAATAACCACTGATACCCGCATTTCTTCACCTCCACATGCGAACCACTGATACAGGCGTTAGCAATTCTAATCCTCACGGAATCTGGTGGTCCAATGCGTTTCATATAGTCTAAGAAATAGGTTCGAGGGTAATAGACTAGTTACATGTGATCTGATTTGTTGGTAATAAGATCTTCATCCAGAATTATTGGAATCTCATTACAGTAGTAACAAGTCAAAACAGAGAAACCCATCATTATTTTGAGTCTCCTTCCATCTGTGGTTTGAGTTGGATCATGAGGCGCGACAGAAAATACTACACATGTAGCAAGACCAATGAAATTATCGTCACTGCCATGATCATGTCCAATGGGAGATAGATCCATGGTTATTGAATCACCCTCACACTGATTGTTGAACCACCCTGGTATTTCACTTCCAGGAATTACAATATCAGGACAAAAATAGAAGGGATATTCTTGGCTTGCTTGAATGAGTTTTATCATCCACAAAAATGCCATTCTACTGCAGCGTTCCCTGATCTCACTCAATTTTGGACAGTTGAAAATGTACAATCCTCCACCAATGATATGATAAGACTGATCAATAAAAGGAGGTGAAGAAGGGAGTTCAGGCAAAAACTCCAACTGCTTGCAATGCTCAAGATTTAAACATATAAGTCTAGAAAGCTCCATGAGGCTAGGCAGACTCACAAAATTGTTTCCCCCTAAATTCAAGTCTTCTAACCAACGTAAACTTCCAATCGCATCAGGGATTACACTTAGATTGCAAAAACTAATATCAAGTACACACAAACAAGAAAGCATAGGCAAGGAAGGCAACAAATCTTTTTGTGTTGTTGGCCTGGGAGAATACAGGCATTGGAAAGGGAGCAACACCATACGTTTCAAGATGGGGGACGTATTCAACGCTTTGGAACACCCAGAAAGATTTATATACATCAGAGAGTTGAGATCAAATATTTTATTAGGAATGCTTCTTAGGTTTTTGCAATCACTTAAATTCAAATAACAAAGCTTTGTTAGAACACCAATAGATGGATCAATGTGTGCCAATTTTGTACATCCTTCAAGACATAGAATTTCCACATTTGGGACCTCGTCGAAATTTGGCATATGAATTAGATTTTTGGAGTGACAGAGATGTATTTCCCTCAACCTTGGCAGATGATACTGTGGTGTCTAAAAACAACAAATATGTTGACACATTGTTTTCTGTTTGTTATAAATTTAGCTGAAAAAAAAATGTTTATGCAATGTTTTGAAGAGAAAATAAATTAAAAAGAGAATTTACAGTACCTTTTTGCCATTCCATAGTTTTTTGATCCTGCTTTGCCTCAAGGTCAATTTAACAAGTTGACTGGGCTCAAAACTTGATGGCAAATACATGAAAGGACATTCATCCCACTCAATATATCTTAATTTATTGGAAAGACTGTCGAGGCTTCCTGAAAAATGAACATTCTTGAGTATGAGCAGTCTAAGACGACTCATTTTTGATAATGCACCACCCATCAATTTTATGTCCCCATCTTTCATAACTACGGCTTCAACGCTCTTTTCCTAAACAATTTCAAAAGAAGAAGTAAAAATTAAATAAGTTTGAATAATGTATTTCTTTTATACAAAATGAAGTACGTTATTTATTTTCTACTTTACCATATTTTCCAACGCAACATCGCAAAAATGTTTGGGGAGCCACAACCTAGTCCACTTTCTTGGCGTTGTGTTTGAATCTTCTTGAACAATTTGTCTCCCTAACTCTTGCAACAAATCATGCATTTCGATCACTCTTTCCTCTGGCATGATTCTTTCCTGTGATAATCTTCTAGTTATAAGTGATTTATCAATGAGAACACTTAATCCAATATCAGCATCAAATCCACAACAATCTAGAATAGGTTTAACATATTCCTCCTTATCCCCATTGAAAAAACAGGCAATATCAAGAAATATTTCTTTCTCAGTTTCTTGCAACCCATCAAAACTTAATCGCAACACATCCATGATGCCTTTATTTGGTCTTTCCCTCAATCTAGCCAATGCACTTCTCCATTCAGATACATCTCGACCAAACAAAAATGAACCCAACACTTTAATTGCTAGTGGTAGGCCCTTAGCATAACCGAGCACCTCATATGCCAACTCTTCATAACTACTTTTAATATGATTAAGTTTGAAAGCTTTTTGAGAAAGTAGCTGAAGAGAGTCGGTCCAATTCAAGAATGGAACTTTGTAAATTGCATTCACTCCATAAGCTTTCAAGATATGCTCATCTCTAGAGATTATAATGACTCTACTCCCTGCACCTAACCATTCGCTACTCGAGGATAAATTCTCTAGTTGTTCAGCTTTATCAACATTGTCAAGAATTATAAGAGCCTTTGCACGACGCAACCTACTATGTATCAAATTATATGCGCTATAAAAATTGTTGACCTGAAGGTGTCCTTCACCTAGAGTTTGATCTAGAATTTGCTTTAGTGCAGTGGTAGGATCATGATGTCTGTAAATTTTGCTTACATCATCGACAAAACAACGTGCATTAAATTGAAGGGAGATTCTGGCATACAAAACTCTTGCAATGGTTGTCTTTCCTATACCTCCCATGCCACAAATTCCTATGGCCCGAACATCATCACTCGAGTCCATAAGTAAACGTCTTTCGAATTCTTCTATACGAGAATCCATCCCAACTAAATCATTTGGAAGACTTGAAATATTGTACCTCAATATGTTTATGACCACTTTAACAATCTCTTCAATCTCTGCAGATTGTGACCTGAGAATTTATTTAAAAATAAAAATGAAAACAAAGTTCAACAATAACAAGAAACCAACAATATTAATTAAGAACTCCAAAACAAACAAACAAAAACGTACGTATAAAGGATTAGATAATACATTGTTTTTTCTTTAAAAATCTCTAGTTTAATATGAAAAGGATAGTGAATAATTAAATTTATTTATATATATGTGAAAACCTTAAAACTTGGATAAGTAAAAGCATAGAATGTGTGTGATATGTAGGAGAGTAGCTAGTTACTTATGACGTATGTCCCAGCCAGAGAGGTTGGCTACTTTTGTGAGAGCTTCCCTCCATCTTTGCACCTTCTCTAAATCATGTTTGAATCTTTCTTCATGTTTGGCAAAGTCTTCAGCATAACTCCCAGTTTGCTTTCGCACATCAGACGGATCAACATCATAGAAAACAGGCAGAACATGTTTTCCTGATACATGAACGCATTGAAGGATGTATTCGAGTTCTCCCAAGCACCAAGTTGAGGAAGCATAGTTGTTAGAGAAGACCACAATGTAAACGTGAGAGGCTTCAATTGCACGTAGGAGCTCAGGTGCAATGTCTTCCCCTTTCTGAAGGTTAGTGTCATCCCTAAATGGAAAGATGACTTTTCTTCCTAAGGCAGCAAAAAGATGATCGGTGAAGTTGAGACGAGTGTCTTCCCCTCTGAAGTTGACAAACACGTCGTAACGCTTTGCGGTCAATGTCACGGGAGAAATAGAGGCGATGATGCTGTTGCAAGCCATTTTCTGAATTAATAAGCTAAATTGTTGGATGCAGTGAGAAGGAAGTAAAGAGGGTATATATATGTAAATTGTGGGTCCGTCAAGCCAGCTTCGCTTTTTTCTCTATACATTTACATGAAATCTCATCCAACCAAAATATTCGTACCCCATGGCCGTGAAAATCTATCAGCAACTTTTATATGCATAATATTCGGAAATTTGATGGTCAATATATGTAAAATCAACTTTCTGGATCGTGACCAATAAGTTGGTTGGGTTTTTCTTCTCCCCTATACCCCATTTTACCAAAAATCCCTAAAATACCCCTAATTTTAAAAAAAAAAAAAGAACTGTTTTTTTAAAATTTTTGGATATATGCATATATTCGGAATAAAAAAATTTGCTTCCGAAAATACCTCTTTTTGAGGTATTTCCGGAAATCCAATTTTTTTTATTCTGAATTTACTTTACTAGATATCAATTAGGTCCCTGACTTATGTAATTTAGTATCAATTAGGTCCCTGACTTATTTAACTTAGTATCAATACGGTCCCTTACTTACATAATTTAGTGTCAACTTGGTCTTAGTAACAAACTATTTTTTTTAAAAAAAAGTATCAATTTACTCCCTAACATTTGTGTAACATGGCATGCTGACATGGATCTTTTATTTTTTTGGTAGTGTCAATTTGGTCCTTGACATTTGCCACATCAGCTTTGTAACTAACCATGATCGACAGAAGGACCAAATTGACACACATTTGTAAATGTTGAGGACTAAATTGATATATGTGAAAAGTCAGGGACCAAACTGAATATTTTTGAAAAGTCAGGGACTAAATTGGATATTACCTCAATTTACATTCAATACATGGAATGTGTGTCTTCCAAAAAAAAAGCATGAAATGTGTGTGATATATTTTGGACAATTTAACCACTATCAATTTTCAACAAAAACCCAGTGTTAACAAAAATTCCAAAATAACTTTTTAAATAATTTAACTAAAATAAATTAATTAATTAATATTAAATGAACTAAAAAAAATATAAACAAGTGGCAATGGGAGCAGGGACCGACAAAGAGAGTGACAACGAGATACTGGCAACGGGAGTGGCAACTGGGACCCGCAAGACAATATTCTAATATAAGAAATCTAAGTGCTAGCAAATTTACATTTTTGTGCAACTACCCAAACGACACGTTAGCAATTTAATGGGCAAATTGGTAAGTAACGAAAAAATAAACAATAATTTATAAAGCTGTTGACAGGTTGAATCTTTTCTTTGGGTATGTAATATAAGAAATCTAAGTGTTAGCAAATTTACATTTTTAGTACAGCTATCACATGACAGATGCGCAATTTAAAGGACAATTTGGTAATGGCCGAAAAAATAAACAATCATTTATAAAAATTCTGACGTGCTAACAAAAAATCATACTGTTAACAAAAATTCCAAAATAATTTTTTTAATAATTTAATTAAAATAAATAAATTAATATTAAATGATCTAGAAAAAAATATAAACAAGTACGGAAGCGGCAACTGAGACTCGCAATAGGAGCGGCAACGAGAGGCTGCCAACGGGAGCGGCAATTGGGACCCGCAAGGCAACGAGAGATTGGCAATGGGAGCGCCAACAAGAGAGGCAAAGGCAACGAGAGAGGCAATGAAGAGCGATAACTAGAGCGGCAAAGGAGGCGCATATCTTATATTAGATCTCGTTTTCTTTTTTTTATGATTTTTACTCCATTTTTAATATTAGTATACTGACTTTTTTTAAACTTTCTGCAACACAAGTTTTTTATGCAAGTTGAAATATAGTCTTTTTATCTGACTTTTTCATTTTCTTTTATTAAAGTTTACAATTTTCAAATTATTTATAGGTTCATAACAAATTATAACAAATACAGTTTCACTCATGTAGATACACGACTATGATACTATTTTAAATAAACACAACTATATTCAATCATTAAATTTGGCCTCCCCCATATATATATTTCAGAACAAGTGGGATGTGTTGTGAACATATTTAAGCTTCGGGAAGTATGTTCTCGGGACAAATAGCAACACTTGACTTGTTTGGGGTAGTTTTTCGTTTTCTGTTTTAAAATTTTCAAAAACCAAAACCATAGTTTCTGTTTTGAGTTTCAAAATTTTCAGAAACCAAAACCAATTCAGTTTTGAGTTAAGAAATTTTCAAAAATCAAAACTAGTTTAAAATACAAACATAAAAATAAATATTCATCTTAAACATATCTTAATCAAAACAATATGTAACATTAGGTTTGAAAAAGAATTAAAATATTAGAAATATATAATATATTTACTTAGTAATAATTTTAATAATAGTGGTAGATGTTAATGAAATTGGCAAGTGTCCAAAATCGTCGCAAGTAATAAAATTAGTAAGAACCGAATATCGTCCTCAAGGATCACATGCAATTACAAATGAACGCTAACAACAACTAAATGAACAAAAATAAACTAAGGGTTGATTGATAGAATCGAGTAACCGGACTATAAAGTGAACACAATAAAATGTTTTTGTATTTTTAATAACAGAAACTGAAGAACGCTTTAAAAATACGAGATGGTAAAAGATGTTAGGGATGAACTCGTAATGATTCCACGCTATTGCAAGCTGATTTGTATTTAAAATTTACTCTTTCTTTAACTTTGTTATCAAACCCACAACATAAACTAATTCCTAATTTGTTAGGCAACTAATCATTTGTTGACAACAAAAAACCCTAATTCCTTAGGTGATTCTAGTTAACAACAAGCATTAAAATCAAGGGTTTGCAATATACAACTACTCAAAGATTATTCCTAAGCTAAGAGTTGAGGGTATTCAATCTCAAGCATTCAAGAATAAAACTTCCATTCCAAAAATGAACCATAAATCATTCTATGAGTGATGAAATCATAAAAAAACATTAAGAACAGAGATTAAATACAAAAACTAAGAGAGAATATGACATAAAAGTAAATCTAAACCAACTATAATAGTGTTTTCTCAATATTCATTCATCCCTAACGAAAAGAGACTTAGCTACAAATAGAAATAGAAGAGGGAAAATAGAAATTACAACTCAATGAAGATGAAGGACTCATTTGAAGCACCAAATATTATTCCCAAGCCTTGAATCTTCAATAGAGATGAGATGGAATGAGTGCTTTTGAGTTCTAGGGTTTCCAAGAGTGTCAAAAGCCCCTTTTTCGAGTTCCAAGTCTCTATTTAAACAATAGGAACGGCTCAGGTGCACGTATGCGCAAAAGCTACTGGACCAATTCTGCACACTTGCGCGTGACTGTCTCAAGTGATTACTAGTGGTGGTCACAGTGGTGATTTTCAGTATTCAAAGTAGTGATTAGAGAGGTAGTTTGTTGGTTATGACCGATATTGTTTAGTTACAATGATGATTTTTGGTGTTCGGAGTGGCGGCCAGAGTGGAAGTAGGTAGTGGTCGGATTGGTGATGAGAAGGGGATGGAGTGGTGACTGGAGTGGTGGTCAACGGTGTTCGGTCGTGGTTGGCAATGATGAGAGTAGTAGTCGGTGGTGGTCAGATTGGTTATCGTAGGTGGATCGAGTGGTGATCGATGATGGTCAAGGTGGTGGTCGAAGGTGGTCAGAGTGGTGGTCGGCGGTGGTCGAAGTGGATGTCGGAGTGGTAGTTTTTTTTTTATAAGTGGAGTGGTAGTTGTTGGTGGTCAGATGGATGATTTGAGGCAGTCATAGTGATAGTCGGTAGTGGTTAGAGTGATGGTCAAAATGACGGTGGTCGGAGTGGTGATCGATGGTGGTAGGAGTGGTAGTTAGAGCGGCGGCCGGAGTGGTGGTCAGTGGTGACTAGAGTGGTGGTCGGTGGTTGTTGACGTAATGGTTGGTAATGATAGTGTTAAAACAAAAACTTAAATTGGTTTTATGTTTTCATGTAAAACTGTTTCGAAAATAAGGAAAAAACTAATTCAGCCCGAGTTTACCCAAACATGTTTTGCTTTTGAAATTGACTTTCAAAACCAAAAACCCAAAACTCACAACTACCCCCCAAACACTAGAGTTTTCCACGGTTTTGTTTTGAATCTCTCTCCTTTCATACTCTCATTCATTGTCTTCGTCCACACCATCTTCAACACCTCCCATCGCCTCCTTCCATTTCTATTTTTCATCTTAGACCTTAAAACATAAAATACAACAGATTAAAACCTTCATTTATTTCAGATCTACATATCTTTTCTATCAATTTTGAAGTAAATGTAACACTAATGTTCAAGAGTTAAACTTTTATAATTTTTTTTGGTGGCCTTCTGTTAGCCTGTAATTTCGACAGGCTTCATTGAAAATGGTCAACAAGGCCTGACTTATATTTCGACAAAGACCAAATTATTTCGACAGAGAAAATGGTCATGCGCAAGGTAAATTCGACAAGCTTCCGGGGAAGCAAAAGCAAGAGAGAGGAAAATGGACACAAGCTTTCGACAGACAGAAAACAGAGCAGTTATGCGCTGAAGAACTAGCAGTTGGTCGAAGCGTGATGAAGCGGTTCTTGTCGAAAGTAGGAGTAGCAGTTATTAATTTTCAAATTTCTAGGCAGTTACTTAGTTCAGTTTTTCCCCCTCTTTTCCTTTGTATAAATAGTAGTTTCTGAGAAGAAACAAGGGTCACAAATCACAATACACAATCCGATTCCTGAAACTCTAACTTCCAAGCCAGAGCGAAAAACGAGTGGAAGAATCATTGTACGTGATCGTGTACCACTTTTACAATTCAATGCAATTTATTTGTCTTTTCTTTACAATTCACGCACCATTTACTGCTTCTTTTCTTTTCAATCCTGTTAATCATTGCAAATCGTCCCCTTTTCTACATTTTCTGAAACAAAAACTACGCGCAATTCAAAGGCAATTGCTTTGAGATTTTTCTAGTTTGATCTCACAAACCTTCTAATAAAACTAGTGATTGTTTGCTAAAAACACCAGCAAACAAATTGGCACGCCCAGTGGGACCTTGCCTTTGATTTTGTTCATTTTCGTACTTTCTTATTTGTATTCGCTGTTGTATGCACTTAAGAAGTGGTAAAATGGTTCGTTCTAGTACGAATAATGCGTCTAGTTCCAACCCTGTGGTTTCACAAGGGCAAGGAACAACAATGGATTCTGCGAGCATTAGCGCAGGACCATCATCGTCAACAACTGTTCCTTCATTATCAATGACTAATGTTGGTTCAACGCAGTCAGAAATGGCATCTTTGCCTATGTCTTTGCCGTTAAGTGCAGGGCTTCATAGCCCTTACATGGCAATGGGGAACGGTTTAGACCCACGTTTGAATAACGTGCATCTACCCCCATTTCCTTTGGGAATGTATGGCATGCCTACTAGAATGCCACATATTTCGACCTTTTCCCCTACACATGTCTCTTCTGAGAGTGTATTTGGTCGGAATCCCCCAGCATTAACCTATACGTCTTTGTTGGCCTTAAGACAGCAAGTAGACGAGAGTAATCACAATATGGTTAATATGCTTACCCAACAAATTGGTACAGTTTTCAATCCATTGATTCAAAATACCAATAACAGTTACCAAATGTTGGCAAATCAGATGAGTAGGATTGCAGATTTCTTTGGGGCTCCAACGGTTAATAATAGGCAAGTTCCTATTATTGCGGGTAATGCGTCGCCAGTTAACCCCCAAGGAGCAGTTGCAGTCGAAGCATCCACAATTGTAGGCGAACTACAAGGGGCAGTAAACCACGTCCCTGAAGTAGTTTTGGTAAATAGACACCAGAACGCTGATGAAGTTGTTCGACAAGTGCAACAACACAATGTTGGCGCTGAAAACAATATAGCTACTTTAGTCGAAACTATTTTGGCGCAAAATGGCCTTAACATAGGTTTACAAAGGCCTAACTTCGTATCACCATTATGTGAATACGTATTACAAACTGAGTTACCAAGGGGATGGAAAGTTCCCAAGTTTACTAAGTTTGGTGGTGATACAAATGAGTCCACCGTCGAACACATTGCTCGTTTCTTGACTGAGGCTGGGGACTTAACACAAAATGAGAATTTGAAGATGAAATATTTTCCAAATTCTCTAACTAAAAATGCTTTCACTTGGTTCACGACCTTACCCCCTGGTTCTATGTTCACATGGGGGCAATTAGAAAAGGCATTCCATGCACAGTTTTACATGGGCCAGTCGAAAATTAGTCTTAAAGAATTGGCTAGTGTTCGGCGCAAAATGCCTGAAACTATTGATGATTACTTAAACAGATTTAGGCTGTTGAAATCTCGTTGCTTCACACAAGTCCCTGAACATGAGCTTGTCGAAATGGCTGCTGGTGGCCTTGATTACTCAATTAGAAAGAAATTAGACACCTCTCATTTGAGAGATATGGCTCAATTGGCTGATAGAGTTCGACAAGTTGAAAGGCTTAGAGAAGAAAAATCTAGGTCGAATAGGTATCATAAAAAAGAAAAAGTGGCATATGTCGAAGAAGAATTCGATGTTACATATGGTAATGTCGAAGAAGAGGATATAGACGTGGCTGAACTTAAGCCTGGTCCTCCTTATACTTGTAAAGTATTAAGGCCTGCGAATGGGAATAACCCTGTAGAGCCTAAGAATGATAGATTTATGCCTAAGACTTATACTTTTGATGTTACGAAATTGTTAGCCTGTAATTTCGACAGGCTACATTAAAGATGGTCAACATGGCTTGATTTATATTTATTTCACAAAGACCATATTGTTTCGACAAAGAAAATGGTCGTGTGCAAGGTAAACTCGACAAGTTTCCAGGGAAGCAAAAGCAAGAGAGAGGAAAATCGACACAGGCTTTCGACAGACAGAAAACAGAGCAGTTATGCGTTGAAGACTAGCAGTTGGTCGAAGCGTGACAGAGCGGTTTCGGTCGAAAGTAGGAGCGGTTATTTGGCCGAAAGTAGGAGCAGTTACTTATTTTCAAATTGTTGGGCAGTTACTTAGTTCGAATTTCCCCCCTTTTTCCCTTGTATAAATAACTGTTTCTGAGAAGAAACAGGGGTCGCGAAAATCACAATACACACCCGATTCCTGAAACTCTAACTTCCAAGCCAGAGCGAAAAACGAGTGGAAGAATCCCTGTATGTGATCGTGTACCATTTTTATGATTCAATGCAATTTGTTTTTCTTTTTCTTTACAATTCCTGCACCATTTACTGCTTCTTTTCTTTTCAATTCTGTTAATCATTTGCAAATCGTCCCCTTTTCTACATTTTCTGAAACAAAAACTTTTGCAATTCAAAGGCAATTGCTTTGAGATTTTTCTAGTTTGATCTCACAAACCTTCTAATAAAACTAGTGAATGTTTGCTAAAAACACCAGCAAACAAATTGGCACGCCCGGTGGGACATTGCCTTTGATTTTGTTCATTTTCGTACTCTCTTATTTGTATTCGCTGTTGTATGCACTTAAGAAGTGGTAAAATGGTTCGTTCTGGTACGAATAATGCATCTAGTTCCAACCCTGTGGTTTCACAAGGGCAAGGAACAACAATGGATTCTGCAAACATTAGCGCGGGACCATCATCGTCGGTAACCGTTCCTTCATTATCAATGACTAATGTTGGTTCAACACAGTCAGAAATGGCATCTTTGCCTATGTCTTTGCCGTTAAGTGCAGGGCTTCATAGCCCTCGCATGGCAATGGGAAACGGTTTAGACCCACGTTTGAATGACGTGTGTCTACCCCCATTTCCTCTGGGAATGTATGGCATGCCTACTGGAATGCCACATATTTCGACCTTTTCCCCTACACATGTCTCTTCTGAGAGCGTATTTGGTCGAAATCCCCCAGCATTAACCAATACGTCTTTGTTGGCCTTAAGACAGCAAGTAGACGAGAGTAATCACGATATGGTTAATATGCTTACCCAACAAATTGGTACAGTTTTCAATCCATTGATTCAAAATACCAATAACAGTTACCAAATGTTGGCAAATCAGATGAGTAGGATTGCAGACTTTTTTGGGGTTCCAGCGGTTAATAATAGGCACGTTCCTATTATTCCGGGTAATGCGTCGCCAGTTAACCCCCAAGAAGCAGTTGCAGTCGAAGCGTCGACAGTTGTAGGCGAACTACAAGGGACAGTAAACCACGTCCCTGAAGTAGTTTTGGTAAATAGACACCAGAACGCTGATGAAGTTGTTCGACAAGTGCAACAACACAATGTTGGCGCAGAAAACAATATAGCTACTTTAGTCGAAACTATTTTGGCGCAAAATGGCCTTAACATAGGTTTACAAAGGCCTAACTTTGTATCACCATTATGTGAATACGTGTTACAAACTGAGTTACCAAGGGGATGGAAAGTTCCCAAGTTTACCAAGTTTGGTGGTGAAACAAATGAGTCCACAGTCGAACACATTGCTCGTTTCTTGACTGAGGCTGGGAACTTAGCACAAAATGAGAATTTGAAGATGAAATATTTTCCAAATTCTCTAACTAAAAATGCTTTCACTTGGTTCACGACCTTACCCCCTGGTTCTATGTTCACGTGGGGGCAATTAGAAAAGGCATTCCATGCACAGTTTTACATGGGCCAATCGAAAATTAGTCTTAAAGAATTGGCTAGTGTTCGGCGCAAAATGCCTGAAACTATTGATGATTACTTAAACAGATTTAGGCTGTTGAAATCTCGTTGCTTCACACAAGTCCCTGAACATGAGCTTGTCGAAATGGCTGCTGGTGGCCTTGATTACTCAATTAGAAAGAAATTAGACACATCTCATTTGCGAGATATGGCTCATTTGGCTGATAGGGTTCGACAAGTTGAAAGGCTTAGAGAGGAAAAATCTAGGTCGAATAGGTATCATAAAAAAGAAAAAGTGGCATATGTCGAAGAAGAATTTGACGTTACATATAGTAATGTCGAAGAAGAGGAGATAGACGTGGCTGAACTTAAGCCTAGTCCTCCTTATACCTGTAAATTATTAAGGCCTGCGAATGGGAATAACCCTGTAGAGCCTAAGAACGATAGATTTATGCCTAAGACTTATACTTTTGATGTTACTAAATGTGATGAAATTTTTGATCTTTTAGTAACTGATGGTCAAATATTAGTGCCTAAAGGCCTTAAAATACCAACTCTTGACCAAAGAAAGAAAAAGGGTTATTGTAAGCTCCATAATTTTTTGGGACATAACACTGACCGTTGTGTGCTCTTCAGGGATATTGTACAAAAAGCAGTTGACGAAGGAAGACTCAAATTTGCTGACAAGAAAATGAAAGCTCCTATGCAGATTGATGTTGATCCGTTGCCTAAGGCTGAAGCTATGTATTCTGAACCTGTCGAAGCTGATGTAGGCATGGTGGATGCTCAAATGGCAGACCCTCCTAAGTGTGTCAAGACTGCCACCGAAAAATTAAAAGGTTTTATGTATGCTGAAGGTAAGAAACAGGAAGTGACCCTAAAAGAATATGATGGGAAGATACATGCTGTGTATCCAAAGGCTGAGGAAGAATTGATAGATTTCCTCAATCGGTGTAAGTGGAATAATTCTGAAGTTATGCTTTGCCCAAGGTGCAGTGCTGTCTTCGATAAAGAAGCAGCTAAAGCTGTCGAAGGTTATCAGGATCAACAACAACGCAAAAGAAAATGGCTTGATAACAGGCCAAAATTTGACTTTGCAAAAGGAGATGTTCTTGGCTATGAGGCTAATGTGTCAGCAAAGCCTTCAACAAGTAAACGACAATTTGCTAAGGAGAAGTCCTCAGCAAAAGGGTAGTTGAAGCTGTCAACAGGTAAATCCTTTGTCCCAAGTGCTAGTGCTCCTGTCGAAGAGTGGGTGCCCAATAATCAACGTGCTAAAGCTGTCAAGCCAGGTACTGATGCTATTAAGTTTAATTATAAGAATAACTATAAGGGTAAGAACCCTATGACTAGAACACAGTGGCGTCGTTACCAAAGACAACAGAAGAAGAAGGCACACTTTGACATTAACCAGGTTCCAAGTCATTTGGCTAATAATCAAGTTCCACGCAGCATGATAGTGGCGAAGAGTGAGGTTCACAAAGCTGAAGTTGCCACAAAGAGGAATGCTGATGTTGCTAGTCATGTGTGTGCAGCGAATAAGGCCAAAGGCAAGGCTGTGGTAGCAGAAAAGTCAAGAAGGCCTGCTCTTGAAAGAATATTTCCTCCATTGTCAACAGTGAAAGAAAGAAATGCTGATCTCGACATGGATGAAGACATGGAGTCTGATTTTAATGATTCTGAGGATGATTTCGACGTTGTTTGCAATGTGGTGTCAATACTGCCTCTTGAGTACGATGTTATCACAGTACCAAATGACGTTGAAGAGGATTTTACAGAGGATATGGCTCATCATAAACCAATGTGTTATTATGTGATGAACAATGGTTGTGTCGAAGACCAAATGGCTACCTTCGAGAAGCCAGATATGAGTATGCAAAACCACTTGAAACCCCTGTATGTCCAAGCCAAAGTCAATGGTGTTGGGATTAACAAAGTGTTAGTGGATGGTGGAGCTGCAGTGAATTTGATGCCACATGGTCTTTTGAAGAAGATTGGTAAGTTCGATACTGACCTCAGGCCACATAACATTGTCTTAAGCAACTATGAAGGCAAAACTGGCCATTCTTTGGGGGCCATTGAGGTGGACTTAATCGTTGGTTCCATAAAGAGGACTACATTGTTCTTAGTGATAGCCTCTAAAGCGAATTTTAATTTACTCCTTGGTAGAGAGTGGATCCATGGAGTTGGTGCTGTCCCTTCAACTTTGCATCAACGTTTAGTAATGTGGAAGGAAGATGGTTTGGTAGAGTATGTTGAAGCTGATCAGAGCTACTTCCGTGCTGATGTGAACCAAGTTACCAAGGAAAACTTTGAGAAACAAATGGCGAAGATTGCGCCATGTTCATCTTCTAATGAGGCATATGTCCCTGCGGATAATGTTTTTGCCTCAGTTCATCTTGACCCAAATTATGGTTTTGTTTGGGAAAGAGAATTAATGGGAGATGATAGTGTCTATCCTGATGGTGTTTTTCGACCAACGGGGTGGAACACTGGTTCTTGAAAATGTTCTTATGTCAGTGCCCAATGCATGGGACAAAATTACGGCTTATATGGCCGAAAACAAGTTTAAAACGGCTATGGAGGCCGAAATTATTCAACAAACAATGGCTGTCGAAGCAAGTGAGTTACATGAAGAAAATGGCATAATCATAGATGAAAAACTTGACTGTATCTATGATAATGATCCATTAGGTTTTGAAAAGGATCCTAGAGATTTGACAAAGCATATGCAAGCTCAAGACCCGTTAGAAGAAGTTGATTTGGGAAATGGCTCAATAAAAAGGCCAACTTATATTAGTGCAAATATTGATGCTTCTCTAAAAACCCAAGTCATCACATTGCTAAGGGAGTTCAAAGACTGCTTTGCTTGGGATTACGACGAAATGCCTGGGTTAAGTCGAGAAGTAGTGGAAATGCAATTACCAATTCGACCAGGGAAGAAACCAGTGAAGCAAGTGCCAAGAAGATTTGCTCCTCAAGTGTTGGCTAAGATCAAAGAGGAAATCGAAAGGCTGTTCAGAAACAAATTCATCAGAACTGCCAGGTATGTCGAATGGTTAGCCAATATAGTTCCTGTAATAAAGAAAAATGGGACTCTTAGAGTTTGCATAGATTTTAGGGATTTAAATAATGCATCTCCCAAAGATGAATACGCAATGCCTGTGGCAGAAATGCTAATAGATTCAGCAGCAGGATTTGATTATCTTAGTATGCTTGATGGTTATTCTGGGTATAATCAAATCTTCATTGCTGAAGAGGATGTGTCAAAAACTGCTTTTAGGTGTCCAGGGGCATTGGGTGTTTATGAATGGGTAGTAATGCCCTTTGGCTTAAAGAATGCTGGTGCTACATATCAAAGGGCCATGAATTCTATGTTTCATGATTTTATTGATGATTTTATGCAAGTATACATAGATGATGTGGTGGTTAAATCTTCCTCAGAAAGTGGTCATTTAGACCATCTTCACCGTTCTTTTGAAAGAATGAGGAAATATGGATTGAAATTAAATCCATTAAAATGTGCCTTTTGTGTACGTGCAGGTGATTTCTTGGGTTTTATAGTACACAAAAAAGGCATTGAAATCAATCAAAATAAGACTAAGGCAATTATGGAAACGAAGGCCCCTTCGACCAAAAAAGAGCTTCAGTCGTTGCTGGGAAAAATCAATTTCCTTCGAAGATTTATATCAAATCTAAGTGGCAAAACACAAGTTTTTTCGCCATTATTAAGACTGAAGAAGGAAGAAGAGTTCAAATGGGAACCAATGCATCAAGCAGCCTTCGACGAAATCAAGTCTTATTTGATGAAACCACCGATTTTGTTGCCTGTTATTAAACACAAAGTGCTCAAATTGTATATAGCAGCTTCTGATAGAACAATAGGTAGCATGTTAGCACAAGAGGATGATAGTGGTGTCGAAAGAGCCATTTATTACCTCAGTAGGGTCTTAAATGATGCCGAAACGAGGTACACTCCTATAGAGAAGTTGTGCCTTTGTTTGTATTTCTCGTGTACAAAGTTAAAGCAATATATAAAACCAGCTGATGTTTCTGTTTATTCGCATTTTGATGTTATTAAGCATATGCTGTCAAAACCAATAATGCATAGCCGAATTGGTAAATGGGCTTTGGCTTTGTCAGAATACAACTTAACTTATCAACCTCTAAAATCAATTAAAGGACAAGTGGTTGCTGATTTTATAGTAGACCATTCTGTTGTGGAAGAAACATTAAGTTTTGTAGACGTATATCCTTGGAGGTTGTATTTTGATGGCTCAAGCCATAAACATGGAGTTGGGATTGGTATTTTAATAATATCTCCTACTAACATTCCAACGAAGTATAAGTTTAAAATTCGGGATGTTTGTTCCAATAATGAAGCTGAGTATGAGGCTTTAATAGTAGGCCTTGAAATTTTACTTGAGCTGGGGGCAAGTCATGTCGAAATAAAAGGTGACTCTGAGTTGGTTGTCAAACAATTGACAAGAGAGTACAAATGCATTAAAGAGCACCTTATTAGATACTTTGTTGTTGCCAATGCTTTGTTAAAAAGATTTGAGTCTGTTCACTTAGAACATTTACCACGAATTGATAATCAAGTGGCAAATGAATTGGCACAAATTGCTTCAGGCTATAAAGTTTCAAAACAAAGCCTGGAAGAGTTAATCGAAATAAAGGATAAAATCATTTCTAATGACTATTCTTCGTCACTATTGTCAACACCAAGAATTGGGGGGGCAACAAACGCAAACGAGGAACTAGTCGTTGTCGAAAAACGTCGATTTTTTGGTGACTTTGACTTAGCAGAAATTTTTGCTCTTGACAATATGACCAATAATGATTGGCGAAGGCCTATTGCGGAATATTTGCAAAATCCCACAAGAAATACCAATAAAAAGGTAAAATACAGAGCTTTGAGTTATGTAATAATTGGAAACGAATTGTTTAAAAAGACTCCTGAAGGAGTACTATTAAAATGTCTTAGTGAAAATGAGGCATATTTAGCAATTTCCGATACACATAGTGGAGCGTGTGGTTCACACCAAGTAGGCCACAAAATGAAGTGGTTATTATTTCGACAAGGAATGTATTGGCCAAATATGCTGAAAGATTGCATAGAATTTGCTAATGGATGCCAAGAGTGTCAAAAGCATGCTGGGATATAACATGTACCTGCAAATGAATTGCATGTCATAGTCAAACCTTGGCCATTTAGAGGTTGGGCTTTAGATGTGATTGGAGAGATAAAGCCAACTTCGTCGAAGGGCCATAGATATATCCTTGTGGGAATTGATTACTTCACCAAATGGGTTGAAGCTATACCTTTAGCCAATGTTGATCAGGAAGCAGTGATAAGGTTTATTCAAAATCATATCATTTATAGGTTTGGAATTCCAGAAACCATTACTACAGATCAGGGATCAGTTTTCACTGGTAGAAAAATGGTAGAGTTTGCTTCCGAAATTGGTTTTAAGTTATTAACTTCGACACCATATTATGCGCAAGCCAATGGACAAGTAGAAGCTGCCAATAAAGTTATTATTAGTTTGATTAAAAAGCATGTTGGGCAGAAACCCAAAAATTGGCATAATACCCTTGATCAAGCATTATGGGCTTGTCAAAATTCACCCAAAGAATCTATCAACACTACTCCTTATAGGTTAACATTTGGACACGATGCAGTGTTGCCTGTTGAAATTTGTCTACAATCAACAAGAATTCAAAGACAGTGGGAGATTCCCTCTGATTATTATTGGAATATGATGCTTGATGAATTGGTTGATTTAGACGAAGAAAGGTTATTAGCTTTAGATACGCTTATTCGACAGAAAGAGAGGGTAGCTAAAACTTATAACAAAAAGGTTAAGTCTAAAGCCTTTAATTCAGGTGATCTAGTGTGGAAGGTCCTATTGCCTATGGATAAAAAAGATAGAGTCTTTGGTAAATGGTCCCCAAGTTGGGAAGGACCATTCAAAATTTTGCAAGTTTATTCAAACGGCGCATATGAGGTTGAAGAGATCGGCGCTGATGAAAGAATTTTGCGTATAAATGGTAAATACCTGAAAAAGTATAAGCCAACGTTGCACGAAGTTAAAATAACGCTGGAAAAAATATAACGAAAGCGTAAAAACATGGCATTTAAGTTGCCAAAACATTGTCGAAAGCACAGAATAAGAAATTGCCCAAGAATAAAATGGAAGAAATTCCATTATAATGTTGCCAAGTTACATGTGCCAAGAGAGGCATTCGTGAGTTACATAGTGCCGAAAAGGAAAATAAACTAGGCATAAAATGAACGCTGAATTGCAGTTGGTCTTTTAAGACCAAGTAACTTCTCTTTTGGGTGGTCTTCTTCGACCACGTTGTCGCTTCCCGTCGTTCAGGGGGTCATTCTTTCGTCTGCGCGTTAGGCTTGTAAGCCTTTCAATAGGGCGTTTCCTTGCTTGGTAAACCTCAGGAAGCCCTTCAGAGAGAAGATATTGACGCCCCAAGGAAGACAGTCATCATCAAGGCAAAACACCTGATGAATCTTCCTGCTCCCACTTTGAGTCTCCCGCATAAACCCAGAAAGTTGCAAAATCAAGTGACATGAAGAAAAAAGGAGCAAAGCCATAATTCGCAGAGATCAAAAACCATCACTTTGAACCTCCAGGCAACCTCACTGCAATTGTGAGGGATGAGGTTACGCGGAAGACTCAAAGCAAAAGGAATGATCTTAGAACGGGAAAGGAAATAGAAGAAAATCATGGAGTGGTGAAGATGAGAAACAAAATTCTTCTATTTATAAGGAGAAGTATGAAAGAGCGTCAGTTGGTTACAAGTTTGGCGTTCCGAGAAGTGATGCATCACTTTAATTACGGCGTTATTAACGTAACAGAAAATGGTGGAACTATTCAAAAGTAGAACAGAGAATTGGTAAACATAGTCAAAGGCCGAATTTACAGGCTGTTCAAGTTCAAGGTTTGAATATGGAAACAACACTTAACAGTGGCGACATCAGGTATACAGTTGTTCTACTCAAGTGCAAAGTCTATTTCGATGGAGAATTCAAAAATGTTCTTTCTCTTCTTCCACTTCAAGCTCAGTCGAGAAAGACATTTTTGGGGGGCAATTTGTTAGCCTGTAATTTCGACAGGCTACATTAAAGATGGTCAACATGGCTTGATTTATATTTATTTCACAAAGACCATATTGTTTCGACAAAGAAAATGGTCGTGTGCAAGGTAAACTCGACAAGTTTCCAGGGAAGCAAAAGCAAGAGAGAGGAAAATCGACACAGGCTTTCGACAGACAGAAAACAGAGCAGTTATGCGTTGAAGACTAGCAGTTGGTCGAAGCGTGACAGAGCGGTTTCGGTCGAAAGTAGGAGCGGTTATTTGGCCGAAAGTAGGAGCAGTTACTTATTTTCAAATTGTTGGGCAGTTACTTAGTTCGAATTTCCCCCCTTTTTCCCTTGTATAAATAACTGTTTCTGAGAAGAAACAGGGGTCGCGAAAATCACAATACACACCCGATTCCTGAAACTCTAACTTCCAAGCCAGAGCGAAAAACGAGTGGAAGAATCCCTGTATGTGATCGTGTACCATTTTTATGATTCAATGCAATTTGTTTTTCTTTTTCTTTACAATTCCTGCACCATTTACTGCTTCTTTTCTTTTCAATTCTGTTAATCATTTGCAAATCGTCCCCTTTTCTACATTTTCTGAAACAAAAACTTTTGCAATTCAAAGGCAATTGCTTTGAGATTTTTCTAGTTTGATCTCACAAACCTTCTAATAAAACTAGTGATTGTTTGCTAAAAACACCAGCAAACAAATTGGCACGCCCGGTGGGACATTGCCTTTGATTTTGTTCATTTTCGTACTCTCTTATTTGTATTCGCTGTTGTATGCACTTAAGAAGTGGTAAAATGGTTCGTTCTGGTACGAATAATGCATCTAGTTCCAACCCTGTGGTTTCACAAGGGCAAGGAACAACAATGGATTCTGCAAACATTAGCGCGGGACCATCATCGTCGGTAACCGTTCCTTCATTATCAATGACTAATGAAATTTTTGATCTTTTAGTAACTGATGGTCAAATATTAGTGCCTAAAGGCCTTAAAGTACCAACTCTTGACCAAAGAAAGAAAAAGGGTTATTGTAAGTTCCATAATTTTTTGGGACATAACACTGTCCGTTGTGTGCTTTTCAGGGATATTGTGCAAAAAGCAGTTGACGAAGGAAGACTCAAATTTGCTGATAAGAAAATGAAAACTCCTATGCAGATTGATGTTGATCCATTGCCTAAGGCTGAAGCTATGTATTCTGAACCTGTCGAAGCTGATGTAGGCATGGTGGATGCTCAAATGGCAGACCCTCCTAAGTATGTCAAGACTGCCACCGAAAAATTAAAAGGTTTTCTGTATGCTGAAGGTAAGAAACAGGAAGTGACCCTAAAAGAATATGATGGGAAGATACATGCTGTGTATCCAAAGGCTGAGGAAGAATTGATAGATTTCCTCAATCGGTGTAAGTGGAATAACTCTGAAGTTATGCTTTGCCCAAGATGCAGCGCTGTCTTCTACAAAGAAGCAGCCAAAGCTGTCGAAGGTTATCAGGATCAACAACAACGTAAAAGAAAATGGCTTGATAACAGGCCGAAATTTGACTTTGCAAAAGGAGATCTTCCTGGCTATAAGGCTAATGTGTCAACAAAGCCTTCAACAAGCAAACGACAATTTGCTAAGGAGAAGTCCTCAGCGAAAGGGTATTTGAAGCTGTCAACAAATAAATCCTTTGTCCCAAGTGCTAGTGCTCCTGTCGAAGCGTGGGTGCCCAATAATCAACGTGCTAAAGCTGTCAAGCCAGGTACTGATGCTGCTAAGTTTAATTATAAGAATAACTATAAGGGTAAGAACCCCATGACTAAAACACAGTGGCGTCGTTACCAAAGACAACAAAAGAAGAAGGCACACTTTGACATTAAAAAGGTTCCAAGTCATTTGGCTAATAACCATGTTCCACGCAGTACGATTGACATTAATCAAGTTCCACGCAGCATAATAGTGGCGAAGAGTGAGGTTCACAAAGCTGAAGTTGCCACAAAGAAGAATGCTGATGTTGCTAGTCATGTGTGTGCAGCAAATAAGGCCAAAGGCAAGGCTGTGGTAACAGAAAAGCCAAGAAGGCCTGCTCTTGAAAGAATATTTCCTCCATTGTCAACAGTGAAAGAAAAGAATGCTGATTTCGACATGGATGAAGACATGGAGTCTGATTTTGATGATTCTGAAGATGATTTCGACGTTGTTTGCAATGTGGTATCAATATTGCCTCTTGAGTACGATGTTATCACAGTACCAAATGATGTTGAAGAGGATTTTACAGAGGATATGGCTCATCGCAAGCCAATGTGTTACTATGTGATGAACAATGGTTGTGTCGAAGACCAAATGGCTACCTTCGAGAAGCCAGATATGAGTATGCAAACCCACTTGAGACCCCTGTATGTCCAAGCCAAAGTCAATGGTGTTGGAATTAACAAAGTGTTAGTGGATGGTGGAGCTGCAGTGAATTTAATGCCACATGGTCTTTTGAAGAAGATTGGTAAATTCGACACTGACCTCAGGCCACATAACATTGTCTTAAGCAACTATGAAGGCAAAACTGGCCATTCTTTGGGGGCCATTGAGGTGGACTTAATCGTTGGTTCCATAAAGAGGACTACATTGTTCTTAGTGATAGCCTCTAAAGTGAATTTCAATTTACTCCTTGGTAGAGAGTGGATCCATGGAGTTGGTGCTGTCCCTTCAACTTTGCATCAACGTTTAGTAATGTGGAAGGAAGATGGTTTGGTAAAGTATGTCGAA
Organism: Astragalus glycyphyllos; assembly: GCA_963573325.1. Lineage (NCBI taxonomy): Eukaryota > Viridiplantae > Streptophyta > Magnoliopsida > Fabales > Fabaceae > Astragalus > Astragalus glycyphyllos. The sequence goes on along the minus strand of OY754310.1, from coordinate 63,006,622 downwards.
GCAGATCAGAGCTACTTCCGTGCTGATGTCAACCAAATTACCAAGGAAAATTTTGAGAAACAAATGGCGAAGATTGCGCCATGTTCATCTTCTAATGAGGCATATGTTCCTGCGGATAATGTTCTTGCCTCAGTTCATCTTGACCCAAATTATGGTTTTGTTTGGGAAAGAGAAATAATGGGAGATGATAGTGTCTATCCTGATGGTGTTCTTCGACCAACGGGGTGGAACACTGGTTCTTGAAAGTGTTCTTATGTCAGTGCCCAATGCATGGGACAAAATTACGGCTTATATGGCCGAAAACAAGTTTAAAGCGGCTATAGAGGCCGAAATTATTCAACAAACAATGGCTGTCGAAGCCAGTGAGTTACATGAAGAAAATGGCATAGTCATAGATGAAAGACTTGACTGCATTTATGATGATGATCCATTAGGTTTTGAAAAGGATCCTAGAGATTCGACAAAGCATATGCAAGCTCAAGACCCGTTAGAAGAAGTTGATTTGGGAAATGGCTCAATAAAAAGGCCAACTTATATTAGTGCAAATATTAATGCTTCTCTAAAAACCCAAGTCATCACTTTGCTAAGGGAGTTCAAAGACTGCTTTGCTTGGGATTATGACGAAATGCCTGGGTTAAGTCGAGAAGTGGTGGAAATGCAATTACCAATTCGACCAGGGAAGAAACCAGTGAAGCAAGTGCCAAGAAGATTTGCTCCTCAAGTGTTGGCTAAGATCAAAGAGGAAATCGAAAGGCTATTCAGAAACAAATTCATCAGAACTGCCAGGTATGTCGAATGGTTAGCCAATATAGTTCCTGTAATAAAGAAAAATGGGACTCTTAGAGTTTGCATAGACTTTAGGGATTTAAATAATGCAACTCCCAAGGATGAATACGCAATGCCTGTGGCAGAAATGCTAATAGATTCAGCAGCAGGATTTGATTATCTTAGTATGCTCGATGGTTATTCTGGGTATAATCAAATCTTCATTGCTGAAGAGGACGTGTTGAAAACTGCTTTTAGATGTCCAGGGGCATTGGGTGTTTATGAATGGGTAGTAATGCCCTTTGGCTTAAAGAATGCTGGTGCTACATATCAGAGGGCCATGAATTCTATGTTTCATGATTTTATTGATGATTTCATGCAAGTATACATAGATGATGTGGTGGTTAAATCTTCCTCAGAAAGTGGTCATTTAGACCATCTTCGCCGTTCTTTTGAAAGAATGAGGAAATATGGATTGAAAATAAATCCATTAAAATGTGCCTTTTGTGCAGGTGATTTCTTGGGTTTTATAGTGCACAAAAAAGGCATTGAAATCAATCAAAATAAGACTAAGGCAATTATGGAAACGAAGGCCCCTTCGACCAAAAAGGAGCTTCAGTCGTTGCTGGGAAAAATCAATTTCCTTCGAAGATTTATATCAAATCTAAGTGGCAAAACACAAGTTTTTTCGCCATTGTTAAGACTGAAGAAGGAAGAAGAATTCAAATGGGAACCAACGCATCAAGCAGCCTTCGACGAAATCAAGTCTTATTTGATGAAACCACCAATTTTGTTGCTTGTTATTAAACACAAAGTGCTCAAATTGTATATAGCCGCTTCTGATAGAACAATAGGTAGCATGTTAGCACAAGAGGATGATAGTGGTGTCGAAAGAGCCATTTATTACCTCAGTAGGGTCTTAATTGATGCCGAAACGAGGTACACTCCTATAGAAAAGTTGTGCCTTTGTTTGTATTTCTCGTGTACAAAGTTAAAGCAATATATAAAACCAGCTGATGTTTCTGTTTATTCGCATTTTGATGTTATTAAGCATATGCTGTCGAAACCAATAATGCATAGCCGAATTGGTAAATGGGCTTTGGCTTTGTCAGAATACAACTTAACTTATCAACCTCTAAAATCAATTAAAGGACAAATGGTTGCTGATTTTATAGTAGACCATTCTGTTGTCGAAGAAACATTAAGTTTTGTAGACGTATATCCTTGGAGGTTGTACTTTGATGGTTCAAGCCATAAACATGGAGTTGGGATTGGTATTTTAATAATATCTCCTACTAACATTCCAACGAAGTATAAGTTTAAAATTCGAGATGTTTGCTCCAATAATGAAGCTGAGTATGAGGCTTTAATAGTAGGCCTTGAAATTTTACTTGAGCTGGGGGCAAGTCATGTCGAAATAAAAGGTGACTCTGAGTTGGTTGTCAAACAATTGACAAAAGAGTACAAATGCATTAAAGAGCACCTTATCAGATACTTTGTTGTTGCCAATGCTTTGTTAAAAAGATTTGAGTCTGTCCACTTAGAACATTTACCACGAATTGATAATCAAGTGGCAAATGAATTGGCACAAATTGCTTCAGGCTATAAAGTTTCAAAACAAAGCCTGGAAGAGTTAATTGAAATAAAGGATAAGATCATTTCTAATGACTATTCTTCGTCACTATTGTCAACACCAACAACTGGGGGGGCAACAGATACAAACGCAAACGAGGAACTAGTCGTTGTCGAAAAACGTCAATTTTTTGGTGACTTTGACTTAGCAGAAATTTTTGCTCTTGACAATATGACCAATAATGATTGGCGAAGGCCTATTGTGGAATATTTGCAAAATTCCACAAGAAATACCAATAAAAAGGTAAAATACAGAGCTTTGAGCTATGTGATAATTGGAAACGAATTGTTTAAAAAGACTCCTGAAGGAGTACTATTAAAATGTCTTAGTGAAAATGAGGCATATTTAGCAGTTTCTGATACACATAGTGGAGCATGTGGTTCACACCAAGTAGGCCACAAAATGAAGTGGTTATTATTTCGACAAGGAATGTATTGGCCAACTATGCTGAAAGATTGCATAGAATTTGCTAAGGGATGCCAAGAGTGTCAAAAGCATGCTGGGATACAACATGTACCTGCAAATAAATTGCATGCCATAGTCAAACCTTGGCCATTTAGAGGTTGGGCTCTAGATGTGATTGGAGAGATAAAGCCAACTTCGTCGAAGGGCCATAGATATATCCTTGTGGGAATTGATTACTTCACCAAATGGGTTGAAGCTATACCTTTAGCCAATGTTGATCAAGAAGCAGTGATAAGGTTTATTCAAAATCATATCATTTATAGGTTTGGAATTCCAGAAACCATTACTACAGATCAGGGATCAGTTTTCACTAGTAGAAAAATGGTAGAGTTTGCTTCTGAAATTGGTTTTAAGTTATTAACTTCGACACCATATTATGCGCAAGCCAATGGTCAAGTAGAAGCTACCAATAAAGTTATTATTAATTTGATTAAAAAGCATGTTGGGCAGAAACCCAAAAATTGGCATAATACCCTTGATCAAGCATTATGGGCTTGTCGAAATTCACCCAAAGAATCTATCAACACTACTCCTTATAGGCTAACATTTGGACACGATGCAGTGTTGCCTGTTGAAATTTGTCTACAATCAACAAGAATTCAAAGACAGTGGGAGATTCCCTCTGATTATTATTGGAATATGATGCTTGATGAATTGGTTGATTTAGACGAAGAAAGGTTATTAGCTTTAGATATGCTTATTCGACAGAAAGAGAGGGTAGCTAAAACTTATAACAAAAAGGTTAAGTTTAAAGCCTTTGATTCAGGTGATCTAGTGTGGAAGGTCCTATTGCCTATGGATAAAAAAGATAGAGTCTTTGGTAAATGGTCCCCAAGTTGGGAAGGACCATTTAAAATTTTACAAGTTTATTCAAACGGCGCATATGAGGTCAAAGAGATTGGCGCTGATGAAAGAATTTTGCGTATAAATGGCAACTACTTGAAAAAGTATAAGCCAACGTTGCAAGAAGTTAAAATAACGCTAGAATAAAGATAAAGAAAGCGTAAGTACGTGGCATTCAAAAGAAGTTGTGATTGCCATATGAGCATTGTGAGAATTATAAGCAGAACGTTGAAGGCCACGTAATACACCAATATAGGAGTAACGTCAACAACACTTAACAGTGGTGACATCAGGTATACAGCTATTTTACTCAAGTGCAAAGTCTATTTCGATGGTGAATTCAAAAATGTTCTTTCTCTTCTTCCTCCTCAAGTTCAGTCGAAAAAGACATTTTTGGGGGGCAATTTGTTAGCCTGTAATTTCGACAGGCTTCATTGAAAATGGTCAACAAGGCCTGACTTATATTTCGACAAAGACCAAATTATTTCGACAGAGAAAATGGTCATGCGCAAGGTAAATTCGACAAGCTTCCGGGGAAGCAAAAGCAAGAGAGAGGAAAATGGACACAAGCTTTCGACAGACAGAAAACAGAGCAGTTATGCGCTGAAGAACTAGCAGTTGGTCGAAGCGTTATGAAGCGGTTCTTGTCGAAAGTAGGAGTAGCAGTTATTAATTTTCAAATTTCTAGGCAGTTACTTAGTTCAGTTTTTCCCCCTCTTTTCCTTTGTATAAATAGTAGTTTCTAAGAAGAAACAAGGGTCACAAATCACAATACACAATCCGATTCCTGAAACTCTAACTTCCAAGCCAGAGCGAAAAACGAGTGGAAGAATCATTGTACGTGATCGCGTACCACTTTTACAATTCAATGCAATTTATTTGTCTTTTCTTTACAATTCACGCACCATTTACTGCTTCTTTTCTTTTCAATCCTGTTAATCATTGCAAATCGTCCCCTTTTCTACATTTTCTGAAACAAAAACTACGCGCAATTCAAAGGCAATTGCTTTGAGATTTTTCTAGTTTGATCTCACAAACCTTCTAATAAAACTAGTGATTGTTTGCTAAAAACACCAGCAAACACCTTCCCTATATATATATATATATATATATATATATATATATATATATATGTCTCATTTCATGATGAATATATCTTTGCGGACAGTGGTGCATTCAGGACTCGAGACCAGGAGTTCAAAATTGTGTTTTAGGTATAATTTGGTGCAAATTTAAGAGTATTAGTGTAAATTTAGAATTTTAAGGGGTGAAAAAACTTTATATGTGGAGGAAATAAAGTTTTTCTTTCAGGTGCTAGTGAGTCAACATTACAAATATGGATCATTATCTTGGTCAAGTGAGTCAACATTTCAAAGATTCCTTTTTTTAAGTCAAAAAATTTATTACTGGGAGTACGTGGGTATTCCAACCCTTAAAAAATAAGCGGCCTAATTAAAACCTTTAAAAGAAAAGATTGGAATACCAACGTGCATCAATCATCTATGGAAACAAATCTTTAAAAGTTAGATGTTCGATATAAAATCAATGGCCACGATTGGATCAAGGACAAAAAGTAGAAATGGATTCGAATCCAAACAAAATAATAAAGTGTCGATATAAAATTTTGTTCAAGTCCATCGGATGCGTCTTTTTGCATGACGACGGTAGGAGTGGTGGTCGGCGGTGGTCAGAGTGTTGGCTGGTGGTGGTGATCGAGTGGTAGTTGGTGGTGGTCAAATATATTGAGGATCAGAGGTGGATGAAACAAAAACAGAAACAAAAATTATCAAAACCTATTTTTGTGGTTTTGAGTTTTGATGAAAAATTATTTTGAAATTAAGAAAAAAACCAACTCAGTCCCATTTTACAGGAACATGTTTTGGTTTTGAAATTGACTTCCAAAACCAAAAACTTACGACCACCCCGAACGGATCCTAAAAGTAAAAGTCTTTTGTTAGAAAAAAAAGTCTCTATGATTCTTGTTCAAAATAAAACAACAGTTGTTAGATAATATTCATTTCGAGATAGGATCGGTTGACATCAGGTGTCATTTGACTTACTAAACCACTGAAACTATTAAATCCAATGGTTATAATGTTTAACTTAAAAAATTATAAAAAAACTAAAAAAGATCACGTGAGCTTGTGTTGCCTGTTTCCGATATTATGGTTTTAAATTGATAATATTTGATGCTAATAATATTTTCTTTCCAAAATAATAAATAAAGCTTTTCTTCTGCCATGATCTGAAACTAACGACATTTTCTATCTAAAAAAAAATTAGCACACACCACTTTTATCTTTTCTAAGTGAGCACAAACCTTCACCATTAGCAATTGAGAACATTTTTTATTTTTTCAGATGTCGATGGATATAGCATTGAGTAGTGAACTAGTGAAGTATTAATATTTTGATCAGTTACAATTTCAAAGGTGTATATACTTTTTTTTTTACAATCGGTGTATATATTTTTAACTAAAAAAAAGTTTATACTTTTAACCATGGGATTTTTTTTATACCCCCACCCATTAACTCCATACCCCCATGTAGTCAGTGAAAAGTCGAAAATACCCTTAAAAAATTTACAAATTTACAAAATATTTACCATTTGGCACTTACTTACAATTTGACCAGTCCAATTTCAGAGCTCATCGTATTTACCTCCTGAGAGATAAATACGATTTCCACCAAAAATTCGCATCATATTTAGGTTTATACGATTTCCTCCACAGAAGCTGCAAACAAGTGAGCGTATTTACCTTTTTTTTGATAAATACGATTAGCACCAAAATTTCGCATCGTATTTACCTCTTTTTAGGGTAAATACGATTTCCCTTTTTTTTAATTAATTTGTTTTTTTATTCAGTGTCTTCTTCTCGACAGACTAACCAGGCGTCGTCGTCTTCCGCTCCTAATACACGCACCCGCCGGAGAGTTGCGGGACACGTCTCCACTAAGCGTAGGCGCGCTGACGCCAGACAGCCCCCACAGTCGGAGTCCCCAGAGTTTGAGTACGAGCCGGGCCAGCAGCACCACCTGTATGAGGAGGAGGAGGACCAGCATATGGGTGAGACTCAGCAGTATGAGCAGGACCAGTATATGGGCGAGCCTCAGCAGCAGTTCCATCCGGACCAGGACCACCATCAGCAGTTCCACCACGATCAGGAGGAGCCTTCTCTATTCACTGGGCTGGAGTCTCATGTCTGCTGCCGTGTTCGGCTTAACCCGGTTAGTGAAATTTATTTTTTTACATTGTGTTTGTATTTGAATTCATCATTTTACATAGCGTAATTTTTTTTTTATTTTTTTTAAATACAAAACTATGAGCGTAAAGTGAAGGCTACCAACCACGGTAACAAGCTAGCTAAGAGACTACTGGTCTATTCCCAGAACCACCAGTTTTGGGAGAGGTTCACAGCTACAGGTTTGGCCCCCCTTCATTCAGACAGGACATACTATTGTGGACCACGAGCTGCTGTCCGCTTTTACTGAGAGATGGCACCAGGAGACTTCGTCATTTCACCTACCATTCAGTGAAATGACCATTACTTTGGATGACATCTCCTGTTTGCTGCACCTTCCGCTCTCAGGCAGATACTACAGAGCACCACCCACTAGTGTCACTGCTGATTAGGCAGTTCAGCTTGCTGCGGCATATTTCGGGGTTACTGAGGAGGAGGCCCGTGCTGAGTGTTGACTTGGTCAGGGGCCGTATTATCGTTTTAGCTGGCTCCAGAACATAAATGCTGGGGAAAAAAAGGAAAAAAAAGAACGGTTGCTGAAAGTTTAAATTGAGAACACTTTTGCACTTACAACTAAAACTAGAAATGTGAGAAAAAAAATTGCCAAAATTCTTCTAGCTCTTGATACCAAATGATGAGATCTAAAGTAGATCTTGAAGTTTAAGATCTTGAAATTTAGCAAATCAACAATTTTCTCACACAACAATGAACACTAACAACACAAAATCAAAGACACAAATGAGACAACACTAAGGAAAGACAAAAACACTTACATGAAGGAGAAGAAAAATCAAAGATGGTGAAGATAGAAATGGAAGTGGAGAAGGAAATCCACCACTTCTTCCTTAGGAATATGATAAGGACAACACTATCCTTGAGCTCTCCTAGCCTCAAGGTTCTCATCTCAAGAAACCTTGGAGAATCAATGATGAACCTTCACCAACACTAGCAACTAGACTCTCACCACTCACTTAGGTCTTAGGGCATTCTTATGCTCAAAATGTTAAAGTGAATTTCATTCATCAAAGTTCTAACTAGTACATGGAAAGGAAAAGTATATATAGGTTCGACTCTTGCATCCTAAGCCCAACACTCTAAAGTCCACTAAGGAAATAAATAAGGCCCAAGGCCTAAACTAAATGGCCAACAAGGCTCAAAAATAAATGCTCATTACAATTAGAAATGAAAACCTAAATTTATTGAAAAGCAAATACAAATAAGTAGGAAACACTAGAGTTTGGATATTCTAGAAATTTCCTAATAGTATCCTTGGTCACCTTTAGTGTGTCCTTGTCAATTATCAAGGTGGACACACTAAAGTATATTCCCTTTAAGTGTTGAATCTCTTTTTGGTATTTTGAGTGTTTATCTTTGTGACCTTCATTCAAGCTCCATGATTGGGCTAGGCATGCATGTGGGCTCACATCATACTCCCCCTCTTGAACTTCATTTGTCCTCAAGTGAACTCCCCCTCTTGGAAACCTACATCAAAGATGGACAAAAGTCACTTATTTTGAAAATAAAAGACAACTAACTAATGCAAGAATTACTTAGACTCCACCGGGATCAAAAGGAAAGTGAGTGACCCCAAATAAAAGTCTAATCATGAAAAATCCAAGCACTAGTTTCAACACAATCCAAAGCATGGTAGTTTTCCAAGCAAAAGAAAAAGATCTAGAGAAAGGAATGGAGAAAAGATGAAGAATATTATACCTTTTCAACTTAAAAACATTAAGCACATTCTCCATTACCTTGGTCTTACCATTAAGTGGAGTACCTTTGGAAGCACCATCACTATTAAAGTTGCCTACCACAATTACACTTGTAATGTGCTTGTCCTCGTGTATCTCACAATTCTCATTTTTAGAGGCATTATGGTGCTCTTCGCCACCGTAAAGCTTTTCACCTTTTAAATTTATGTGCTCTTCCAATGCTTGTGAAACATCATTATTTGCAAGTGCCTCAAATGGAACGTCATCTTCACTAACCTTATAAGAGGAATCAACAAAACTAGAAGAAAAATTAGCATTAGTGGCCAAGCAAACAAAATCATTAGAAGATGAGAGTTTGGATGGCTCTTCAAACATTGGTTCTAGTTCCTCCCTACTTCCAATTTTTGGAACCTCTTTAGAAGCTTCCGTCATTAGAGGCTCTCGGCCAACCCTAGTTGCTACATCCTCCTCATTGATTTTAACATTCATTTCCTTTTCTTCTTCCTCTATTTTCTTTTTCAAAGCAATTTGGTCCTTAAGCATTTCATGAAGGCTAAGAGAAGTAAGATGAACTTCCAAATTGTCATGCCTAAAAGAGTACTTGTTAGCATATCCATCATAGATTACTTTTTTATCATGTTTCCATGGCCTACCTAGGATTAGGTGGGCGGTCTCTATAGGTACAACATCACATAAGACTATGTCTTTGTAACTATGAGTAGAAAAACTAACAAACACTTTTTTATTCACAAGAACTTCTTCTTTATCTTTATGCAACTTGAGCATATATGGTGTTGGATGATCAAAAGTGTGAAGGTTGAGTTTTGTAACTAAACGAGTGCTAGCCATATTAAAACAAGTCTCACCAATCACTTGGAAACAACATACACTATTTTCAACACGACATCTTGCATGAAACAAAGAAAAAGTAATAGCAATAGGAATAGAAGTAGAGATTTTATCCTTACCATTTGGCACCATGGCCGAAGCTTTATCATTTTCAAATTTAGATCTAAAAACTTCTTCCATGTTTGTATTTGTGTCTCTCATTCTATGTCTCCTTTCATGCTCTTCCTCATCAACATATTTATCTCTTCTATACCTCCTTTGATCCTCATCATATCTATATTTTCTATACCTCCTTACATTGTATTCATGAGGGGAATCATGTGTCTTAGGAGAAAGATACCGTCTAGGTGAAACATGTCTCCTTGGGCTTCCTTTGTACCCTTCATCCATCCTTTAAGTACAATGTAGTACCTACAAGAAGAGTTAGAGGATAACAAAAAAAAATCCAGCCACCAATAAGTCCTCACAAGTGTATATAGCTCACCAAATTTCACTCCACTCGTGTTTAGGTTTTTTAGAAAAAATACTCTCAACTCAAAGGTTTTTTTGGGCACACGAGTAAAGTAAGGTCACTCAAGTCACTCTATTCTCCAATGATCTCTTAGGAGTGAACCTCAAAAGCCTCTTTCCAACCTTGATGTTGATATTACTATAGATTCTCAAGGAGTGTATTGTCAATCACCAAGAATGCCAAAAAAAAGAGAAAGAAACTACTATGACAAACATAGGAAGTTTGAAGACCAAAATCAAAAATAAAAAGTTTCAAAAAGCTAAACCAAATATAGAGTATTTAAAGACAAATTTAAACTAAGAAAAGAGACACAAAAGAGTGCTAGCAATGCACCAAAGAAATTACAACAAAGTGAACAAATAAGCCTCTAAGGGCAAAATTGTCCAAATGTCCCCAAAAACTTTTGAGAAAATTTCTTAATGATCCAAATAATGTTTACTAACAATGGAAATTTTTCTGGAATTTTTGGAAATTTTTTGATGCTCCCATGATCATGATAAGGTTGATGCATTTTTTTTTGAAAATAATACTTTTTTTCTATTTTTTTTTGTTGCTATTTTTCAGTATTTTCTTTTTTTTTTTGAATATTTTTTCAATATCTCAAATAATATTAGATTTTGAGACAAACTGCAGAAAATGAAGAGCACTTTATCAAGAACAACATTGATTTCTTGAAACAGGATTATCTCAATGAATACTCAACCAAATCAGACAAATGAATAGTCCATTTCGTGCGAAATTTCACAAGGAATTCGCATTTATCATCAATTTGCACAAAAAAGTTGAAGAGCTTGCTCAGAATGCGAAAATTCAGAAAAAACGCGTTTTAGGATTTGTAAATTAGGCAAATGCTCAAATCTCAACCAAAATTCATGAAACAACTTGCAATAGGTGCGAAATTACTGCAGAAACTGATTGCTAGCAACGAAACTCAGCAAAAGAGGATCAAAAATGCGAAACGAAATCGAAATCGGAAACGAAAATATGGTTTCGTTTTTGACTTCGAATATGACCAAATCTTGCTCAAATGAAGTGAAATAAGTGCCCAATATATTGCAAATTGAACAACAAACAAGATGCAATCAACAAATCAAGACGAAACAGACTACAAATCAAAAACGAAAATCGGACTGAAACTAACTAAAACGTAAATGCTGGGAAAAAAAGGAAAAAAAAAAAGAACGGTTGCTGAAAGTTTAAAATGAGAACACTTTTGCACTTACAACTAAAACTAGAAATGCGAGAAAAAAAATTGCCAAAATTCTTCTAGCTCTTGATACCAAATGATAAGATCTAAAGTAGATCTTGAAGTTTAAGATCTTGAAATTTAGCAAATCAACAATTTTCTCACACAACAATGAACACTAACAACACAAAATCAAAGACACAAATGAGACAACACTAAGGAAAGACAAAAACACTTACATGAAGGAGAAGAAAAATCAAAGATAGTGAAGATAGAAATGGAAGTGGAGAATGAAGTCCACCACTTCTTCCTTGGGAAGATGATAAGGACAACACTATCTTTGAGCTCTCCTAGCGTCAAGGTTGTGTGCTCAAGGTTCTCATCTCAAGAAACCTTGGAGAATCAATGATGAACCTTCACCAACACTAGCAACTAGACTCTCACCACTCACTTAGGTCTTAGGGCATTCTTATGCTCAAAATGTTAAAGTGAATTTCATTCATCAAAGTTCTAACTAGTACATGGAAAGGAAAAGTATATATAGGTTCGACTCTTGCATCCTAAGCCCAACACTCTAAAGTCCACTAAGGAAATAAATAAGGCCCAAGGCCTAAACTAAATGGCCAACAAGGCTCAAAAATAAATGCTCATTACAATTAGGAATGAAAACCTAAATTTATTGAAAAGCAAATACAAATAAGTAGGAAACACTAGAGTTTGGATATTCTAGAAATTTCCTAATAGTATCCTTGGTCACCTTTAGTGTGTCCTTGTCAATTATCAAGGTGGACACACTAAAGTATATTCCCTTTAAGTGTTGAATCTCTTTTTGGTATTTTGAGTGTTTATCTTTGTGACCTTCATTCAAGCTCTATAATTGGGCTATGCATGCATGTGGGCTCACATCAGGTCGCCACGTCTTCGTCGGTCTTGATAGACATGGACGAGTAGGAAATGCAGCCATCATCTCCACGATCGGGTTTCCGATAAGTGATACCGGTGACGTCACGGTCGTCCCCAATCACTTGAACTTTCGACCACACTTTATCCATCAAACCTCATGGGGCGGTCAATTCGGCATAACTCCGGCTTCGGACTCCAAAAGTAGACCCCATCTTCTCTCATCGTGATGTTGCCCCCATAATGTATAGCACAAAGCCTATTCTCAGCAGACCGTTGTGTTAGGCAAATCTGCATTTTGGATGTGTGAGAAATGTATTTGAGAGTGAAATTTTGGTGTGAAATGAATGAGGGTGGAGGTGGGTATTTATAGAATTCGTGAATGAATATCAACTGTTGATACTATCCGTGCAATCTACACCGTTGAATAAATAGTCGTTGGGCCAGCGGAGTAAATCTGGCTGTCGATTAAAATACAAATCGTATTTACCTATGGGTTAGGGTAAATACGATTTGTATTTTAACAAATCGTATTTACCTAGAGTGAGGGTAAATACGATTTGTACTTTACAAAGCATATATACCCCCACCCATAGGTAAATACGATTTGTATTTTACCTGAATCGTATTTACCTCACCCCAAGGTAAATACGCTTTGTTTTTTTTACTACTATCGTATTTACCTCATCCTAGGTAAATACGGTTGGTAATTTTTCAGTCTTATCGTATGTATCAAACTCTAAATACATACGATTTGTAAAAAAACAAATCGTATTTATGTCTTAAAAACTTAAATCCGATTGAGCCAAAAATAGACAGAGGTATTTTCATCCAAAAAAAACGTGTGGGGGTATATGGGTAAACAGTGGGGGTACAAAAAAAAATCCCTTTAACCATATGGATTTGTAACTCTCTAAAATATGGAGGGCCTTATCCACGGCCCATACTTCGTCCAACCCCTTAGCTACTCAGTAGACACCCCCAACATACGTGAAAAGACCAAAATGCTATTAATGAATCTTGTGATTCTACTATAGTTCGGAGCACGATCGTCCGAACCGCTTCGGAGGAGGTGCCACCGAACCGGTTCGGACTTGGAGCCACCGAACCTCACTGTTAATTATCTATCAACCACTTTCTTTCGTTTGGCTCTTTCACTCTCTCTACAGTGACTTCGTCTTCTCAATAACAGTATCCCCCATCAATTTTCTCTCTTTCTTAATCAATCAGTTACATTACATTAACTAAGCTAATGATTACGAATACAATTGGTGGTGGTGGTGTTGAATTGGATCTGTTATTGTGTGTACTTGGATTATAGAGTGAAACAATGATGTTTCACAAGTTTTGTTTATTGGGTTTCCCCCTTCCATGAAAACCCAAATCTTTCCTATGTTGATTGTTCTTCTGGGTTTCCTCATTCCATGAAAACCTCTGAAATAAATTCCTAAATTAGCAAACCTAACTCTAACCTTTTGATTCAATTTACTTGATTCAATTTATCATCAGATGTGGATGGAGGACTAACCAACCATATTCCAACAGCAAAGCCATTAAAATGCAGTGGCTTCTTGCATCAAGAAGATTGCATCAAGAAGAAGAAGACGTTGAAACGAGGTTTTAATAAAAGGGGTGTGTGCTTCAAGTCCGAACTGGTTCGGTGGCACCGCCTCCGAATCGGTTCGGACAACCGTGCTCCGAACCAGTTAAAATGTAGCGTGAGAGGATTTTTTAAGTGAGAGTATTTTGGGAATATTTAAGGGTTGGGGATGTCAACTGAGTAGGGGGGTTGGACGAAGTATTGGCTCTTATCCACCGCCATGTTAACGTTTCATTTTTTTTTTTTTGACAATATGTTAACGTTTCTTAAAATCCATTAAAATGCTTTACAATCTTTTTTTTTTGATAACCAATGGACTATGAATTGAATATAATGGAGGAGTACAAGGGGTACTCGAAGGAAGAAAACGTGGGGCCTCGTTAAAACTTCAAAGAGCCAAAACCCATTAGGAAATCTATGCGTGGTATATGTATGTGGTATTTGACAATTGGGATTGCTGAAAGCTGGAGACTACTAAAATCACACTTTCAGAATTGGATTAGTTAACAATTCACTAATTCGAAATGAAGGAAAATAAAACAAGAGTGGTAAAACGTAGATAAAATATTCTTTACTTTGTTTTTTTGAGATTAGATAAAATATTCTTTAGGTGTTTATGGTGTTGCTGTTTGGTAAATACATAACAATTTTTTAGTTGTTATCTATATCATTTTTTAATAAATTTTCATTACATTATAATCACTCAACTATCTAATGGCATGTAGGGTTTTAAGAAAGGTCATCCTTTGGTACTGTTTTTTAAATTCATTTTTTAAGATCGCTATTTTTTAAGATCGCTATTTTTAACTTCTTAAAAAAACACTAAAATAGTTTTTGCTTTTTTAAACTCATCGTAGGACAATATTTATAAATATCACATGCGGTTTCAGAGTAGGTACATGAACCTTCAGCGACATCAAACTCCAGTTTGAGATCAAATCTTAATCAAATTCGATTTAATTTGAGCATGCAAGATTTGAGAGGAGGAAACAAAGATAGACACTTCATGCATCATAATAATTGGTCCTCGATTTGTATATGCTTTGTCAGAAATCTTGTTCCCAACTCTAGAGTCTTGCATTTCTGGACTAACCATTGAGTGACTTGAGAATATTTTTTAAAAACTTCAAGCTGTCATGAGCAACATCAACATGACTTGTGATTTGAATGAAACATAAACGCAGCACAAAAATAAAAGAACCAAAAAAACATGTTATAAGATAAAAACATGGATCCAGATAGAGTAAAAACATAATAACCATAAAACCCAGTTGAGTTCTTATCACTTAAAAAACAGGCCAGAAGTTGTACCATCTTTCCATATGCAAACTACAAGCAAAGCAAGGATGATAAAAAGACACCTTTGACCAACGTGAGCATCCAGTGGCAATATGGTTGTGTGAATTGACTCTGCAAATAACAGGGACGCATTGTGCAGCCGAAATGATTTATAGTTAATAATCATTTTGTGGTTTTGGCTCATTTTCAATTGCCAAAAAGTTTTTGTTTCCAACCAAGGAATTTCTTCGCTGCATACATCATGGTTCCATCGAGTAGATACCCAACTAAACCCGCATTTTGTATATCCTGTTTAGATACCCAACTATACCCGCATTTGTTTATCACTACGTCCATATATAGATCTAGACCAATAACTTCCATTTCGACAAAATTCCCGTTTGTATTGTCTACTTGTCTCAGAAATTCAAAGAATGTTTCTCGAGTGAGATAGGTTAGCCAGATGTAACTTGCTTTGACCCCAACCAAATATGCCTCAGCTGGAATGCTTAAAAAAGTCTTCAAGTCGCCACACCGAAAACATATTTGTAACATGCGTTTCCCAGCCGCATACATTCCTCTTATATCATTCGATACCGCAGAAAATACTGCACAAAAAGCAACACCAATGATATGATGATCAATGTCATTCATAATGGGAAAAGGGTCTATGCTTATAGAACACCCTGCACTCTGATTGTTAAACCAAGTTGGTATTTCATTTCCTGGAATAACAATATCAATCTCGCGAAAGAATGATTTTTCTTGGTTTGCCCGAATGAGTTGAATCATCCATGAAAATGTTTCTAATGTTTCTAACCAACGTAGACTTCCAATAGCATCAGTCATGTGGCTTACACCGCAATAACTAATATCAAAGTTACGCAAGCAAGAGAAACTTGGCAAGGGAATAAACAAAGAACTAGACCTAATACCCATGTATTTTATGACTGGGGGATGATGATTCTTGGAATGGAAATGAGATGTGATCCGTTTGATGATGGATGACTCCTCAACTTTATGCAATGGAGTGTTAAACGCATAGTAACACTCGGAAAGACTTAGATATGTAATAGCGGTGAGACCAAAAATCTCGTTGGGAATGTTTGCTAGACTTTTGCATCCTCCCAAATCCAAGTGATAAAGCTTCTTTAAAACACCAATAGATGGATCTATCTGCTCAAGACTTACACAATCTTGCAGGTCTAGCCACTCAAGATTTGGGAACTCTCCAAACTCTGGCATCTTCTTTAAATTTCTCGAGTCCCCTAGACCAAGAACTTTCAAACTAGGCAGATACTGTGATTTCAAAGACAAACAAAAGTAGAGACATTATTCAAAAAAGGTTTCTCATAGTTCTAGAAGAAAAATTAAAAGACGATTTACGTACCTTTTTGCCTTCCCATAGTTGTTTGATTTTGCTTTCTTCCAAAAGCAAATGAACAAGTTGATTGGGCTGAAAACTTGACGGTAAATACATGAAAGGATATCCACACCACTCAATATATCTTAATTCATTAGAAAGAGAATGGAGACTTCCACAAAAATGCACTCCCTTGAGTATGAGCAACCTAAGATGGCTCATTTTTGACAATGCTTTCAATGTTTTCATTTCTTTTTCAGGTACAAACCAAAAACAAATGGCTTCAACTTTCTTTTCCTATATCATTTGAAAAAGGAAACAAAGTTAACTTCAAATATATTTTAGCTTGTATAAATAAAAATGGAAATTATTTTTCTATTTTCAAACAACAATGTTACCATATTCTGTGTCATAACGTTATAGAAACATTCATGGAGCCACAGCCTGCTCCACTTTCTTGGCTCTTTGCTTGAATTTTCTTGAACAATTATTTTGCCCAACTCTTCTAACAAACCATGCATTTCAATCCTACCTTTGTCTGAAATGCTTATAAGTGACTTATCAATGAGAACTCTTAATCCAATTTCAGGATGAAATCCACAACAATCGAGAACACTTTTAACATATTCCTCAGTAAGTCCGTTGAAAAGACAAGCAATATCAAAAAATATTTCTTTTTCTATTTCTTCAAGCCCATCAAAACTTAATCGCAGCACATCCACGATATCTTTGATTGGATTTCCTCTCAATCTAGCCAATGCACTTCTCCATTCAGAGATATCTCGACCAAACAAAAATGAGCCTAGTGCTTTAACTGCTAGTGGTAGGCCATTAGCATGATTTAGCATTTCATATGCTAACTCTTCATAATTGCTCGTAATGTTGTCACAATTGAGAGCTTGCTGACGAAATAATTGAAGAGAGTTAGTATAATTCAATAATGGAACTTTGTAAACTACATCCACTCCGTACTTGTTCAAGATGTGAGCATCTCTAGAAATTATAACGATTCTACTTCCTGCAGCTAACCATTTTCGATTCACGCCTAGTCTCTCCAACTGTTGACCTTGATCAACATTATCAAGAATTATAAGGGCCCTTGCGTGACCAAGCCTACTTTGTATTAAATTAGCTCCGTCATGAATATTGCATATCTGAAGGTGTTCTTTGCCTAGAGTTTGGTGTAGAATTTGCTTTTGTACACCAATTAGACCATCCTCTCGATAAATTTTGCTTAGGTCATCAATAAAACAGCATAAATCAAATTGATGAGATATTTTGCCATATAAAACAGTTGCAAGAGTTGTCTTTCCAACTCCTCCCATCCCACAAATTCCTACAACACGAACATCATTAACTGAGTCCAAAAGTAAAGCCTTTCTAATTTTTCTAGAGGAGAATGCATCCCAACTAAATCATTTGGCAGACTTGAAAACTTGTGACCCAATATATGGATTATGTCTTCAACAATCTTTTCAATCTGTGCAGATTGTGGCCTGGAAGTTTAAAAAAGTTAACCAATAATACCAAGTCATCATATAGAAAACCAAACCAATAAGCTATTTGTACAGCGACTAGATAGCATATTTTTTTTACTTTTAGAATATTGATGTCCTGAAGCATACAAAATTGTCTCCCATTTGCATTCAAGACTTATTAACTCGTCACTCAGCAAATTATAGTCATTAAGAACTCTAAACTCTAGTTTGAAAAGAAAAAGTGAAAGAATATATATAGTATCTGGCTGAGAGCATTCATTAGAAATTAATTAAATATATCAAAGCCTTAAAATTTGCATAAGCAAAAGAAAAACCATCACAATGTATCAGGGAAGATTACTTACCTATCACGCACATCCCAGCCAGGGAGATTGGCCACTTGTGTAAGAGAGGCCCTCCATCTATGTACCATCTCTAAGTCATGTTTGAATCTTTCTTCATGTTTTGCAAAGTCTTCAGCATAATTCCCGCTTTGCTTTCGCACATCTGATGGATCAACATCATAGAAAACTGGCAGAACATGTTTTCCTGATCCTCGAACGCATTTAAGGATGTATTCGAGTTCTCCCAAGCACCACGTTGAGAAAGCATAGTTCTTAGAGAATACCACACAATGTAAACGCGAGAGGCTTCAATTGCACGAAGGAGCTCAGGTGCAATAGATTCCCCTTTCTGAAGGTTAGTGTCATCTCTAAATGGAAGGATGGCTTTTCTTCGTAAGGCAGCAAAAAGATGATCAGTGAAATTGAGACGAATGTCTTCCCCTCTGAAGCTCACAAACACGTCGTAATGCTTTCCGGTGGTCAATGACATCGGAGTGGTGCTCTGGTTGAGGATAGTAACACTATTATTTCTGCTACTGGAAGCCATCTTCTGAATTATAATAAGCTCAATTATTATGAATATAAAGCGAAATGCTGTACTCCAGCCACAAAATTGCAATTCATGATTTACAAAATTCCAATCACAACAACAAGGGGAAAGCGCGTGGATTGCATTTTTTTATATAATTTTTTATCTATAACTATTAATAAAAACACTGTCATTTTAAAAATTCTCATTTTAGTGTTAATTTTTTTTGACCAAAGTGTCTTTATTGTAAATACAAATTGCTAATAAACGATAATCACCCACTAACACACCAACGCATTAACCACACACTAACACACTCACATGAACCCACTAGTCTTTATAATATTTGTTGTTTACTTTATATATACTTTTCTAGTATTCATTATAATATTATTTGTTATTTGATAAATATACTTAATGGTTTGGTTTATTATTTATTTTAGGGCAGAACATAAGTTACTAAAAAACATTTCAGTTGCGGCCGGTTTCTCTGGATGAGAAAGGGTCGAACGTTTTTCTGTGTGTGTGTGATAGTTGAATTGAGAGAATAAATCTAGATTCGTTTATTGGCCTCTCAGGACTACATTTATAATACAATGTACATAAATGTTAATTATTATAGATTAATGGCCGAGTTGTCTGTTACAGACAAAGGGAGGGAAATCAAGAAAATTTCCCCTTTTGGGGTCGAGCAGATGTTAGGCCAGTTTGGCCGGAACAATTTCTATCAAAGACAAATGAGTAATTTTTCATTTCTATCGAAAACCCAATTTTTTTTGTTGCATTTATGCCAATTTTTGTTTAAATTTTCAAGCAGTTTATTAGGATTGTTGTATGTATATGATATATTATATATTATTTTATATATTTCTTAAAATTTGTGTTTGTTACATTCGGAAGATATTTACGGAATGGTGAATATGTTAGACATTTACTAAAGAAAGCAAGGAAAATTATTTTCACTATATCTATGAAGGCTTTTTTTTTATACCCCTCCTTATCACCTATACCCTATATTCCATTTTATCCCAAAATTACCTCTCTCATTTTTACAAAAAAACTGATCAGACCCCACCAACAATTAAATTTTTTGGCTTTATGGTACTTCCGGAATATAAAAAATATATTCCAAATTTACGACGTAAATCCGGAAATTTAAAAATAACATTCTGAATTTACGTCATAAATTCGGAATTAGTTTTTAATTTTTTTCCCTTTTTTAATTTAATTTTTTTTGCCTTTCTAATTAACCTTTTTTATTTATTTACAGATATGGCCACGACAGACGGCAATCTTCCATTTACTTTGGATTTAAGGAGAGCGTTTACCACATCAAAGGTACATATTTTCCTAAAGAGCTTATTGTTTATCATTTTGTATTTATTTTTTAATTTAGTTTACGATTAATTTTCAGGTTTTTGCTACTCAGGATAATCTTATAGGTTGGGCTAAAGATATCGGAAAAGCCTACGGAGTCTTTGTTATTATCATTCGATCTAAGTCCACAGAGAATGGTAAAGGGAAGAAGAATAAGATCGTTTTTGGTTGCGATAGACATGGGAGATATACTAAAGTAGTAGATGTTGGGTGTTCTGCTAGACACAAGACCTCAAAAAAGTGTGGCTGTCCGTTTAGATTGAAAGCTAAACCACTCGTACCTCCTAGTTTCGGTTGGACGATGAAAGTTGTTTGTGGAAGTCACAATCATGAGCCTCTTAAGACTATCCTTGGAGCATCAATATTTGGTGTGTTTAACAAGGCGGAGTTGTCAACTGTTGAGGAGCATTTGTGGTTGGGAGTGAAAGCACAGAAAAGTCTAGATGCAATAAAGAAGAGATTTACTGACAACTGTAGTAACATTGCTCAACTGTATAGAACCCGCAACAGTCTCCGGAAGGCAAAGAGAGGTAGTAGGACTAGGATGCATGAGCTAATGACACTGATTCAGACTCATAATTACTTGTGTTGGAGCAAACGGCTTGAAGGAACTGATATTGTTGAGGAGATCATGTGGTCACACCCTTGTCATACCCTAATTTTGTCCGCATAGGTTTAAAACCCTAATTTTCCGCAAAAAAATAAATAAATTGAGAAGTGTGGTTTTATTTTGAAGAGTGAAGAGCATTGTGCATGCATTTTTTGGGTTTTAAAAGTCATTCTAGGGCTTTTAAATTCATTGTTAGAGTGGAAATGCATTTGTTGTTAAAAAACAAGGTTTTTAGGGCAAAAGGGTATTTTGGTCATTGTCAAAAATAAGATAATTTCTCATCAAGAATCATTGTGCAATTTTAGAGAAATTTATTTGAGGCAAAACATTTTTGGTCATGTATGTATGTATGCGCATGCATGCATACATTGTGCACAAAATTTCAAAAAGGATCAATAGGGAATATTCTACAAAAAGTTCCAAGATGTGATTTTTATGACATTTTTTGGTCATGGTGATCTCATAAAATGGCATATTCCTAAGGTTCCTAGTATGTGGCCTAAATTGGGTGTATTTTTGTACAATTATCCTAAGAAGAATAATCAAAAATGAAGGAATAATGGAATGGTCATATAATAGTACAATAGTACAAGATGACAACTAGCAAAACTTGGTGACCACTCCCACTACCTCTTGGCCGAATTTCACCCTCTCATTCCCTCTCATATTTTCATTTTTTGACCTCAATCCATGTGTGATTCAATCTTCACCCTCCATTCAAATTTTAGATGCAATCCTAGGGTGAGATGAGATGCACAATGACCTAACTACCCTTAAACCTAATTGCTTTCTATATATACCCTATTAACCTCACCTCAAAAAAAGAAAGCTTTTGGCCTCACCATTCACTCAAACCCTAGCACACAACTCCCTCCTCACCTTCTCTCCATTTATGCGCCACCCCCTCTCCCTTCTCTCTAACTCACTTCTTCATTTCTCATCTACCCACACACATTCAATCCATCTTCCAAGCCTAAACACTAATTTTCAACCATCAATCCTTCATAAAATCACACAAAAGTTCAAGATCAAGGGTCATTTTTTGGAGATTGAAGACCAAGCTTGAAGATAAGTTGATTTGGTTAATTGTTTCTTCATCTATTGTGTTTATTTGGAGCTCATCTTAAGGTATGTGATTCCTAGACCCCTTCTCTTGTAAATCCTTGCATAAAGTCATCATTTCTTGCATATTTGTGAGATTTCCACTTCCAAAAATGTAGATCCTCTCTTTTAACTTCATTTTTATGCTTGTACATATGTTAATCTCATGAATCTTTGTTTTGATGCTTTGATTTTGGGGTTATATGCATGATTTTGTTGTTTTAATTGAAATAAAATGTTATTTGCTTTGATAATAATTTCGCATGCTTCAAATAAATATGTGTTTTATGATTTTTGCTGGTTCTCATGGTTGAATCTTGTGAATAAATGTATCTATGTTTTGGTTATGTCATTCGCTTGCTTGATTTGGTTGACTTGTTGAAATAAATTGATGATTGGCCATGTATGTATTTCGCATATTTTGAGATAATTTGGTTTGATGTTGATTTTTGGGTGTTTGTTGACTTAATCTTATAATTATTTGAATATGAACCATGATTGTGAGCTTTTGTGCCAAAAGGAATGGTTACAAGAGGTAAATCTTGATTTCCTTCGGCTATTTGGTTCGCATATGTTCAATAACTAGGTTTTAATATTTGATTTGATGCCTTTTGAGGTTCAATCGTGCAATTGCTTGGAAATGAACCTTGATTGTGAATTTGGGTCGCTTAAAGGAATGGTTGCAAGATGTGTATCTTGATTTCTTCGGGCTAAAAGATTCGCATACTAGGGTTTATAAATTGATTTTGTTAAATTACTTGTTTAAACTTGCAAATATTCAAACCTATGTTGTTAATTGTGAAATTTGTGATTAGAGAAGATGAATTTGGGTTTTGGTTCATTTATGGTCCACAAATGATCTTGGGTTATGCTAAGTTGGCAAAAGATAGGTTCATTTAACCTTGATGCACATGCATTTTGCATATTCATGCATTCTTACCTATTCTTGCATCCTTGCCTACTCATGCATTCTTGAATTGAAGCTTGGTACTCCATGCTTGATATACTTGTTTATGTGCTTGTGGTGCATTAAAATGTTGAATTGGTGTTCACAATTTGCTTGTTTTGATTTCCACCAATTGTTACTCGTTAGTAACTCTCCAAAACTTCAAAACCATGTTGCATACAAAAAACAACTTGTTACTCGTTAGTAACGTTCCAACTTCAAAACATTTTTTTGCATTTACATAATCATTGATAAACAACTTCACTTCTTCTCAAAACAATTCCAAACTATTTTTCACAAATCAAACTTTGTTGAGGATAATGTGAAGCCTTTACTTGCACGATTGTCAACAATGGGGTGCTAGTGGTGATCACTTGGAGTCTTTGCTCAATTGATTATCATGAACACTCATTTTTCAAAAGAACTCTCATTTCACAAATTAAAAACTTTGTTGAGGATAATGCGAAGCCTTTGCTTGCACGATCGTCAATAATGGGATGCTAGTGGTGATCACTCGAAACCTTTGTTGTTTGATCACTGTGAACATTCAATTTTCACAATTAAACAACTAAAAAATAAAAACCTTTTCTCGACAACCGAGAACTACGTAAGCTTTGAATTCTCCATCGCACTGGGAGATACGTAGGAGCGGGTCACATTCCCGTCAAGCACGACAAATGAAAACCATTTTCTTTTCAAAAAAACAAACCCTTTTCCAAAACAAGGCAATTTCTAAAAACAAAACAATTTTCGAAAACAAGAACTACGTTGCTTTGATTCCCTCCCCAGGATACGTAGGCACGGTGCCCTCCCGTCAAGCGCAAAAGATTAAATTTTCCTTAAGTTTTTCCATAAAGTAAGGAGAGATAAAGAGAGATAAAAACAAAGCATTTCTTAAATCAACCTTTTAAGTAGAAAGGATGTGTGGGGTGCTCGTACCTTCCCCATGCATAACCGACCCCCGAACTCAAATCTCGTGGTTCCAAGGACCATTGTCTTTCAAGAAAGGTTTTTTTTCAATGTTTTACCTCTAAAAAAAATATTGGTGGCGACTCCAATTTATGTTGTGCGAAGAGAAATCCCTCCAAAGGATTTTTCGGGGTGCAACAACCCTGATAGTATCAAGTTATTGAGGATGTTTCCTCAAGTCTTGATTATGGACTGCACTTTCAAGACCAACAAATATGCATTGCCTCTCCTCGAGATTGTTGGTGTGACTTCTACTGAGGTGACATTTTCTATTGCATTTGCTTACCTGTCTCATGAGAGATATGATGACTAGTGACTACACATGGGCGCTGCAGAGACTAAGAGATGTGATGGTTTGTGATATCTCGCTTCCTCAAGTTATCCTCACTGACAAAGAGGACGAATTGATGAAAGCTATTAGGAATGTGTTTCCCGAGGCAACTAATTTGCTTTGTTCTTATCACATTAACAACAATGTGCATTCTAGAATTAAGAAGGCGGTCAAGGGAGATAGGGTGATATCATTGATGGCACTTTGGCGTGACGTGGCTGAGTCTTCATTTGAGGATGAGTTTTATGAGGCATTGAGTGATTTAGAAAAATCACGTTCTGATAAACCCTACCTGATCAAATATGTGAACAAGGAATACTTGTTTGCTCACAAGGAAAGATTTTGTGGACCGTGGACGGATAGAGTGAGACACCTAGGAAATACCACGACTAATAGGTACATGTTTATTTTTACCGTAGTTAAAAAATTTTGACACCTGTTTAGTATTTTTACCGTAGTTTAAATTTGTTTGACACGTGTTTAGTATTTTTACCTTAGTTTAAATTTTTTTGACACGTGTTTAGTATTTTTACTGTAGTTTAAATTTTTTTGACACGTGTTCAATATTTTTTAGGGTTGAGTCAATGCATTGGACATTGAAGAGGTCACTGGGTTCTAATGGAGGTGATTTTATGCAGAAGCTGGGAGCAAATGCATGGGATGATCGAATCACAAATTGATAAAATTATCAGTTCTTTTCAAAAGAGCATCACCCGTGTAGATGCTCAGCACAACACTCCTTTCTACAAGGATCTACACAGTTTGGTGTCTCATGAGGCATTGGATCATATAGCTCATGAGTTTGAGAGCATGTTAGATCAAGTAGGACTCGATAAGACCCGTTGTGGTTGTGTGATTAGAGTTACTCATGGGTTACCTTGTTCTTGTGAGCTTGGTATGTGTTTGCTGGTGTTTTTAGCAAACAATCACTAGTTTTATTAGAAGGTTTGTGAGATCAAACTAGAAAAATCTCAAAGCAATTGCCTTTGAATTGCAAAAGTTTTTGTTTCAGAAAATGTAGAAAAGGGGACGATTTGCAATTGATTAACAGAATTGAAAAGAAAAGAAGCAGTAAATGGTGCAGGAATTGTAAAGAAAAAGAAAAACAAATTGCATTGAATCACAAAAATGGTACACGATCACATACAGGGATTCTTCCACTCGTTTTTCGCTCTGGCTTGGAAGTTAGAGTTTCAGGAATCGGGTGTGTATTGTGATTTTCGCGACCTCTGTTTCTTCTCAGAAACAGTTATTTATACAAGGGAAAAAGGGGGAAATTCGAACTAAGTAACTGCCTAACAATTTGAAAATAAGTAACTGCTCCAACTTTCGGCCAAATACGCTCTGCCACGCTTCGACCAACTGCTAGTCTTCAACGCATAACTGCTCTGTTTTCTCTCTGTCGAAAGCCTGTGTCGATTTTCCTCTCTCTTGCTTTTGCTTCCCTGGAAACTTGTCGAGTTTACCTTGCACACGACCATTTTCTTTGTCGAAACAATATGGTCTTTGTGAAATAAATATAAATCAAGCCATGTTGACCATCTTTAATGTAGCCTGTCGAAATTACAGGCTAACAAATTGCCCCCCAAAAATGTCTTTCTCGACTGAGCTTGAAGTGGAAGAAGAGAAAAAACATTTTTGAATTCTCCATCGAAATAGACTTTGCACTTGAGTAGAACAACTGTATACCTGATGTCGCCACTGTTAAGTGTTGTTTCCATATTCAAACCTTGAACTTGAACAGCCTGTAAATTCGGCCTTTGACTATGTTTACCAATTCTCTGTTCTACTTTTGAATAGTTCCACCATTTTCTGTTACGTTAATAACGCCGTAATTAAAGTGATGCATCACTTCTCGGAACGCCAAACTCGCAACTAACTGACGCTCTTTCATACTTCTCCTTATAAATAGAAGAATTTTGTTTCTCATCTTCACCACTCCATGATTTTCTTCTATTTCCTTTCCCGTTCTAAGATCATTCCTTTTGCTTTGAGTCTTCCGCGTAACCTCATCCCTCACAATTGCAGTGAGGTTGCCTGGAGGTTCAAAGTGATGGTTTTTGATCTCTGCGAATTATGGCTTTGCTCCTTTTTTCTTCATGTCACTTGATTTTGCAACTTTCTGGGTTTATGCGGGAGACTCAAAGTGGGAGCAGGAAGATTCATCAGGTGTTTTGCCTTGATGATGACTGTCTTCCTTGGGGCGTCAATATCTTCTCTCTGAAGGGCTTCCTGAGGTTTACCAAGCAAGGAAACGCCCTATTGAAAGGCTTACACGCCTAACGCGCAGACGAAAGAATGACCCCCTGAACGACGGGAAGCGACAACGTGGTCGAAG
The DNA here is from genome assembly GCA_963573325.1 of Astragalus glycyphyllos. Classification (NCBI taxonomy): domain Eukaryota; kingdom Viridiplantae; phylum Streptophyta; class Magnoliopsida; order Fabales; family Fabaceae; genus Astragalus; species Astragalus glycyphyllos. The sequence continues at coordinate 62,980,253 of OY754310.1, read as the reverse complement.
AAGACCACCCAAAAGAGAAGTTACTTGGTCTTAAAAGACCAACTGCAATTCAGCGTTCATTTATGCCTAGTTTATTTTCCTTTTCGGCACTATGTAACTCACGAATGCCTCTCTTGGCACATGTAACTTGGCAACATTATAATGAAATTTCTTCCATTTTATTCTTGGGCAATTTCTTATTCTGTGCTTCGACAATGTTTTGGCAACTTAAATGCCATGTTTTTACGCTTTCGTTATATTTTTTCCAGCGTTATTTTAACTTCGTGCAACGTTGGCTTATACTTTTTCAGGTATTTACCATTTATACGCAAAATTCTTTCATCAGCGCCGATCTCTTCGACCTCATATGCGCCGTTTGAATAAACTTGCAAAATTTTGAATGGTCCTTCCCAACTTGGGGACCATTTACCAAAGACTCTATCTTTTTTATCCATAGGCAGTAGGACCTTCCACACTAGATCACCTGAATCAAAGGCTTTAGACTTAACCTTTTTGTTATAAGTTTTAGCTACCCTCTCTTTCTGTCGAATAAGCGTATCTAAAGCCAATAACCTTCCTTCGTCTAAATCAACCAATTCATCAAGCATCATATTCCAATAATAATCAGAGGGAATCTCCCACTGTCTTTGAATTCTTGTTGATTGTAGACAAATTTCAACAGGCAACACTGCATCGTGTCCAAATGTTAACCTATAAGGAGTAGTGTTGATAGATTCTTTGGGCGAATTTCGACAAGCCCATAATGCTTGATCAAGGGTATTATGCCAATTTTTGGGTTTCTGCCCAACATGCTTTTTAATCAAACTAATAATAACCTTATTGGCAGCTTCTACTTGTCCATTGGCTTGCGCATAGTATGGTGTCGAAGTTAATAACTTAAAACCAATTTCGGAAGCAAACTCTACCATTTTTCTACCAGTGAAAACTGATCCCTGATCTGTAGTAATGGTTTCTGGAATTCCAAACCTATAAATGATATGATTTTGAATAAACCTTATCACTGCTTCCTGATCAACATTGGCTAAAGGTATAGCTTCAACCCATTTGGTGAAGTAATCAATTCCCACAAGGATATATCTATGGCCCTTCGACGAAGTTGGCTTTATCTCTCCAATCACATCTAAAGCCCAACCTCTAAATGGCCAAGGTTTGACTATGGCATGCAATTCATTTGCAGGTACATGTTGTATCCCAGCATGCTTTTGACACTCTTGGCATCCCTTAGCAAATTCTATGCAATCTTTCAGCATATTTGGCCAATACATTCCTTGTCGAAATAATAACCACCTCATTTTGTGGCCTACTTGGTGTGAACCACACGCTCCACCATGTGTATCGGAAATTGCTAAATATGCCTCATTTTCACTAAGACATTTTAATAGTACTCCTTCAGGAGTCTTGTTAAACAATTCGTTTCCAATTATCACATAACTCAAAGCTCTGTATTTTACCTTTTTATTGGTATTTCTTGTGGGATTTTGCAAATATTCCGCAATAGGCCTTCGCCAATCATTATTGGTCATATTGTCAAGAGCAAAAATTTCTGCTAAGTCAAAGTCACCAAAAAATCGACGTTTTTCGACAACGACTAGTTCCTCGTTTGCGTTTGTTGCCCCCCCCAATTCTTGGTGTTGACAATAGTGACGAAGAATAGTCATTAGAAATGATTTTATCCTTTATTTCGATTAACTCTTCCAGGCTTTGTTTTGAAACTTTATAGCCTGAAGCAATTTGTGCCAACTCATTTGCCACTTGATTATCAATTCGTGGTAAATGTTCTAAGTGAACAGACTCAAATCTTTTTAACAAAGCATTGGCAACAACAAAGTATCTAATAAGGTGCTCTTTAATGCATTTGTACTCTCTTGTCAATTGTTTGACAACCAACTCAGAGTCACCTTTTATTTCGACATGACTTGCCCCCAGCTCAAGTAAAATTTCAAGGCCTACTATTAAAGCCTCATACTCAGCTTCATTATAGGAACAAACATCCCGAATTTTAAACTTATACTTCGTTGGAATGTTAGTAGGAGATATTATTAAAATACCAATCCCAACTCCATGTTTATGGCTTGAGCCATCAAAATACAACCTCCAAGGATATACGTCTACAAAACTTAATGTTTCTTCCACAACAGAATGGTCTACTATAAAATCAGCAACCACTTGTCCTTTAATTGATTTTAGAGGTTGATTTTAGAGGTTTGTGTATTCGAACGTCCACAGGTGATTTCTATAGAGGCAAAACTATGTGGTTCCATGGAGTCCCAACACCGCAAGAAGCGGAGGCAATTGGTCTTAAGGAAGCATTGGTTTGGTTGGAAGCTTTGGGGCTATCTTCTGTTTCCATTGAACTGGACTGTGCTCCAGTTGTAAATGGCTTGAAGGTAGAGCCTTTGCCGAATACCGAGCTTGGTACTATTTTATTGTATTGTCGTAATAGATTACGTCTTTTTCCTAGCTTTGAGGTTAGCTATATTCGGAGACAAGCTAATCTTGTTGCTCATACGTTAGCACGGGCATCAAGATTGTTTGCTAGTTCCCACGTTTTTGATTTCATTCCAACCTGTATTGAAACAATTCTGTTTAATGAAATGAATTAAGTTTGTTCTTGTCAAAAAAAAAAGTTAAGTTGTATTCTGACAAAGCCAAAGCCCATTTACCAATTCGGCTATGCATTATTGGTTTCGACAGCATATGCTTAATAACATCAAAATGCGAATAAACAGAAACATCAGCTGGTTTTATATATTGCTTTAACTTTGTACACGAGAAATACAAACAAAGGCACAACTTCTCTATAGGAGTGTACCTCGTTTCGGCATCATTTAAGACCCTACTAAGGTAATAAATGGCTCTTTCGACACCACTATCATCCTCTTGTGCTAACATGCTACCTATTGTTCTATCAGAAGATGCTATATACAATTTGAGCACTTTGTGTTTAATAACAGGCAACAAAATCGGTGGTTTCATCAAATAAGACTTGATTTCGTCGAAGGCTGCTTGATGCATTGGTTCCCATTTGAACTCTTCTTCCTTCTTCAGTCTTAATAATGGCGAAAAAACTTGTGTTTTGCCACTTAGATTTGATATAAATCTTCGAAGGAAATTGATTTTTCCCAGCAACGATTGAAGCTCTTTTTTGGTCGAAGGGGCCTTCGTTTCCATAATTGCCTTAGTCTTATTTTGATTGATTTCAATGCCTTTTTTGTGTACTATAAAACCCAAGAAATCACCTGCACATACACAAAAGGCACATTTTAATGGATTTAATTTCAATCCATACTTCCTCATTCTTTCAAAAGAACGGCGAAGATGGTCTAAATGACCACTTTCTGAGGAAGATTTAACCACCACATCATCTATGTATACTTGCATAAAATCATCAATAAAATCATGAAACATAGAATTCATGGCCCTTTGATATGTAGCACCAGCATTCTTTAAGCCAAAGAGCATTACTACCCATTCATAAACACCCAATGCCCCTGGACACCTAAAAGCAGTTTTTGACACATCCTCTTCAGCAATGAAGATTTGATTATACCCAGAATAACCATCAAAAGCATACTAAGATAATCAAATCCTGCTGCTGAATCTATTAGCATTTCTGCCACAGGCATTGCGTATTCATCTTTGGGAGATGCATTATTTAAATCCCTAAAATCTATGCAAACTCTAAGAGTCCCATTTTTCTTCATTACAGGAACTATATTGGCTAACCATTCGACATACCTGGCAGTTCTGATGAATTTGTTTCTGAACAGCCTTTCGATTTCCTCTTTGATCTTAGCCAACACTTGAGGAGCAAATCTTCTTGGCACTTGCTTCACTGGTTTCTTCCCTGGTCGAATTGGTAATTGCATTTCCACTACTTCTCGACTTAACCCAGGCATTTCGTCGTAATCCCAAGCAAAGCAGTCTTTGAACTCCCTTAGCAATGTGATGACTTGGGTTTTTAGAGAAGCATCAATATTTGCACTAATATAAGTTGGCCTTTTTATTGAGCCATTTCCCAAATCAACTTCTTCTAACGGGTCTTGAGCTTGCATATGCTTTGTCAAATCTCTAGGATCCTTTTCAAAACCTAATGGATCATTATCATAGATACAGTCAAGTTTTTCATCTATGATTATGCCATTTTCTTCATGTAACTCACTGGCTTCGACAGCCATTGTTTGTTGAATAATTTCGGCCTCCATAGCCGCTTTAAACTTGTTTTCGGCCATATAAGCCGTAATTTTGTCCCATGCATTGGGCACTGACATAAGAACATTTTCAAGAACCAGTGGTCCACCCCGTTGGTCGAAAAACACCATCAGGATAGACACTATCATCTCCCATTATTTCTCTTTCCCAAACAAAACCATAGTTTGGGTCAAGATGAACTGAGGCAAAAACATTATCCGCAGGGACATATGCCTCATTAGAAGATGAACATGGCGCAATCTTCGCCATTTGTTTCTCAAAGTTTTCCTTGGTAACTTGGTTCACATCAGCACGGAAGTAGCTCTGATCGGCTTCAACATACTCTACCAAACCATCTTCCTTCCACATTACTAAACGTTGATGCAAAGTTGAAGGGACAGCACCAACTCCATGGATCCACTCTCTACCAAGGAGTAAATTAAAATTCGCTTTAGAGGCTATCACTAAGAACAATGTAGTCCTCTTTATGGAACCAACGATCAAGTCCACCTCAATGGCCCCCAAAGAATGGCCAGTTTTGCCTTCATAGTTGCTTAAGACAATGTTATGTGGCCTGAGGTCAGTATCGAACTTACCAATCTTCTTCAAAAGACCATGTGGCATCAAATTCACTGCAGCTCCACCATCCACTAACACTTTGTTAATCCCAACACCATTGACTTTGGCTTGGACATACAAGGGTTTCAAGTGGTTTTGCATACTCATATCTGGCTTCTCGAAGGTAGCCATTTGGTCTTCGACACAACCATTGTTCATCACATAATAACACATTGGCTTATGATGAGCCATATCCTCTGTAAAATCCTCTTCAACGTCATTTGGTACTGTGATAACATCGTACTCCAGTGGCAGTATTGATACCACATTGCAAACAACGTCGAAATCATCCTCAGAATCATTAAAATCAGACTCCATGTCTTCATCCATGTCGAGATCAGCATTTCTTTCTTTCACTGTTGACAATGGAGGAAATATTCTTTCAAGAGCAGGCCTTCTTGACTTTTCTGTTACCACAGCCTTGCCTTTCGCCTTATTCGCTGCATACACATGACTAACAACATCAGCATTCCTCTTTGTGGCAACTTCAGCTTTGTGAACCTCACTCTTCGCCACTATCATGCTGCGTGGAACTTGATTATTAGCCAAATGACTTGGAACCTGGTTAATGTCAAAGTGTGCCTTCTTCTTCTGTTGTCTTTGGTAACGACGCCACTGTGTTCTAGTCATAGGGTTCTTACCCTTATAGTTATTCTTATAATTAAACTTAATAGCATCAGTACCTGGCTTGACAGCTTTAGCACGTTGATTATTGGGCACCCACTCTTCGACAGGAGCACTAGCACTTGGGACAAAGGATTTACCTGTTGACAGCTTCAGATACCCTTTTGCTGAAGACTTCTCCTTAGCAAATTGTCGTTTACTTGTTGAAGGCTTTGCTGACACATTAGCCTCATAGCCAGGAAGATCTCCTTTTGCAAAGTCAAATTTTGGCCTGTTATCAAGCCATTTTCTTTTGCGTTGTTGTTGATCCTGATAACCTTCGACAGCTTTAGCTGCTTCTTTATCGAAGACAGCACTGCACCTTGGGCAAAGCATAACTTCAGAATTATTCCACTTACACCGATTGAGGAAATCTATCAATTCTTCCTCAGCCTTTGGATACACAGCATGTATCTTCCCATCATATTCTTTTAGGGTCACTTCCTGTTTCTTACCTTCAGCATACATAAAACCTTTTAATTTTTTGGTGGCAGTCTTGACACACTTAGGAGGGTCTGCCATTTGAGCACCCACCATGCCTACATCAGCTTCGACAGGTTCAGAATACATAGCTTCAGCCTTAGGCAACGGATCAACATCAATCTGCATAGGAGCTTTCATTTTCTTGTCAGCAAATTTGAGTCTTCCTTCGTCAACTGCCTTTTGTACAATATCCCTGAAGAGCACACAACGGTCAGTGTTATGTCCCAAAAAATTATGGAACTTACAATAACCCTTTTTCTTTCTTTGGTCAAGAGTTGGTATTTTAAGGCCTTTAGGCACTAATATTTGACCATCAGTTACTAAAAGATCAAAAATTTCATCACATTTAGTAACATCAAAAGTATAAGTCTTAGGCATAAATCTATCGTTCTTAGGCTCTACAGGGTTATTCCCATTCGCAGGCCTTAATAATTTACAGGTATAAGGAGGACCAGGCTTAAGTTCAGCCACGTCTATCTCCTCTTCTTCGACATTACTATATGTAACGTCAAATTCTTCTTCGACATATGCCACTTTTTCTTTTTTATGATACCTATTCGACCTAGATTTTTCCTCTCTAAGCCTTTCAACTTGTCGAACCCTATCAGCCAAATGAGCCATATCTCGCAAATGAGATGTGTCTAATTTCTTTCTAATTGAGTAATCAAGGCCACCAGCAGCCATTTCGACAAGCTCATGTTCAGGGACTTGTGTGAAGCAACGAGATTTCAACAGCCTAAATCTGTTTAAGTAATCATCAATAGTTTCAGGCATTTTGCGCCGAACACTAGCCAATTCTTTAAGACTAATTTTCGACTGGCCCATGTAAAACTGTGCATGGAATGCCTTTTCTAGTTGCCCCCACGTGAACATAGAACCAGGGGGTAAGGTCGTGAACCAAGTGAAAGCATTTTTAGTTAGAGAATTTGGAAAATATTTCATCTTCAAATTCTCATTTTGTGCTAAGTCCCCAGCCTCAGTCAAGAAACGAGCAATGTGTTCGACTGTGGACTCATTTGTATCACCACCAAACTTAGTAAACTTGGGAACTTTCCATCCCCTTGGTAACTCAGTTTGTAACACGTATTCACATAATGGTGTTACAAAGTTAGGCCTTTGTAAACCTATGTTAAGGCCATTTTGCGCCAAAATAGTTTCGACTAAAGTAGCTATATTGTTTTCTGCGCCAACATTGTGTTGTTGCACTTGTCGAACAACTTCATCAGCGTTCTGGTGTCTATTTACCAAAACTACTTCAGGGACGTGGTTTACTGTCCCTTGTAGTTCGCCTACAACTGTCGACGCTTCGACTGCAACTGCTTCCTGGGGGTTAACTGGCGACGCATTACCCGCAATAATAGGAACGTGCCTATTATTAACCGCTGGAACCCCAAAAAAGTCTGCAATCCTACCCATCTGATTTGCCAACATTTGGTAACTGTTATTGGTATTTTGAATCAATGGATTGAAAACTGTACCAATTTGTTGGGTAAGCATATTAACCATATCGTGATTACTCTCGTCTACTTGCTGTCTTAAGGCCAACAACGACGTATTGGTTAATGCTGGGGGATTTCGACCAAATACGCGCTCAGAAGAGACATGTGTAGGGGAAAAGGTCGAAATATGTGGCATTCCAGTAGGCATGCCATACATTCCCAGAGGAAATGGGGGTAGACACACGTCATTCAAACGTGGGTCTAAACCGTTTCCCATTGTCATGCGAGGGCTATGAAGCCCTGCACTTAACGGCAAAGACATAGGCAAAGATGCCATTTCTGACTGTGTTGAACCAACATTAGTCATTGATAATGAAGGAACGGTTACCGACGATGATGGTCCCGCGCTAATGTTTGCAGAATCCATTGTTGTTCCTTGCCCTTGTGACACCACAGGGTTGGAACTAGATGCATTATTCGTACCAGAACGAACCATTTTACCACTTCTTAAGTGCATACAACAGCGAATACAAATAAGAGAGTACGAAAATGAACAAAATCAAAGGCAAGGTCCCACTGGGCGTGCCAATTTGTTTGCTGGTGTTTTTAGCAAACAATCACTAGTTTTATTAGAAGGTTTGTGAGATCAAACTAGAAAAATCTCAAAGCAATTGCCTTTGAATTGCAAAAGTTTTTGTTTCAGAAAATGTAGAAAAGGGGACGATTTGCAATTGATTAACAGAATTGAAAAGAAAAGAAGCAGTAAATGGTGCAGGAATTGTAAAGAAAAAGAAAAACAAATTGCATTGAATCACAAAAATGGTACACGATCACATACAGGGATTCTTCCACTCGTTTTTCGCTCTGGCTTGGAAGTTAGAGTTTCAGGAATCGGGTGTGTATTGTGATTTTCGCGACCTCTGTTTCTTCTCAGAAACAGTTATTTATACAAGGGAAAAAGGGGGAAATTCGAACTAAGTAACTGCCTAACAATTTGAAAATAAGTAACTGCTCCTACTTTCGGCCAAATACGCTCTGCCACGCTTCGACCAACTGCTAGTTTTCAACGCATAACTGCTCTGTTTTCTGTCTGTCGAAAGCCTGTGTCGATTTTCCTCTCTCTTGCTTTTGCTTCCCTGGAAACTTGTCGAGTTTACCTTGCACACGACCATTTTCTTTGTCGAAACAATATGGTCTTTGTGAAATAAATATAAATCAAGCCATGTTGACCATCTTTAATGTAGCCTGTCGAAATTACAGGCTAACAGTATGTTGCACCAACATGGCCTTCTAATCCCATTGGAGATGATTGACTCTCTTTGGAGGAGACTGACTTTGGAGAGCATGGATGAGGAGCGGGGTGAAACAAGCCTCACTTGACTGTGACATAAGCTATACAATACAGGAGGTTTGGAAGCAATGGGGTGACATGTCTCTTGAGGAGAGATGTGTCTGGAAGAGAGGTCTTGCTGACTGTGTCTTCAAAAAAACTACATCCACGGTTCCACCTACGCACAAAGTCAAGACTAGGGGTGCACCAAAGAAGGCGGATAAGAAGAAGACAGTATGATGTGAAGAGAATCCTTCTTATTTTGAGCATGTGGATGCATCTTTGAGTTCAGTTAACACTACAAGAATTTCAGTATTTACCGGCGGGTAAAATCCGCCGGAAATTCACTCATCGGTAATGGTTACCGGCGGAATTTCCGCCGGTAATTACCGGTGGATTTTTTACAAGGATTTTTTCGGTGGATTTTTTACAATTTTTCTGCCGGTAATTTCCGGCATGCACATTACCGGCGGTTTTTTTTTAAAAAAATAAATAAATAAAATTAAACCTTTTTTTTTCAATTTTTCCAAATTTTAAATTTTAATATGTATTTTAATTTTAATAAAAAGTAAGAAAAAATGAAAATGAATGAGAATGTAGAAGTAGGAAGGAATGAAAGAGAATATGAGAAGAAAGAGAATGAAGTGAGAAGAATGAACGAATGAAATTGAAGAAGAATGAAGAATGAAGGAGAGTATGAGAAGTATTAAAATTGGAGAGAATGGGAAAAAAGAAGAAGAAATAAGAATGAATGAGTGAGAATGTAGAAGAAAGGAGAGATATATAGAGAAATTTATGGAGATTTGATGAGATCTAACATGATCTCTAGGGTTTAGGATCTAGAAATATGATAACTAAAATGATTTCTCACAAAAACTCAAAAACAAAAGATGAACACTTACTTGAAAAAGGAAGAAAATGCAAACATGGAGGAGTTGGAAATGGTATTGGAGATTGAAGATCACCACACCTTTCTTGGAAAGGTGATAAGATCACACTATCCTTAGGATCTCCTAGCCTCAAGGATGTGAGCTTTAGGTTCTCATCTCAAGAACCAATGAGAACTTCATGATGAACCTCACCTCTCATATGCATGGAACTTGTCCTCTCACCTCTCACTCTAGGTATTTGACTTTCACTTTGCAAAATGAGGAAATGATTTCATTCAACATAAGAGTTCTAGGGTTTACAAGGAAAGGGAAAACATTTATATGTTGGGTCTAATGGATCCTAAGCCCAACATATAATCCACAAAAGAAAATGAAAATAAGGCCCATGGCCACATCAAAGTAACTAGAAGCCTTAGCATATTCTAAATGGCCAACAAAGCTCAAAACCAAATGTTCATTACAAATAAAAATGAAGTCCTAAATATATTGGAAAGCAAATACAAAGAAATAGGAAACACTAGAGTTTGGGTATTCTAGAAATTCCCTAAGGTATCCTTGGTCACCTTTAGTGTGTCCTTGTCAATTATCAAGGTGGACACACTAAAGTATATTCCCTTTGAATGAGGAAGATCCTTCCATGAATGAAGACTCTTGACTTGTTGTTCCATTGCCTTGAGCTTTCCTCTAGTGATAGGTCCCATGATGGGGGCTTGGCTCACATCAAGATTGGAGAGTATGAGAAAGAAGAATAAATATAAGATAGAGAAAATGTAGAGGAGAATGAGAAGGAAATAAAGAGTGAAATGAGAGAATGAGAGGAGTGTAGGAGAAAGTTTTATTTATAGGTGGATTTTTGAAATTACCGGCGGATTTTTTCTGGCAGATTTTTGAAATTACCGGCGGATTTTGTATAAAAAAAAGAATTTTTTACAAAATCCGCCAGTAATTTCAAAAATCCACCGGTAATGTTTCCGGCGGATTTTGTAATTTTTTATTTATTTACAAAATCTGCCGGTAATTTCAAAAATCCGTCGGTAATGTTTCCGGCGGGTGATTCTAGAGTGAAAGAGCAAATCAAATCTTTCACCGGTGAAATACTAAAATTGACCGTTGGATATTGTGTAAAATGTTATGAATGGTTAGGATTGAATCAACTAATATTAAATCTCAACCATTGATGAATTTTTACACTACATCCAATGGTCAAATTTGGTATTTCACCGGTGAAAGATTTAATTTGCTCTTTCACGCTAGAAGCACCCGTTTCCGACGGATTTTGTATTTTTTTTTTTTTGCAAAATCCGCCGGAAACATTACCGGCGGATTTTGTAAAAAAAAAATTGTTAAAAAATCCACCGGAAATGTACTGACGGAAGAGATCCGCCGGTAAAAATCCGCCGGAAATTCATGTTTTTCTTGTAGTGTAAGAAACCCACTCAAGTCGTCAAATATACTTCCACAGCGGTCCTCATAGCAAGTCTCCCAGATATCATCACAGAGGTCAGCAGCTAAACAACCACCACAGCTTGACATGCATTTTCTAAGTCAAATTCCCAAGTCTATTCAGAAGTACATTGATGACATTATCAATGTGGAGGGGGATGGAAACCATGGCTTCGGATGCATTTCTGGCTTACTTGACTGGACGCAGAATTGTTGGCAACTAGTTCGGAATCAGTTGATTGAGGAGATGGATGAGAATTGGTTTCAATACTCACAAGTCATGGGTAACAACACTCAGGCAGTGAGGGATTCATTAGTTGCTCTCCCACAACCAATTCAACCTCCTGAGAAATGGATGTCGATGCCTGACATGGGACATGTTATAGCCCTTGTTATGGTAGCACCTGCATCTGCTACGTGTTTCACATTTTTGCCTTTGAGAGGAGCATATGTTCCTAGTCAGAGTCGATTGTTCTGTGTTGGATTTGTCGATAGGAACCATTGGGTCCGGGTCATGTTGAACGCTACTAGTCCATTACCTCCTGTTCATCCTAGTTGGGGTGCATATGCTTCAGATGAAGCTAGATCGTGGTTATATCCGTACGTTGGACGTATGGAGTTATGGTCTTCTTACTTTCGAGACCGTGTTGCACCGACCCACCAAGCTGATATTGATTACATAGATATTACATGATTGTATTATATTATATTTTATTCCACGAGTTTATATTATATTATATTATATTTTATTCCACGGGCTTTTTATTTGACGGTCTAGATTTTGCCGACACTATTTAACGCTCTAGATTTTGCCGACACTTTCAACGGTCTAGATTTTAGCAACCACTTTTTATCAAAGGTGGAAATCTACCTTAGGGTTTCATATTTTCCCTATAAATAGACCCATTACATTTCACTGCTTTCACACACAACAAAAGAAAATGACCACTTCTTGTACACTTCACCATAATGGGGCAATCTTGACCAAAGAAGATGGTGTATATTTCTGTGGTCCAAAACCCATCTTCTTCAGGCTTGACAACAACATCACCTTCGCTGCTCTCAAAGAAAAACTAACGAGTAACGTGCAGCTGGAGGGTGAAGAGCAATAAGTCACTCGTATCGTTTATCGTATGCCCCTTATGGGGGCTAATAATCGTGTTTGGTGGGGCTTAATGGATTTGAAGAAAGATGAGGACGTTCGAAGAATGATGGACAGACATCACATGTTGCAACTTCTTTATCCTTTGGAGTTGTTCGTCGAAAGCCGAATCACTGTTGATGAGATGCTTCGTCGTGTTTACCCAACAGCTCAGTAGTTTCTATGATGTTTTTGTTTGTTTGTCGTTGCAGTCTGTTATTTTAAATAAATGTAGAACGCGTTTTTAATTAATCGAATAAATGTTTATGTTTTTATTTGGATTTGTACTCGTATTTTATCGACTTTATTATATTACGGTTTTTTTCGTTCGTTTGTTATCATTATCGTAGTTTAGCGAGTTTAATAGTTTACTGTTATTTTTCGTAATAATCTTGATTTTTAATTAAACAAAACTGATTTTAAAAAATATATTTTAATTAATCCGAATTTAACTCGTAAATTCGGAATACATTTTTTAAATATTCCAAATTTACACATATTTTCAAAATACAGTTTAAAAAAATGTATTCCAAATTTACACGTAAATTCAAAAAATTTAAATTTTAATTCTGAATTTATGTGTAAATTCGAAACATTTTAAAAAATCTTTTTTTTTGGAAAAATCAGAGTCATTTTGGTCCAAAAGTGATTTATGGAGGTATGAGTGATAATGATGAGTATAAAAAAAAACATATATGAATTGTTTCTACACTTTACGTAGAGTGGATTAATTGGATAAAAAAGTGATTTGTTTTATCTATTATTTTGAAATTATTATTACCGTACATGTTAATGATGCAATACAATTATTACAACACAATAATTTATTTAAAAGACCAACCGAAAATTACAATAGTTATTTAAAAGAGTAATCCGAAATATTACAACACATTAATTGCGGTTAGGACAGTTGTTTCTGTTGTGACCCTCATTTAAAAAATTGCAAAACACAGTTCAGAAGTCACCCTGGGGGGCGACTTCTGAACTGTATTTTAAAAAAAATTTGCGAAACACAGTTCAGAAGTCACCCTTGGGGGGGGGGGACTTCTGAACTGCATTTTAAAAAAAAATTGCAAAAAACAGTTCAGAAGTCACCCTGGGGGGGGGGGGGGGGGGGCGACTTCTGAACTATAAAAAAAATTTGCCCACTTTGGTAAATAACCCACAAAGATTTTTGCCCCCACATGGTTTTTTTGCCACGTGTTGTGCCTGTTTTCTTTGATGTTGACCCATCAGAGGTGAAAGCGACACTTTTGCTGATTCTATATTATTATTCAGCAATTGAGATGAAATTTCATGGAAATATATAGAGAAAGAAGCAAGCTGCTGACTTGACCATATATGACTCCATCTTTTAAAATTTGCGAAACACAGTTCAGAAGTCACCCTGGGGGGGCGACTTCTGAACTGCATTTTAAAAAAAAAATTGCAAAAAACAGTTCAGAAGTCACCCTGGGTGGGGCGACTTCTGAACTATAAAAAAAATTTGCCCACTTTGGTAAATAACCCACAAAGTGCATTATTTTGGTAAATAAATTTTTTTTTTGCCCCCACATGGTTTTTTTGCCACAACACGTTTCCTCATGTTTTTACTAGGCAACTACTCCTAAGTATGTTTGCCGTGCGGTTTGGTTCGATTTTGAGACAAAAAGTGAATCGAACTGTAAGATAAAATTGGATGTGATTTGGCTTGATTCGGTTGACTTTCTAAAATAAAACCAAAATCAAACTAATGCGGTTTGGATTGGTTCGATTTTTTCCAAGATAAAATATAATTTAAAATGAAGTTAAAATTATCTAATATAAAAAATCTTTAAGAAAAAATCTACTCAAATATATGTAGTATATAAATTACTCTCTTTTAATTCTTTTAAGATAGCTAAGACAATGTTTAAAATAATTTGAATTAAATACTTTATTGTAATTTTTAAATATAGCATAACATTATGGATCGTTTGTAAGTGAGTCAAAGAATTAATTGAATTTATGCTAGTAAGTGAGTGAGAGTAGGGTTTTAATTGCTTTTGGGCTGGTAAGTTAGTAAGAAATGTTGTAAGTCAATTAGCCTTAGTGTTACTTGCGGATTGGTTAGGTTTTTGTAATAAAAACTGCGAACCAAACCGAACCGCGCGGTGCAATGAAAAAAGAAACCGAACCAAACCAATAAGAAGTGGTTTTTTGCGGTTTTCGGTTTGGTTTGGTTTGCGGTTTTCTATTGGTTTGGTTCGGTTTTGAACATCTCTAACTACTCCAACCTCCATCCCGTTTTATAAGTTGTTTTGCAAAATCAATTTGTCTCAAATTAGTATTATTTTACGTTTTCAAAAAAATTTAATATTCTTTTTCATACATGCCCCTTCTTAGTGATGACAATTTTTCGTATTTAACAAATTATTTATGTTTATCTATGTAGAGAGATAAATGATTAAATAGTGTAAATTGGACGTTTTTTTATAAAATCTAGATTACTAATATCTTTTAGGCTAAATACCTGTTTTGGTCCTTTATGTTTGGGCGAAGTTTCACTTTCGTCCTTTATCTTTTTTTTGTTCCGTTTTAGTCCTTTATGTTTCATTGTGCAAGAAAGTGAGGGACCAAACGAAACAAATTAAAAACTGAGAGGGACCAAAATTAAACCAAACAAAAAAGCAGAGGACGAAAATGAAACAAATAGTGCTAACGGTAGGGACGAAACCGAAACAAAATGAAACATAAAGGACTAAAACGGAACAAAAAAAAGATAAAGGACGAAAGTGAAACTTCGCCCAAACATAAAGGACCAAAACAGGTATTTAGCCTATCTTTTATTAGGCATGTCAAAACTTTAAACTACATATACCAAAGAGCACTTGGATGAGGTTGTAGGAGTCTCTTCCAGCTTAACCAACATCCTGCGTTCGAAACCAGCTTTGCGCATGCAACAATTTTAAATCTCTTGAGGGAGAGTTTTACCCCCCATTGTGATCCTACCCGAGTCGAGGGATTAGTCTCTTCAGTTATGTGCAAAGGATATCCGATTTATACAAAAACTTTAAACTATTTATAAAATGGGAGAGAGGTAGTGGTGTTTTACCGTGCATCCGTAGATGACTAGCTTTTCTTTAAACCTAACAAAATAATAAAGTGTTGGCTTAAATATATTTTAGGCCCCCTGTGAATCTAGCGTATTTTGGTTTAGCATTCTGCAAAAAAAAAAATAGTAAAAAGTCTTCGCAAAATACACTATTTTGTTTTAGGCCCTTCTGTTAGACTGACGTTAAAAAATGCCAACGTGTCTGCCACATGGTAAAAAGTCCTTACAAAAATATTGTGTTTTGATATTAGCCCTTGCAAAATACAGTGTTTTGATATTAGCCCTATTTCTAGTTTCTTCTTCTTCTTCTTCTTCCTATGTTCTCTTCTCAGGCCCTTCTTCTTCTTACAAAATACAGTGTTCTTGTTTCTGTTCCAGATTCCTTTACTCATTATCAATATTGTCATTATCAATTCCCCCCCTTTTTCTAGATTCCTCGTGAAAGATAAGGGATTTGATTAAAGATTTGATTTTGAAATTAAGATTAGGTATTTGATTCTAAAACTAGGGTTTTTCTTTCAATCTGAAACTATGTAATAATGGTGGTGCTCTATGATTACGTGAGAGAGAAGAGGGAAGATTGAGAGAGATGGAGTTGAAAGAGAGAGTAGAGTGGTTGTGTGGTGTGGGTGAGAGAGATAATCAAAAATAAAAAAATAATGAGTTGGCATGCCAAATAAGCACTCGTCAATATTCTTTGTAATTAAAATTAGAAAAAGGAAATGAAAACAGAAAATGGAAATGGAAACCAAACAGGCCTTAATATTCCACTTCAAATTATAAAACAAGTATTACTTGCTTATAGTTTGTTCAAGTTCTAATAAGGTATGAATATACAAGTGGTGTAACAGATTTACTCAATGTTGCTGTTGTTTGTATTCTGACCATGTCTTCATTCTATGGTTATTAGGATGGCATGTTTATCCCTGGAGAATCACATGCCCCACTATCTGATATTCAGGTTCAGGACAATACAGGCAACCCTGCATTGTTGGCTGGTGAATCACAGGCTCACAGGCAACCCTTTATTCTTTTAATATGATAGTTTAAGTGTTTTTTATTTATTTCTAATTTCTTAAATATAACATAAATATATATATAAACAAAATGTTAAAATAAAAATAACAATTTTTAATATAAAAAAGCCACTTTGGCATGCCAGCGTGGCTGCCACGTAGTTTAAGTGGCGGACAGGTCAGCATAAATTTTGACCAGATTAGTGGGGACCCTGATTTTACAAATTGAGAAACTTGGAGGATCAAATTCGTGAAATTAAAACTTGGGGATCAAAATCGTGAGTTGGTAAAACTTGGAGGATCAAACTTGTATTTAAGCCAAAATTTTATTCAACTCCATCGGGCGTCTTTCTAGATGACTGTTGACTACTGAGATGTAGAATGATAAAGCAAGAAACTTCAAAAGTCTTTTTGAGAAAAAAAAACTTAAAAGTCTCTGATTCTTGTTAAAAATAAAATAACAGTTGTTAGATAATACAAATATTTTTAGGAATGTTCTTTCATTTCTACTAGGGTGATTACCTGTGCGCTGCACAGGCTAGAATGGTGGGTATTATGATGCATAAACATTAGTCTGCTAAAAATTGCTTACTTTATTGCATAATGAGGTATACATGTTAAGATTCATGATTCCACAACTTACAAATGACTTTCAAACTACTGAAGTCTTAACAGTCTCTTATGCCACCCACACCCACCCCCTTTAAAATATTATTTAGATTTTGTGCAGGGGAAAACATGTATTTTGTCAAAGTAGGTACAAGACTTTTGGGTATTATGTCAAACCACTTATGCTGCTAGACTCTACTGTTCGTTTTAGGAATCCAGCTCATTACTCCTCTCTCAACATTAATAGCAGCAAAACCCCTAGCTCCCCAAAAGAATTAGTCAACAAAAGGTGGGAAGGAAACGAGTTTTTAAAGGATAGAATTGAAAAACAATCTGCTGTGCAGTACATCTCAAGGGGGTATATAGTCATGTTTGTATATATCCAGGGGTCTCCTTGTCTTTGTTAGTGTGAAACCTCAACCCCATTTAACGTGGAGAGCTGCATGAACAATTCCTTCTCCCGCCTAGCATCATGAAAACCTACGTGAATCTGCTGCATGCTTGCCATTGTTCCCGCTTCAGATGCAGAATTTGCATCCAGGATTAATAGGAAGAGATTCCTTACTATAAACAGTCTTGGATACTTGCTGACTCGCACTTAATCCTACGATCAATACTTGCCATAAACTTGCTTTTAGTTAACAATTCACTAATTGGAATGAAGGAAAATAAAACAAGAATGGTAAAACGTAGATAAAATAGTATTCTTTAGGTGTTTATGGTGTTGCTGTTTGGTAAATACACAACAACTTTAGTTGTTATCTATATCATTTTATAACAAATTTTCATTACATTATAATCACTCAATTATCTAATGGCATGTAGGTTTTAAGAAAGGTCACCCTTTGGTACTATTTTTTAAATTCATTTTTTAAGATTGCTATTTTAAACTTCTTAAAAAAACACTAAAATAGTTTTTGCTTTTATTTATACTCATCGTAGGACAATATTTATAAATTTCATATGCGGTTTCAGGGAAGGTACATGAATCTTCAGGGACATCAAACTCCACTTTGAGATCAAATCTTAATCAAATTCGATTGAATTTGAGCATGCAAGATTTGAGAGGAGGAAACAAAGATAGACTCTTCATGCATCATAATAATTTGTCCTCAATTTGTATATGCTTTGTCAGAAATGTTGTTCCCAACTCTAGAGTCTTGATTTCTGGACTAACCATTGAGTGACTTGAGAATTTTTTTAAAAACTTCAAGCTGTCATGAGCAACATGCCTTGAATGAAGCAGCACAAAAAGAAAAGAACCAAAAAAACATGTTATAAGATAAAACATGGATCCAGATAGAGTAAAAACATAATAACCATAAAACCCACTTGAGTTAAAAAACAGGCCAGAAGGTGTACCATCTTTCCATATGCAAATTACAAGCAAAGCAAGGATGATAAAAAGACACCTTTGACCAACGTGAGCATCCAGTGGCAATATGGTTGTGTGAATTGACTCTGCAAATAACAGGGAAGCATTGTACAGCCGAAATGATTTATAGCTAATGATCATGTTGTGGTTTTGGCTCATTTTCAATTGCCAAAAAGTTTTTGTTTCCAACCAAGGAATTTCTGCGTTGCATACATCATGGTTCCATTTAGTAGATCCTGTTTTTCTTTTAGGTCATTTTGTATATCCTGTTTAGATATCCAACTATACCCGCATTTGTTTATCACTACGTCCATATATTGATCTAGACCAATAACTTCCATTTCGACACGATTCCCGTTTGTATTGTCTACACGTCTCAGAATATTAAAGAATGTTTCTCGAGTGAGATAGGTTAGCCAGATGTAACTTGCTTTGACCCCAACCAAATATGCCTCAGCTGGAATGCTTAAAAAAGTCTTCAAGTCGCCACACCGAAAACATATTTGTAACACGCGTTTCCCTGCCACATACATTCCTCTTATATCATTTGATACCGCAGAAAATACTGCACAAAAAGCAACACCAATGATATGATGGTCAATGTCATTCATAATGGGAGAAGGGTCTATGGTTATAAAACATCCTGCACTCTGATTGTTAAACCACGTTGGTATTTCATTTCCTGGAATAACAATATCAATGTCATCAAAGAATGATTTTTCTTGGTTTGCCTTAACGAGTTGAATCATCCATGAAAATGTCATGCTCATGCACTCTCCCCTCTCATCCAATAATTCAGGACAGTTGAAAATACTCATTGTTGGTGTCGAAACCCAATGCTCAGTAGTATAACTATAAGCTACAGGGAGCTCCGGCAAAGATTTCAACTGCTTGCAATGGTCCAACTTCAAATTTAAAAGTCTGGAAAGCTCCCTGAAGCTAGGCAGTGTCACAAATTTGTTTGCCGTTAAATTTATTGTTTCTAACCAACGTAGACTTCCAATAGCATCAGTCATGTGGCTTACACCGCAATAACTAATATCAAAGTTACGCAAGCAAGAGAAACTTGGCAAGGGAATAAACAAAGAACTAGACCTAATACCCATGTATTTTATGACTGGGGGATGATGATTCTTGGAATGGAAATGAGATGTGATCCGTTTGATGATGGATGACTCCTCAACTTTATGCAATGGAGTGTTAAACGCATAGTAACACTCGGAAAGACTTAGATATTTAAGAGAGGTGAGGCCAAAGATCTCGTTGGATATGTTTGCTAGACTTCTGCATCCTCCCAAATCCAAGTGATAAAGCTTCTTTAAAACACCAATAGATGGATCTATCTGCTCAAGACTTACACAATCTCGCAGGTCTAGCCACTCAAGATTTGGGAACTCTCGAAAATCTGGCATCTTCTTTAAATTTCTCGAGTTACATAGTTCAAGAACTTTCAAACTAGGCAGATACTGTGATTTCAAAGACAAACAAAAGTAGAGACATTATATTATAGACTTAAACTTTATTCAAAAAAGGTTTCTCATGTTTCTAGAAGAAAAATTAAAAGACAATTTACGTACCTTTTTGCCTTCCCATAGTTGTTTGAGTTTGCTTTCTACCAAAAGCAAATGAACAAGTTGATTGGGCTGAAAACATGACGGTAAATACATGAAAGGATATCCACACCACTGAATATATCTTAATTCATTAGAAAGAGAATGGAGACTTCCAACAAAATGCACTCCCTTGAGTATGAGCAACCTAAGATGGCTCATTTTTGACAATGCTTCAGCCATCAATGTTTTCATTTCTTTTTCATGTACAAACCAAAAACTAATGGCTTCAACTTTCTTTTCCTAAATCATTTGAAAAAAGAAACAAAATTAACTTCAAATATATTTTAGCTTGTATAAATAAAGATGGAAATTATTTTTCTATTTTCAAACAACTATGTTACCATATTCTCTGTCATAATGTTATAGAAACATTCATGGAGCCACAGCCTGCTCCACTTTCTTGGCTCTTTGCTTGAATTTTCTTGAACAATTATTTTGCCCAACTCTTCTAACAAACCATGCATTTCAATCCTACCTTTGTCTGAAATGCTTATAAGTGACTTATCAATGAGAACTCTTAATCCAATTTCAGGATGAAATCCACAACAATCGAGAACTTTTTTAACATATTCCTCAGTAAGTCCGTTGAAAAGACAAGCAACATCAAGAAATATTTCTTTTTCTATTTCTTCAAGCCCATCAAAACTTAATCGCAGCACATCCATGATATCTTTGATTGGATTTCCTCTCAATCTAGCCAATGCACTTCTCCATTCTGAGATATCTCGACCAAACAAAAATGAGCCTAGTGCTTTAACTGCTAGTGGTAGACCATTAGCATGATTTAGCATTTCATATGCTAACTCTTCACAATTGCTCGTAATGTTGTCACAATTGAGAGCTTGCTGACGAAATAATTGAAGAGAGTTAGTATAATTCAAAAATGGAACTTTGTAAACTACATCCACTCCAAACTTGTTCAAGATATGAGCATCTCTAGAAACTATAATGATTCTACTTCCTGCAGCTAACCATTTTCGATTCACGCCTAGTCTCTCCAACTGTTGACCTTGATCAACATTATCAAGAATTATAAGGGCCCTTGCGTGACCAAGCCTACTTTGTATCAAATTAGCTCCGTCATGAATATTGCATATCTGAAGGTGTTCTTTGCCTAGAGTTTGGAGTAGAATTTGCTTTTGTACACCAATTAGACCATCCTCTCGATAAATTTTGCCTAGGTCATCAATAAAACAGCATAAATCAAATTGATGAGATATTTTGCCATATAAAACAGTTGCAAGAGTTGTCTTTCCGACTCCCCCCATCCCACAAATTCCTACAACACGAACATAATGAACCGAGTCCAAAAGTAAAAGCCTTTCTAATTTTTCTAGAGGAGAATGCATCCCAACTAAATCATTTGGCAGACTTGAAAACTTGTGACCCAATATATGGATTATCTCTTCAACAATCTTTTCAATCTGTGCAGATTGTGGCCTGGAAGTTTAAAAAAGTAAACCAATAATACCAAGTCATCATATAGGAAACCAAACCAATAAGCACTTGTACAGCGACAAGATAGCATATCTTTTTTACTTTTAGTATATTGATGTCCTGAAGCATACAAAATTGTCTCCCATTTGCATTCAAGACTTATTAACTCTTCACTCAGCAAATTATAGTCCTTAAGTACTCTAAACTCTAGTTTGAAAAGTAAAAGTGACATATATATATATATATAGTATTACCTCTGGACTCATATATAAGGAACAAACAACTTTTTAGATTCATTGAAAAAGTGATGTATCTGGACTACATATAGTCTAGATACATCACTTTTTCAATGAATCTAAAAAGTTGTTTGTTGTTTATATATGAGTTCAGAGGTAGTATCTCGCTAAGAGCATTCATTATAAATTAATTTATTATATCAAAGCCTTAAAATTTGCATAAGCAAAAGAAAAACCATCACTATGTATCAGGGGAGATTACTTACTTATCGCGTACATCCCAGCCAGAGAGATTGGCCACTTGTGTGAGAGAGGCCCTCCATCTTCGCATCTTCTGTGAGTCCTTTTTGAATCTTTCTTCATGTTCAGCAAAGGCTTCGGCATAACTCCCAGATTGCTTTCGCACCTCGGATGGATCAACATCATAGAAAACAGGCAGAACACGTTTTCCTGATACTTGAACGCATTCAAGAATGTATTCCAGTTCTCCCAAGCACCAAGTTGAGGCAGCATAGTTCTTAGAGAATATCACGATAAAAATTTGAGAGCCTTGTATTGCACATAGGAGCTCAGGTGCTATGGATTCACCTTTCTTAAGCTTGGTGTCATCCCTAAATGCACAGATGCCTTTTCTTTGGAGGGCAGCAAAAAGATTATCAGTGAAGTTGTTTCGTGTGTCTGTACCTCTAAAGCTGACAAACACGTCATATTTGCTGTTCAAAGTCATCAGAGCAACAGAGCTTTGGATTAGGATGATACTATTACTGCTGCAAGCCCTTTCAATCAGCTAAAGTGATGAATACTACTGCTGAGATGTGGAAGGAAGAAGTGGAACAAGTGCTGACTGCTGAATGGAATTGAATTGAATATATATAAAAGAAGCAGTCTTGTGGTTTTAGACTTGAAGGGTTCCTTCTTTGCAGCTTCTCATCTCATATTTCGATTTTCCATGTATTGTTTAGTATAAATAGAGCATCCATTCCTTCTGCAGACCAATTTTGTTTTAACCAGATCGATGAAAGTATTAAAATACAGTACTAGTTAACTCATCATGTTTGTATTTTAAAGTAAGTTTTAGAAAAAGTACAAGTTGTAGTTTATATAATGATATTGTGTACTTTTATTATGCAGAAGAGTACAACAATTTACGAGGATCCAAAATCAAAAGGTGAGTGCATTCCGCATAATGTGGATCATGTTCTCGGTCATGTGAGTAAACATTACAAGATTCCTTAAAATTCACACTAGTCCGAACAATGAATTACAGCTAGCATAAACCAGTCATTGCCTAGAAGATCGTGAGCAAGTTATGTATTGCTGCCATTTCACATGCAGCAAAATCATAGTAATTATGAATGCTCCATCGATATCAATGTCCAAAGTTTCAAAATTAAAAATAAGATTAGAAATTTAATACAAATAAATACATTTGAAATCAATTGGGTTCAAATTTGCTTCCCATATTCTGTGACATTTTCCAATGCGTCATAGAACACGATCATCAGATTCTGTACAAGAACCTTTGGAGGCATCAAAATCCTTTGGGTCTTGTAATTAGAATTAAATATTTTCATTCAAAATCCTTTGGATGGATTTTCACCAAATCCGTTATCCAAATCGAGTATATTTAATTGGTTTGGATTTTGAGTTTTTTCATATAAAATCCGAACCAAACCAATCCGATATTGGATGACTTGGTTTGGATTAGGCTCACGGGTTATTTGCTAATGTCAAATTTTAAAACATTCAAAGTGTTACTACCTCCGTCCCATTTTATAAGTTGTTTTAGCAAAATGAATTTGTCCCAAATTAATTGTTGTTTTACATTTTCAAGAAAGCATCTAACATGTTTTTCCACTATTGCCCTTATTAATCATTACAACTTTTTACATTTAATAAATGATTCACGTTTATCTATGTAGAGAGATAAATGGTTAAATGGTAATTTAGACAACACTTTTTATAAAATCTAGACTACTAATAATTTTTCTTAATATGTGTACAACAACCTTAAACTGCATATAAAATGGGTCGGAGGTAGTATTTCCTTTCCATGTTAAAGTTGAGGAGTAAAAGAAACGTCAAGGTTAATAATGTATCAGCAACGTGTATGCATGCTGTGATCTATTATTGCATAGGAAATAGGGGCTTTGGACTTTCAAGGACACAGTGGTTTATGGGTTTGAAAACTGAATGGACAACACTGGAGTAGTAAAATTATAGAAGCCTAAATGACACACACACACACAGATATATATATATATATATATATATATATATATATATATATATATGTATATATATATGGGTTCACGGGTTGGATTGATTCTAATTTTAAAAATCTGGTATTCGAACCAAACTAGTTCAGATCTTTACAGGTTGGTTCGGATTTGATCCGATCACGAAAATTATCCAAACCAAACACTTCGGTTTGGATCGGGCAAAGGGTTCGTTCGGATTTACCCAAACCATTGAACACCCCTACACATAGGTTCCAATTCTTTTGTATATAGCATAAAAGTCCATCTTTTGAGTGTTGTATACCTTATTAGGCAGAAAATGCATTTTGGTAACAGTAAATTTTGCACCCTTTTAGTACATGGCATGAGAGAGAGAAATGCAATATTAAGTTTTGAATTCTCATGAATCTTGGTAGTTTAAGCAAGGAAGGGGGAAAATATTCGAGATTTTCAACTATAATGCTGTGAGCAGAGAGCAGTTTCTCAGGAGCAACTGCAGGCAATGCACGTTTGCAAAAGAATACATTCCGACTTAGCACTCTCTATAATTGCTAAAAATAAAATAACAGTTCTTAGATGATACAAATACTTATTTTTCATTTCAGATCAGAAGTCTGAGTCTATTCCTTACTAAAAACACTCTTCTAGTTAACAATTCATTAACTGCAATAAAGGGGAAAAAATGGTAAGAGCGACAAAAAAGTAGATAATATTTTTCAGCGCATCAAACTCCACTTGCAAATCAAAATCTTAATCAAATTCAACTTATTTTGAGCATGCAAGATTTTAGATGAGGAAACAAAGATAGACTCTTCATACCATCAGAATAATTTGTTCTCAAATGATATCATATCTGCTTTGTCAGAAATCTTGTTTCTAACTTTGGAAACTTGAACTATTGGACTGATTATTGAGTGACTTGAGATTTTTATTTTTAAACTTCTATCATGCTGTCATGAGCAATATGACTTGAATTAAACAAAAGCTAAGCACAAAAAGAAAGTAACCAAAACACCGATGTTATATGATAAGACACGGATCCAAAAGGAGTAAAAACATAATTGCCATAAAACCCACTTGAGTTGTGTCACTTACAAAATAGACCAGAAATTATATCATTATTCTTTCATATATACACATTACAACCAAAGCAGGGATGATACAAAGACACCTATAAGCCAACCATACCTTGGTTCATTTTTCTGAGATTCTTCCTTGATTCATCATGATTCCATTGAGCTGTTCCAAATCCTGTTGAGATACCCAATGATAGCCGCAACTCATCACCATCATGCCTTTCTTAACTAAAAATTCCATTTTAACAAAATTGCCGATTGTTTTTTGTCTATATTGCTGAGAAGATCACAGAATGCTTCCCGAGGGTAATATGCTATCCATATGTATTTTGCTTCCACCTCAATAACATCTGAACGTGCTGGAATGTTTGCCACGCGTTCCCATTTATCTCCCAAAAAACATAGACACAAGACAGGTTTCCGAAAACTCTAGCAAATAACGCAGGTAAATCGGCTCTGCAAAAAATACCGCACAAAAAGCAACCCCACAGATATTATACTCATGCATAATGGTCCATGGGTCTATCTTTATATAGAACCTTTACCCACTATCTTATTGTTGAACCATCTTGGTATTCCCTTCCTGGAATAACAATATCAACCCTACGAAACAAGGCGGGGGAGGATACTTCTTGGTTTGCCTTTATGATTCGTATCATCCATGAGAAAATAGCGCTGCTATCCGTCTCACCCAATTCAGGACAGTTGAACAGACACAATATCGCTGACTTCGAATAACCAGAATTTGAAAACACATAACGATCAGGGAGCTCAGGTAAGGGTTTCAACCTCTTGCAATGGTCCAAGTTCAAATATGCAAGTCTGGAGAGTTCCCTCAAACTAGGCACTGTCACAAAATTATTTCCCCTTAAAACCAATCTCTCTAACCAATAGCATCAGGGACTTGGTTTACGCCGCAATAACTAATATCAAGTTTACGCAAGCTATGAAATTGCAGGGAAGGCGGCAAACAAATAGGTATATAATTATTATATAGTTCTGTTCCACTTCCAACCTTGGAACGGAAAGGTGAAGTGATCCATATGAAGATGGAGGAATGTGATTGTGAAGTTGCACTTTCACTTGACTCCTCAACCAAATGCAATGGAACACTGTTGTTAAATGCATAGTTACACCCAGAAAGATTTAGATATTCAAGAGAGGGGAGACCAAATATGTCATTGGGTATGTTTACTAGACTTCGGCAATCTTTCAAATTCAAGTGAACAAGCTTTTTCAAAACCCAATGCATGGATCTATCTGCTCAAGTTTTACACATCCTTTAAGATCTAGCCACTTGAGGTTTGGGACCTCTCTAAAATTTGGTATCTTGATTAGATTTTTAGAGTGCTTCAGTTCAAGAGTACCCAAATTGGGCAGATACTGTAACAACAACAATAGTTCACTCAAAAAAAAACTGTTCATGTTTCAGAGAGAGAAAATTACAAAAGAGTTTATACAGCCTTACCTTTGTCCCTTCCCATAGTTGTTTAACGCTGCTACCCACCAAATGCAATTCAACAAGTTTATTGGGCTGAAAACTTGATGGTAGATGCATGAAAGGATATTTGTGCCACTCAATATATCTTAATTCGTAGGAAAGAAAATTGAGACTTCCTGACAAATCCACTCCCTCAAGTATGAGCAATCTAAGATGCCTCATTTTTGACAATGCTTCGGCCATCAATTTTTTCGGTCCTCTTTGATGTCCATGCCTCAAACCTATGGCTTCAACTTTCTTTTCCTATAGCATTGCAGAAGACAGAAAGAAAGAAAAATAACTCTCAGTATATAAAAAAAGGGAAATTGGTTTTCTTTTTCATAAATCTACTTTACCTTATTGTCTGAGATAACATTATTGAAATTTTCGTGGAGCCACAACCTGCTCCACATTCTTGGCTCTATGGTTGAATTTTCTTGTACAATTTTCCTGCCTAGCTCTTCCAACAAACCATGCATTTCAATTCTACTTTTATCTGAAATGCTTATGAGTGATTTATCAATTAGAACACTTAATCCAATTTCAGGATGAAAACCACAACAATCGAGAACATTTTTAACATATTTCTCCTCAAGTCCGTTGAAAAAACAAGCAATATCAAGAAATATTTCTTTCTCCGTTTCCTCCAACCCATCATAACTTAATCGCAATACATCCATAATATCTTTGTTATGACTTTCTCTCAATCTAAGCCAATACGCTTCTTCATAACTACTCATAATGTTACCATGTTTGAAAGCTTTCTGACAAAACAATTGAAGAGAGTTAGTCTGACTCAAGAGTGGAACTTTGTAAACTACATCCACCCTATACTCCTTCAAGATATGAGCATCTCTAGAGACTATAATGACTCTACTCCCTGCAGCTAACCATTTACGATTCACGCCTGGTTGTTCCAGCTGATTAACGTGACCAACATTATCAAGAATTATAAAAGCCCTCACATGACCCAGCCTACATTGCATCAAATAGTTCTGTCATAAACATTGCTTATTTGAATGTGTTCTTTGCCTAAAGTTTGACGTACAATTTCCTTTTGTACTTTATTATGCAGAAGAGTACAACATCTTACGAGGATCCAAAATCAAAAGGTGAGTGCATTCGGCATAATGTGGATCATGTTCTTGGTCAAGTGAGACAACATTACAAGATTCCTTATTATTCACAAACACAACAAAAACCAGTAATCGCCAAGAAGATGGTGAACAAGATTTATGTATGCCATTTCACATGCGGAAAATGGTGCATCTATGGAAACATACCTTTAACCGTCGGATTTTCGATATTTTAAAATGAATGGCCAAGATTGAATGAACGAGAAAAGGTAGAAATAGAAACTTCAAGAGAGAGTGAATTCCGCCGTCCGCATCAAGACTATGAGAGGAGTGCTGGAACACCCCGTCGCCGCACTGGACCGTAAGCGCGGCCATCTGAGCCTTAAATAACCGTCATCGTAACGTCACTGCGAGGGGAAAATAGAAGAATCAGATTGAGAAAGCGAGACAGAAAGTAAGAAGGAAAGAAGAGAGGGGAGGACCATGTATTGAAGCACCTCAAAATTGCATTATCATGTTATCTTAGGGATCATCCTAGCTTGAAGTTTATCCAAGTTGGGCAACCTTCTATTCACATTTTTCAGGAAACAGTTTTTCTTTGCATTAGTATCAAGCAAAATTAGTCGACACGTAGAGTTGTGTGACTTGTGTCTTCCAAATTTGGGATCTCTTTTATAACATACCAAATATTTTCCTTCTCATCTTTGGGCCGTTTGGATGAGATTATTTTTGAGTTTATGGAAAACAACTTATGGAGATAAATAAGTTTTCATGTTAACCCACAAGTTCTCACTAACAATAGTTATATCTCCATAAGTTGTTTTTCCATAAACTACATTGACAAACTTATGAATAATACAAAAAAGCTTATTTATTTGCCTAAGCTATTTTTCATAAGCTCAAAATAAGCTTTATCCAAACGGGCCCTTTATCTCTTAGCTTTTTTTTTCATACCCCCATATTAGCGAAATAGACCAAAATACCCCTGGAAAAAATTTTAAAAAGTACAATTCTCATCATTATACACATATTTCCGGGAAAAAGTGAGTTTTCACCGAAAAATTTCCGGATTTATACGTATTTTCGGAAAAAAAAATTGCAAATTTTCCGGAAATAGGTATAAATTCGGAAGGCAAATTCAAATTTTTAAAATTTTTTTCCGGAAATACATGTAAATTCGGAATGTAATTTCCGGATTTACACTCCAAATTTACATGTATTTCCGAAAAAATTTTAAAGATAACCTTCCGAATTTAGGTGTAAATCCGAAAATTTCAACTCATTTTAACTCATTTTTCGGAAATAGGTTATTGTTTTTTTTTAAAAATTCGTTTTAACTCATTTTTTTCGTTTTTCAGTGGCTAGCAGTCGAGACTTTACACCAGGCGAGACATCTGGATCTACACCGGGAGATGATGCTGCTCCTAGGACTAGGACGAGGATTAGATTGGTCAGACAGGCCGGGCACGCTTCTGAGCGTCAGAGGTGTGTCCGACAGCGATAGGACCAGGCTGAGCAGCCACACATTCCAGACATGCCACAGGCTGAGCAGCCATATATACAGGAGCCTGCTGAGGATTAGGCTGAGGATTAGACTGAGGCTGCTGAGCGGCTTTTGTTGCACCGCTTAGTGGATCACCGCATCAGTCGACTACTGACCGGGGAGGTAATTACTTTAAATTATTTATTAATTATTTAATTAGTTTAAATTATTTATTAATTACTTTTATTTTTTTTACAGTAACGAGGTACACTGAAGGTTGCATCTCACGGGGGAAGATATCTAGTATTAGACCTGAGGTGCACCACCATCATATTGCAGCATGGTTGCAGCAGGCGAGGCTATTTCAGTTGGACGCCACACCTCTCAACAACATCAACCATGAGCTTGTATCTGCTTTTGTTGAGAGGTGGCATTCTGAGACTAGCTCGTTTCACATGCCATGGGGGGAGACCATCACATTGGACGACGTGGCTGCGTTGCTCCATTTGTCGCTCACCGGCAATCATTTGGCTGAGCCTCTACATCTTTCATTTGCCGAGGTCGTTCAGGCTGGGGTGGATTATCTCGGAGTAGATGGGGCGGCCTGCTGGCTCGAGTTTAATTCCTGCAGGACTCCGGCTTTCAGATTCTGATTTTTACAGGATGCCTACAGAGATAACATGCATCGGGGGCAGTTTGATCATGCAGCACGGTGCTATATGCTACACTTGTTGGGGGCACCATCTTCTCCGACAAGAGTCACACGTACGTGCCTGCTAGGTGGATTAGTCTCATTTCAGATTTTGGCACTTGTGACCAGTGTGCTTGGGGTCCAGCTGCTCTGACATATCTCTATGACCAGCTGAACTTGGCCGCTTACTGGGACACCAGGCAGATTGGCGGATACGCTTCTCAGCTACAGGTAATTTATTAATTAATTACTTTTATTCTTTTAAATGGTTTTATTGAAATAATTAATTATTTATTCATTTTATTATTTAATCATTTAATTATTTTATTCATTTAATTATTTATTCATTTAATTATTTTATTTCAGTGCTGGATATATGAGTACTTCCCCACTATCGTCCGACGGAGGATGTCCCCTGATACTGGGCTTGCACGTTGCAGTAGGTGGAAGAACTTCAAGTGCGATGATCTGAAGCTGATACATTTTCAGGAGCGGATCGATATACTGCGGCTGGACCAGGTCATTTTTACGCCTTGGGAGGACCACAGACTGCACGTTCCATTCCACACCATGGCGCATTTCAGAGGTTGGCTGATCTGGGGCTAAATTGCTGTCACATATATGGCTGACCGGGTCTGCTGGCAGTTTGGGCGCATCCAGCAGATCCCTCCTGCACCCGTCTTAGGCCCACGTCCAGATGTGATCTCCATTTTAGAGAGATTGTCGATGTATCCATCCCCAGCATAGATTTTTTTTCGTACTAGCAGAGTCGCGGGCATGGCGAGTGAGTGCACCGATGACTATCTACCTTGGTATCGGCAGGTGTCCATTCCACGACTGACTGCAGCTGAGGAGGTACCAGAGCAGCATGGACCGGAGTAGCATGTACCAAAGCAGCAGGCTGTAGCTGAGGGAGTTGGTCCATGGACGTATCAGGATGCGATGGATGCTGCCGCTGGAAACATACTCGATGCTATGGGTTTTGAGGGAGGCATTCCAGCCGATGCATATGACAGCCTCCTGCAGGCTTTAGGACACTTAGACTTTCATCCGTAGATGTATTGGTTTTAGTTTTATTTTTTGTATATGTACTCGGATATTAAATAAATATTTTTTTAGTTTATACTTACCTTCAATTTAAACAAAGTTTTCTCATGTTGCAATTTAAAAAACAAATTTTACCCAATAACAATTCTATATTAACTAGAGCTTTTACCTCGTGCCAATGCCACCTATTTAAGAGAAAGGTCAGCTATAAACCTATAAAACTTGGATATTTTCTCTAGCATGTGAATAGCTACGGCCTATAATAAGTTGACACTAACCAGAAAACTCTGTTTTGTTCATAGGATTACAAGGTGGGTTGATGAAGATGAAAACAAAGTTAAAGCTACAGGGGACAAAAGTTTGCAGTATCATTCTACACCACATTTTAAAACACCACACTTTGAGAGTAGAGTGGTGACGTCTTATATCATTCTTTTTCTTGTGTTGAATTTGTCACGAGTAGAGTTTGATTTGTCTTCAGATTGTTTTCTTTGGGGCGTAAAGGGTTTGGTAGGGGTTAAATTTTGAAAGCCGTTGATTGGAATCATATTTAAATTTGTAAATTAGTTTGAATGGGTTTGTCATCAAGAAACCCATTTTGGGTGAGACTCAGTAATTGGGAAGTTGATAAAATGTGTGTCACTTACTAAATGCTTGCCATTTTTAGTACTCTAAAATCACTTTATTTATGTTTTGAGAAACATTTTATGTTGATGTATACTCTTTGTGTGAATAAGACTGGGCAATCATACTTAAAGACCAAAATCACTGCTATAATGAATCTTTTTGCTTGAAGGTCCTGCACTTTTTGATTTCACTTATGTATCTCAAGGGCATTTCAATATTCATGTTCCTTGACAACTATTGTTGATCGTCGTTGACGACGTGTTATGCGTAATCAATACCTTCCATCCAACTGGAGTATCTTAATCAAAATGCTTATGATGGAAATGTTAACGGTGCTTATGCCGATGGTGGGTATGCTAACAACCTAATAGCAACACAACGTGCCTTATATTAAGACCAAGACTACTGAGATTATGAATCTCTTTGGTGTTGATGGTTTGATTCGAACACCTACTAGGAGTGAGGTCGTTTTAACCTGTGTTTCAAATGGTTGCTACAAAATCCATTGTCCGATGACTGCTGCACGTGTTCGTCTTAGAATAATGCGCAATCAGCCGCCTCCAATTTAGATGCTCTACCCTCATCGAGGCTGCCGTCCCATTCATAGGACTAACTCTTCTCATATCATGAAGAAGTTGGCCAAAGTGCTCACAATCCTATTATGTAATGATTTTTTTTAGTGGCATGTACCTTCAAGACATTTTATCTTTGTTTTGTTTATTTTACTCTATCTTCAAACCTTTGTTGAAACTTTTATTGCTATGGGAATGTAATATTTAGACATTTTGTGTCGCAACTTCTATTTTTTTCGCCCCCGTGCACGGCACGAGTAACACGGCTAGTTGGCTTAATTGCTGGTCCCAACTGAGCTAAAACTGCCTCCAAACTCGGATTTACTTCGCTTACGACGACTTGGCTTTTCAATGGGAAGTGATGGAGGATGGTAAAAATAAGCACTAAAGCGCACATTCTCTTCTTCTCATTGCCTAAATTGTAGGTGTTAATAGCAAGTACTATTTTTTTGACAAAATAGTAAGTACTAATAACTGTTGATTTAATTTAATAAAACTAGTTCTAACAACGGTGCTCTTCGCAGGCTTGCCCTTTATAAATTCCCTTATCTCTTAAAAAAATAGGAATACTACTGTTTTTATTATTATTATTACTACTATATTATTATTATTATTGACTAAATTTATTATATTATTATTACTAATGATTATTATCGTTATGTTATAAACTAGTAGGATACCTGTGCATCCGCACGGGTGCTGTCGTGTTCTTTTTATAAATGAATTTAAACAGTATTTAATAGTCTGAACGCTACCCCGTGAAAATAAAGACAAATTTAAAGTAGATAAAAAAGAAGTTTCAAATGAAGATTAGATAAATATTAAAATCTAGAACTCTAAAAGTATCATTTAAAAACAATTTAGGTATTTATCCCACATCTTTTTTATATATCAGTGTTGTTATCTTGTGTTATATATATATATATACACACACATAATTGCAGTTATCCCCGTGTTTTTTTTACATATCAGTGCAGTTATCCCGTATTTTTTATGTATCAATGAAGTTATCCCATAGTTTCAATTGATTGTTTGGGTTGATTAGTAGACTATTGTAATAAATATTTATCCAGTGTTTTTTTAGGTATTATTAGTGTTTAAATATTAGTCAAAAAAATATTAGTCAGTTTAAATAGTTATTAAACCTTCTTGTTTTTTTAAATAGTAGGTTTATAGTACTCTTTCAAAAATTACAATTATCAAAGACAAATATTAATCCCATGTTTTTTTATATACCGCTGCAGTTTTCCCGTGATTTTTTTATATATTAGTGCAGTTGTCTCATAGTTTCAATTGATTACTTTAGTTGATTAGTAAATTATATATAGTAGATATTAGTAAAAGATAGATAGTAGATTATCAATAAGAAATATTTATCTTGTGTTTTTTCATGTATCAATGCAGTTAACTCATAGTTTCAATTAATTGTTTGAGTTGATTAGTAGATTATTTTAGGTAGTAAAAGATAGATAGTAGATTATCAATAAGAAATATTTATCCAGTGTTTTTTTAGGTATTAGTGACAAATATTTGTCACGTGTGTTTTAAATATTAATAAGTTTAAATAGTTATTAAACCTTCTTATTTTTTTTAGGTAGTAGGTTTATAGTAGTCTTTCAAAAATAACAATTATCAATGATAAATATTAATCCCGTGTTTTTTTATATGTCACTGCATTTTTCCGGTGTTTTTTATATATTAGTGCAATTATCCCGTAGTTTCAATTGATTTTTTAGTTGATTAGTAGATTATAGTAGATAGTAAAAGATAGATAGTAGATTATCAATAAGAAATATTTATCCCGTGTTTTTTTATGTATCAATGCAGTTATCTCATAGTTTCAATTGATTGTTTTGACTTTATTAGTAGATTATAGTAGATAGTAAAAGATAGATAGTAGATTATCAATTAGAAATATTTATCCTGGGTTTTTTTTTATATATTTGTGACAGTTATTTGTCACTTTTTAGGTATTGGTGACAAATATTTGTCACGTGTGTTTTAAATATTAATCAGTTTAAATAGTCACTAAGCCTTCTTGTTTTTTTAGATAGTAGGTTTAAAGTAGGCTTCAAAAACTATAATTATCAATGGCAAATATTAATCCCGTATTTATTTATATATCACTGCAGTTATCCCGTGCTCTTTATGTATCAGTGCAGTTATCTCGTAGTTTCAATTGATTATTTTAGTTGATTAGTAAATTATAGTAGATAGTTAAAGTTAGATAGTAGATTGTCAATAAGAAATATTTGTCTTAAAATTTAATTAGTAGCTTAAATATTCATTCAGATTTCTTGTTTTTTAGATAGTAGATTTGTAATAGGAGTCTTCAAAACTTTTAATTATCTTTGACAAATATTAATCTCGTGTTTTTTATATATCAATGCAGTTATCTGTGTTTTTTATATATCAGTGCAGTTATCTCGTAGTCGTTAAATCTTCTCGTTTTTTAGATAGTAAGTTTATAGTAGTCTTCAAAAAATTTAATTATCAAATGACCAATATTAATACTATATTTTTTTATATATTAGTGCAGTCATCCAGTTTCTTTTTATATATCATTGCAGTTATCTCGTAGTTTCAATTGATTATGATTAGTATATTATAGTAGATAATAAATTATCAATAATAGTTGATAGTATATTTTCAATAAGAGTTAAACTGATTTTTGAGAGAAAAATTAAAATTTGAAGGTTATAACTTTTTCCAAAAATGTGATAATTTTTTTTTGTTTTTTAGTGTGACTTATTTACATTTTTATAGGTAAATTTAGAAATCTAGTTAAAAAATAAAGTGAAGTGATAAGAGAAAGAGGAGAATTGTTTATGGGAAAAACAAAAGTAAAGTAAAAAAATATGAAGAAAGAGAGTGTAAAAGAAAAATGAAAAGCAGGAAAAAGAGTGTAAGAAGAAAGAGAAAAAAGTAAAAAAGAGAGTGTAAGAAAAAAAGAAAGAAAAAATGTGTAATGACACATTTACCCTTAAATTAAATATGTGTCTTGTTAATAAAATATCCAAATTAGTAATTTAATAAGAGGTTTGTTTGAATAAATAGATAAATAGATTTACATTTTTTTAGGTAAATTTAGAAATCTAGTTAAAAAATAAAGTGAAGTGATAAGAGAAAGAGAAGAATTGTTTATGGGAAAAATAAAAGTAA
Source organism: Astragalus glycyphyllos (assembly GCA_963573325.1). Classification (NCBI taxonomy): domain Eukaryota; kingdom Viridiplantae; phylum Streptophyta; class Magnoliopsida; order Fabales; family Fabaceae; genus Astragalus; species Astragalus glycyphyllos. The sequence continues at coordinate 62,945,242 of OY754310.1, read as the reverse complement.
AGTAAAAAAAATATGAAGAAAGAGAGTGTAAGAAAAGTGAAAAGTATGAAAAAGAGTGTAAGAAGAAAGAGAAAAAAGTAAGAAAGAGAGTGTAAGAGGAAAAAGTAAGAAAAAATGTGTAATGACACATTTACCCTTAAATTAAATATGTGTCTTGTTAATAAAATATCCAAACTTCCCATACCACATGGTGCAAATAGCAACTTTTTGGCACAAAAGGACACGTGGATATACACCAATGTAAGTATCCTTCTAATACATGTTAATCCAAAATTATCAAAATAAAATAGAAAGCAAATAGAAAGTGAAACATGTGGGTACGTAAAATTGAAACACCTATAAAAAGTTTAAAGAATACGATGGGGGATTTTATTGTAAATGTGTCTGGAGTTCAAATTGAGAAGAATATGATTCTAAAAAATAAAAGAAGAAAATGGATAAAAGTTAATTAATTTTCGAAAGGTTAAGACAAATAAGATTCCAAAAAAACATAATGAGAAGAAGTTTAAAAAAAATTATTTTGTGAAGTTTTAGATACATGCACGGGGCTTTCCTCATTTTCGTTTGTTAAACTTAAGAAATATCATGATAATTACAAATTATAACTGAATCACCAAAAGGTTAAAGAGTAGTAGCAAACTAAACATAATTAGTGCTAAGAGTTGCAAAGCTAGACAATTCATGTCATACAAACTTTAATTAAACAAAAGTGTCAATGGGCTAATGGTGTTGATTTGTAAAATATATAATTTAATAACTACAAATAAAAAATAAATTATGTAACTATAAATTAACATAGTACACATTCATCAAATATAAGTATATAAAAAATAAAAATGTAAACACCAATGTAAGTATACTTCTGGTACATGTTGCGAAACGACTAAAATAAAGATGACAACAAAATAGAAAGCAAAAAACATAGATATCATGAAAGGTTTGATGAAAACCACCGATAAAACAAAAGCACGTATACAAAGTCAAAAAGAATGTAAAGGATGTTCAATTCTAAATGTGGTTGAAGTTTTTGTGAATAAAAAATAAATTAAAACTATTAGTTAAATAAAAGATTATAAAATGAAAAATGAACATTAACAAATACATTAGAATTGAACATACATAGTTAATAAGAAAAAAGTCTAAAGAATTTTAAATCTGTATTTAGAAAGAAAAGAAGATAACACAATTAGAAGGTGAAACACCTGGGTATCATGCAAAGTTGAATGAATATCACCAATAAAATAGAAGCAGCTATATAGAGTTGGAAGAAGATGATGGAATTCTATGGTAAATGCATGTGGCTGATGTTCTCGTGGGAGTAAATATAGCAATGTGGTACTTGAATAAAATATAAACATTAATTTAAGTATATATGTTTCTAATACCCGTTGGTGCGAAATGACAAAATAAAAAGACAACACAAATAAAAAGTAAAACACGTGGATATCATGTAGGATTAGATGAAAACCATCGATAAAATAGAAACACATATACAAAATTGAAAGAATATGATGAGGAGTTCTATTGTAAATATGGCTGAAGTTCCCGCGGGAATAAGTATATATGACATATTATATATTATATATTGCAAGACAAAAAAAACAACTTTCAATAATGATGGATGCAACTAAACACGAAGAAAGGAGTTTCTGAACCATAAAGTATACCAAAACACACTACTTAGCATTTCATTTTACGTATTTTGTCATGATTTTTTTCACCTAACCGGTTATTGAGAAACAAACTTTGCATATTTGAAGAGTTTAAATTTTTTCTGAACGCTAAAGTACCCAAAACACACTACTTAGCATCATACTTTATGTATTCTGTCACAAAATTATATTTCTTTTCACCAAATCAATTACTAAGGAACAAACATTGTGTATTTTTTAAGGAAATTATTATTTTTTTCTCCACTAAAGCGGTTATTGAGGAACGAATTACGCATATTTGAACGGTTAATTTTTTTTATATTTATTCTTGGAATTCTAAGATAGGGATCGGTTAGGTGTTGTTAGTTTTCGAGTTACCTTAATGTTGTAGTGTAGAAAAAGAAGTTGACATTGTCATTTTGTCTTTTCTAGGCAGCAAGCATCCCTCTTTATTTTGGAACTTCTACATGGTCAGGTTTTAATTTCAAATTCTAATAGTTGTATGGTATACTTAAAAGGTTTAATACATTTTTTAATACAGGAAGTAATTATGGTGTTTGTTTCTGTTCTCATCCGGACCGGCCGGTTCCTATATTTGCTTGGCTCTCGAAGGACCCTCCCCTAGCTCAAAATATCTCGCCTCTATCTCTCCTAGAAAAGAATGAAGCATAATCAGGGGGAAATATCTCTGATTTCCCTCTGCCAACCTGTAACGCTCAACTCGACATATATTGTCATTTAGTGTATTTGTAATATAAATATACGCCTAGAGGCCAAAAAACGGATCCCAAATTTATTTTCTCAACACTTTACTGTATTACTCATTAACTCGTGTTCGGTCCTTTTCTCAACCAGAGAAACCGATCATAACAGTTTCATTTTTTCACTGCTTGAATTTTTTTTACATGCCTTTCAAGCAGACACTTTTACCTTCAGTTTTTCATGCTGTCATGAGGGAGTGATTTGAGAGAAATGTAAAACAAGAAGAGAACCCCAAAAAAGGCAACCGAGATTTTATATTCAAAATCATGGATCCAAATATAGCAAAAACATATTAGCCATAAAACCAACCCACACTTGAGTTGTATGTATCACTTACAAAATAGACCAGAAACTGTACGTATCATCCATTGATAAACATTACAATTAAGGTGATTTCTTAAAATAGATGAATGATTCTTCTGGTTATGGCAAATCCTCTTCACCTTCTTCAAGTGCTAGCTAATTAAGTTGTGGTTCCAAGCAAGTGGATCTCTTGGATGCATCATGGTTACGTTGAACTGTTGCAGATCCTGTTTAAATACCAATCGATACCCACAGCTCTTCGGATCCACGAGCAAGTTTTGGCTTCCATATTGATATGATCAAGACCGTCTATTTCGCTCATTCGAGAAAAGAATTCTTCGCGAGGGAAATAGACTAGGAACAAGTGGCAAGATCTCTTGTGATAGTTAAAGGAAAGCGGTAGGCGTACCATATTTTAAGGGCCTCAGGAAACTTAACCCTACAGAGGCTTGATGATCCAAGTACATAGTTCTCCGATTTGGAATTGTAGAAAATACTACACAACAAGCAACACCAATGATATTACTGTTAACATGGTCATGCATAATGCGAGATATATTCATTCGTATGTAACTACCCATTTGCTGGTAGTGGAACCACCTTGGTATTTCACTTCCAGGAATAACAATTTTAATCTCACCAAAGGGGACAGATAATTGTTGGTTTGGCTGAATGAGTTGTATCATCCATAACTGTTCCCTCTCAACGATTTTAGGACAGTTGAAAACGAACAATCCTCCATTCTTCCGATCTTGATGTTGGTGGAAAGCACGAGGTGGAGGCAGCTCAGGCAAAGATGCCAAACGCCTGCAATGCTGCAGGTTTAAAACTACAAGTCTGGAAAGCTCTTTTAGACTAGGCAGGCTCACAAATTGGTTTCCCTCTAAATGCAGTTCTTCTAACCAACGTAAATATCCAATTGCATCAGGGATTACACTTAGAGCGCAATAACTAATATTAAGCACCCGCAAACCAGATAACGTTGATTGTGATTGTAATGCACTTTCATCTTCAAGCTTCTCCAAATGCTTCTTTGGTGTGTTAAACACTTTGGTACACCCGGAAAGATATAGAGATTCAAGAGATCTAGAATATTAGGATGAAAATCACAATAATCTAGAATATTTTTAACATATATAGCCCTCATAATATTC